>CM035117.1:76394412-76994412 GCA_020205555.1 Panax stipuleanatus
AGGGGTGAAGCAAACTAGTAGTAGGAAGCAAATGAGCAAAGAGCGGGAGAAGGGATTATAACCTAGGATAGTTTTAAGACTCTGTCCTTCGAGAATTATTTCCCAAAGAGCATGAAGAATAGGATGGAGGCGAAGTTCTTAGAACTTAAGCAAGGGGAGATGACGGTGGCACAATATACGGCTAAGTTCAACGAGTTAGCCCGATTTACAGAACACCAGGTAGGGGATGAAGAAAGAAAAGCCAGACATTTTGAACAAGGACTGAAACCTTGGTTGTTCAATAAGGTGTCAGTTCTCCATATTGACTCATTTTCCACACTATTAGAAAAGGCTATCATTGCAGAGGGAGGTAGTGAGGCCTTAAGTCAGTATAACAAAGAGAAGAAGAGTAAGAACACTGGAGGAGAAAGCCGTGGAGGGAGCAGCAGTGTAGGAAGTAATTTAGGGAAGAGAAAGTGGGATAATAACAACAACAACAATAACAAAAACAATAATCAAGCGGGAAGTTACCAAGGAGGGTTTAAGAAACTAGAAGAGGGATGCCCAAAGTGTGGGAAGAACCACCAAGGAGAGTGCTGGAAGGGGCGCAATACTTGTTACAACTGTGTCCAAGAGGGGCACATTTCACCCAACTGCCCGAAGCCAAGGAAGATCAAGGGATGTTTCGCTTGTGGTTCAATCGAGCATCAGATCAAGGACTGTCCAAAGAACGGGAATAACGGAGGAAGCGGCCAGCAAGGGGGTAGCAGCAAGCTAATGATCGGCGGACCAATGCAATCCAACCGCTCAACCGCCAGAACCTTTAACATGACTGTCCAAGATGCAGTAGCTGCAAAGGACGTGGTGTCAGGCATTATCCCAATCAATAATATAAATGCTTATGTATTATTTAATTCGGGTGCCACCTGTTCATTTGTGTCTGAAGAATTTTATAGTCAATTAAACTTACCCCGAGAACGATTAGGAAATCCTTTGAACATAGAAGTTGCAAATAAGGAAGTAATCCCCGTAGAATTTGTTTATCGAAATTATCACACAAACATTAGAAATCATGAACTAAACGTAGACTTAATTCCGATGACGTGATACTTGGAATGGATTGGTTGTATAGCCATGCTGCGATAATTGATTGTCAGAACTAAAGTGTGAACCGTCAGACTCCGAATCGGTCGAAGGTAGTGTTTTATGGTAACTCATCGCCTAAGCAATCATGTTGTCTTACGATGATGCAGGACAAGAAATTGTTAAGAATGGGATGTGTAGGTTACTTAGCTTATATTATAGATACTCAGAAAAAGGGAGTAGAAATAAAGGATATATTCGTAGTAAGAGAATTCCAAGACGTATTTCTAAATGATCTACCTAATCTTCCGCCAGACAGAGAAATCGAATTCGTAATAGACTTAGCACCAGGAACTGTACTGATTTTGAAAGTTCCATATCGTATAGCGCCATTAGAAATAAAGGAATTGACGATACAATTGCAAGAGTTACTAGATAAAGGTTACATACGGCCGAGTGTGTCTCCTTGGGGAGCACCCGTGTTGTTTGTTAAGAAGAAGGACGGATTGATGAGGCTCTGTATCGATTATCGAGAATTGAACAGAGTAATAATCAAGAATAGATATCCTTTACCGAGGATAGACGACCTTTTCAACCAACTGAAGGGAGCAAAGTTTTTCTCAAAGATAGACCTACGAACGGGTTATCACCAGTTGAAAGTACGAGAGGAGGACATACCAAAGACGGCGTTTCGAACCCGTTATGGGCATTATAATTTTTTGGTAATGTTATTCGGATTAACTAATGCTCCAGCAGCATTCATGGACTTGATGAACCGGGTTTTCAAGCCATACTAGGATAAATTCGTAGTAGTTTTCATCGACGACATCTTGATTTATTCAAAGACCAATGAAGAGCACGTCGAACATCTGAAGATGGTTCTGGAAGCGTTAAGGAAAGAAAATATGTATGCGAAATTTTTTAAGTGTGAATTTTGGATGGGGAAGGTTCAATTCTTAGGACACGTGGTAGATAAGGATGGAATTTCAGGAGATCCTACAAAAGTAGAGGCAGTGATTAATTGGAAACAGCTAAAAACACCAACCGAGGTAAGAAGTTTCTGAGGGTTAGCTGGGTACTATCGAAGATTCATCCAAGATTTTTCTAAGATAGCAACCCTGTTGACCAATCTAACGAGGAAGACGGTAAAGTTCGTATGGACGGAAAAATGAGAGGAAAGTTTTCAAGAGTTGAAGAAGAGGTTGAGTGAAGCACCTATATTATCATTATCGGACGATGTGGGAGGTTTCGTGGTATATAGTGATGCATCGCACAAGGGACTTAGTTGTGTGCTAATACAACATGGCAAGGTCATTGCGTATGCATCACGACAACTAAAGGATTATGAAAAACGATACCCTACTCATGACTTAGAGTTAGCGGCAATAGTTTTTGCGTTAAAGATTTGGAGACATTATCTGTACGGAGAGAAATGTGAGATATACACGGACCACAAGAGTCTGAAATATATCTTCACACAGAAGTAATTGAACATGTGACAGATGAGGTGGTTAGAGTTGATCAAGGATTATGACTGCGAGATTCTTTATCACTCGAGGAAGGCAAACGTAGTAGCTGATGCCCCAAGCAGAAAAAAAAGGGAGAAATTGTTCCAATTGACAACTCAGGAGGAGTTAATAAGAGAAATGGATAAATTGGAAATAGAGGTAAAGGGACCGGGAAAGTCTGAAGAGAAATTATTTGTAATTGAAGCTCGTCCAACATTATTGGATAGAGTAAAGGAGTTACTGGAGAAGGATGAGGAATGTGAGAAAATAAGAAAGAGGATAGTAGAAAATGAAGAAGAAGGATTCAGAATGGATAAAGACGGTATCTTAAGATTCGAAGGAAGAGTGTGGGTACTAGCTGTAACCGAAATAAGAGAGGAAATCTTGCACGAGGCACACAAAATAATGTATTTTGTCCATCTAGGTGCACAAAGATGTACCGAGATCTGAGGCAACATTTTTGGTGGCCCAATCTAAAATGAGAAGTCCCAGATTGCGTCAGCAGATGTTTCACTTGTTAACGAGTCAAAGCAGAGCACCAAAGGCCGAGTGGTCTACTTCAACCATTGAAGATACCAGAATGGAATAGGGAGCACATTACGATGGACTTCGTGGTGGGACTTCCAGTCACGCAGAAAGGGTATGATGCCATTTGGGTTATTGTGGATCGACTAACAAAGACAGCTCATTTTCTATCAATCAAAATCAGATAAAATCTAAATCAGTAAGCAAGTCTATATGTAAAGGAAATTATTTTATGACATGGAGTGCTGGTGTCAATTGTCTCGGATCGAGATCCGCGCATCACGTCAAACTTCTGAAAAGCCTTACAAGAGAGGATTGGAACCAAGTTAAGGTTGAGTAATGCGTATCATCCTCAGAAAGACGGACAGAGTGAGTGGACTATACAAATGCTATAAGATATGCCGTGACGGATTTCAGAGGGAATTAGGACGATCACCTACCCTTAGTAGAATTTGCTTACAACAATAGTTATCACGCAAGTATCGGCATGCTACCGTACGAAGCTCTTTACGGGAGAAAATGCAGAATGGCGTTATGTTGGGACGAAGTCTGAGAACGATGAAGTTTGGGAAAAAAATTAGTGCAACAAACAGCAGATGTGGAGACAATAATAAGAGCCAGATTAGTAGCAGCTCAAGATCGCCAGAAAAACGACCCAGATTTGCACCGACAAGACCGAGACTTTAAAGTCGGTAGTTTCGTATTTTTGAAGGTATCTCCCTAGAAAGGAAAGATACGATTCGGTAAGAAGGGAAAATTGAGTTCGAGGTTCATAGGAGCATTTGAGGTATTGAGGCGAGTGGGCGAAGTGACATACAAAGTAGCGTTACCACCCGAACTGGAATACATCCACAACGTGTTTCACATTTTTGTGTTGCGTCCGTACAAGCCCGATTATAAGCACGTGATTTCCTACGAGACCATTCAAGTAGAGAAGAATCTGGCATATGAAGAAATTCCTATCCAGATATTAGAAAGGAAAGAACAAACACTAAGAAATAAAGTTATATCTTCTGTAACAGTAGTTTGGCAAAACCACAATGTCGAGGAGGCCACGTGAAAATTAGAAGATAAGATGAGAAGAGACTATTCCCATCTTTTGTGTAACCTTGTACCAATTCTGAGGACGAAATTTTTATAAGGGGGGGGGAGAATGTAATATCTGTGAATTTTATAAATAATATTAATATTGATATTAATAAACGTGTGAATATTTATTTTAATATAAATATTTATGTGACACGAGATGGATAACTCAATTAAATTAAAATTGAATTTATGATAATTTTGAAATGTGGAGAATTTAAGATGAGCTTATGGAGTGCCTTGTGTGGCACAATGATGGAATTTATGATGGTTTAATTAAATTAAAGAAGGAATGAATTAAGGATGAATTAATATTATAGTGTTAATTAATTGTTATGATAAGTAATAGCATATTAATGAGTAAATAATTAATTAATATAATAGATTAATGCTTATTCAATTAACTGCTATATACTATAATATATAATGAGTGATCATATGCTATATAGTACCTACATCTATTTTATATAAAATGAGGTGTGACATTACAAGGTGATTATATAATATATGACACTATATGGTAAATTAAATGAATCATATAAGCTACATAAATAAGCTTATGTGACAACATGTTATGTGTGGATACATTAAATGTCTACTTTAACGAGAAGAATTAAATTAGTATAAACAAATATTTATTATTAAACATTTATAATAATTGAAATAATAAAATTTTATGATAATTACGGAATGATAGTACTCAGTTAAATTATATTTCGGTATTATCCAAACTAATAAAATGTACATGGATTATAAAATGATGTGTATATATAATGTAATAATATTCCTCATTAAAGCTACATTGTGACTTAAAAGAGGGTTAAAACCTAGCTAGGTATGCATATAAACATTTGTGTAGGGATATATATATTAAACATAAGTATGTTGGCATTGTTGATTTACAAATGCTGAGTGTAGAAGTTTGTCCCATATTCATTGGCCCTTTCTCTTCCTCACGTAATAGGCTCTTGGCCTAGCCTATTCCCTCTTCTCAACCTCAGAATTTGCAAATGTTAGTAATGATGGCAAGGGGAGTGGGTTGAAGGGGGTGGTTAGCTACTATTCCACCAAACCTCCATTAACCAATGGCTTCTTCTTCCTCCTCTTTGTTTGATTTAATGTGCAAGAACGAAAGTTGGGTAAAACAATCTCTATAAATTGAACACTCCTCTTCTCCATTTCATTTTACTGAGTTCTTGCTAAGTTGATATAGAGAGAGAATTGAGTGAGTAATCTGAAATTTGAGAGCAAATTTAGCAAATTCAAGCTTCAAGAGGTATAATGCTTAAACATATTTTTAAATTCAAACATTTGTAATTCATAGGAATTTGCATGCATTAGTTGGAGATTGATATGTGAAATGATGTTAATATGTTAGTAGAGTTTATATGTATATTATAAAGTAATGTACGTTGGTTACAAGTATGCTTCATAAAGGAATTCTGATTTGGTTTTGAAGCTCTGCAATTGCAGAAAGCTTCCTGTGTTGGAACTGGAGTGGCGAGACCGCGCCCCTCCATAGTACAATCACGGCGCTGGCGCGTCGTTTTGCAGAACATGAAATCCGATTTTTTTTGTTTTCTATTATGATGAGCACGTTAGCTTGACTTGATTATGATTATAAATGACCATGCCATATGGATTGATGTTACGTTAGTCACTTTAGCTTACTTTAGGTGGAGCTTGTAAAAGGAAAAGTATAAGTAGAAAAACGAACATTTATGAAAATAATTTTTACTTGTACACTGATCTTGAAAGCATGTGTAAACAACTTAAATATGTATGAAAATGATTCTAACATATGTTACGAGCTTGTTTTGTGTATCATGTATTACGTTAGCTTGATTTTCTAAAGGAGACTTGAAGTTAGAAAACTATTGTTCTTGAACCTTGTGTAATTCTAACCATTTAAACATGTATACTAGGACATTATATGCCTCTGGACATGGCGGATAAGTTCATCATCTAACTAAGTATGATTTAGACTTTTCAAGCATAAAGTAAAATGAAATTGCAAGTGTTAAACTATTCAACCTAAGTGTAATAAGTGGTGTACATGTGAGCATGCGTACTAAAGGTTTGTGGGTATCATTAGGTGATATAATGAGTAATGTGGTTAGTCTTTTGTGCAATAAACTCTTTTAGCCTTGTTAAATAGAGTTTTCCAGAATAAAACTAGAACTTGATTTTAAGGAAATAGAAGAGACCAAACCTAAACATAAACCTCATAACATGTATGTTCTGCATGTGTCATCATCAATGTATGCGAGTAAGCGAACTAAAGCCATGCAAACTGATTTTCAGTTCTGGTTTTGACAAGGAGCTGCGCGGTCGCGCCACTCCCTAGTCATATTCCAGCACGGTCGCGACGCCCTTCAGTGTAATTTGACCATGTTGTTTGTAATCTGAAACTGCATGCATACTATTACTAATTTCCTAAACTGCAAAACATGAATAGTAGAATGTTCAAGTGTTATTGAGCATTTTGACGATAAGAGACCATAGATTGTTATGTGTTAATAAAACTTTTAAACACTAAGGCAACGATGATTATGTGCTACGTGTATGTAAGGTATGTAAAGACGTACGTGTAGAATCGTACGACTATGTTAGGATCTTATATATGTGTTTAACTTATATATCAAGTATATGTATTCACATACGTAACTAATGAATATCCTTATGCAACTATGTTACAAAAGGATTTCAAAGTGTTGATAAGCTATACATTGGTAAACTACGCATAAGGCAAGTATCCTAACCCTTACATTTACTTTATGCAATGGACCTTGTAAGCAAGTTTTCTAACTTCTTTTGATTCTTATATTAAATGCAAGTTCCCTAACTTTTTTCACTTAACACATTGTATGAATCCGAATTATTGCCATATCAACCATATTTATATCAAACAAATATCTGTTGCTATTCGGAAATCAATTTTGTATCTTGATATTGTTGCAAGCATTGAACTTATCCTTATTAAATGCATTACAAAAGTTGTCGAAGCCAATTGATTCGGCTAGACTAAATATCGTATGTTAGAAAGCTATCCAAACCAATTGACTTGGTGCGGACTCTTATAATTCTACTGAGATGAACAACCCTCATGGAAGGGAAAATTATATACAACTGTCCGGGAACCGACGTGCGCACACGAGTATGATTAAATGTTATGTATAACATAGGGTACTTTAGGCTGATCACCTGTTGTACTTGTTTTATTTGATTTTCAGCATAATACTGTTAATTCTAGTAAGTGTTCATAGTCCTTAGCGACTGTTCAGTGTTCATTATTCTTGAACCTTGAAATGGTTAAACCTTGAATCTTGTTGGTATCTTTCTATCCCTAGTGACGTTTATTGAGAACTATTGATACTTCTTGTTATTCTCGAACTATCATTTACTGTTATACCCTTGATATTTGAAATCTATATTATTCACCCTTATTGCTATACTACTTGCTGAGCAAACTTGTTGCTCATTCTTGCTTTCCCTAAAATATTTCAATCAGTGCGGACCCTCTAGCACTGACAAGGACAAGGGCAAGGCTACGGCGTAGCTTTGCACTCTTTTAGGAATATTATGATGATTATAATAAGACTTATATCATATTATGTATTAGTTATGTTTAAATTATGTTTAAGATGATGGAGATATGTTTAAGTTACGAGACCGTGGGACCCGAATATTTATATTAAATAAATGTAAATTATTCTATTATTCCGTTGCATGAGTTGTTAGTATGTTATTAGAATATAGAATGTGATGCATCGAATTCGAGACACATGTGGTCTGAATTTGGGGGCGTCACATATATAAATATATTTAACATATTTTCGGTATCCGAAACACTTCGAGTAACGTAAGATATACGTTCTTCGCATATGCAAGTATTCTATCCTTAACCTTATTACCTTACGTAAGTATTCGAACTTTACCTTTTCATTACGTAAGGTATTATTACCTTACGCAAGTCTTCTATACTTAATCTTATGACATTACTTGAATACCTTTCGATATCTTATACCAAACAGGTTATTACCCATTTATTGAGAAAGTTATTGCTATTGTTTCAACATAACTTAAGAAATGAATCACTTATTCATATAATATTGAATTGTTGTTTATCAAGCAAAAACTGTTAAGTCAAACCAAATTATTTTGGTAAGACATCCTATACTGAGTTGAATTTATCCTAAATTAGGTTTTAATGTGTGTCTCGAAATTGACACTAAAAGTAGGATGATATGCATATTCCTGGATACTGAATATGCTGATCCCCTATCTCAGATCTGAATACACATATTTCTAAGTCTGTGTGACTGAAAGAAATGGTTGAGTGAAATAAAAATTCCAGAAATGGTCGTCAACCTTCAGTAAAGTGAAATTGTTAAACTACAGTTTATTCAAAATGAAACATTTTGTTATATATATAAACTTGTTGAGCATATCATAGCTCATTCTTGCAAATTATTCCCTTTGCAGTTTTAGATGGTAATCCCAGCACTTCTGGAACACATAATGGAAAACGACCATGCTTAGATTAGTTTTATATTACTGCCTTTATTAAATGTAAGTCTTATAAGACTTTTGTTGTAATAAGAATTCAATGTTGAGAACTATGTAACCGAACTTATTATATGAAATATATATTATCATCTTTTATTTCTGCAACCATGTACTGATACATTCTTAGATTATTAGTAGTATGATTTAAACGATACAGTATCTTTAGGGATTATACATCTGAGTGAGGGTATTGGCAATATGGAATGATCATGTTATTTATGATACTCTGGATTTCGGATGGATATGAACTGTTGATCTGAAAGGGATATTCATCAGATCCAGTCTATACATTCAAGTGAGGGTATCCAAACACAACAATAGTTCTGACGAGAATTGTTATCTATTATGGGATACTGTGAAACTTGGATAGATAGGAGTTATATCTTACTGAATATTTATAGTTAATTGAGTAGTCGTGAACTCCAGATCGGATACCACGGGTGTATATATTTGGGGGTGTCACTGTTCCTAAGTAAGGTAGTGAGGAAACTTATTGTCGAAAGATTTAAAAAATGGAAATTAACCTTAAATAAATTAAATGTGATTTGTGCCTATACTATTGTGTATTATGTACTAATCAACATGTTATGTGTTATTATAGATGTCAATCGATAGCCTTATGTATAGGGATATACATGTGGTGAGCGAGGAGTTGGTGAACAGGAAAGAGCCAGTTCCGATGTCCATGGCAGAGGTACCGATGGTGAATATTAAGGAGTTAAAGCCGAAGGAAGATTTGTCAGAGGACTTGGGGTCGGCGTTATACTTTGATGTGATGGCCGATGAGGATGAGGATATGGAGGTAGCATTGTTTAATACGGTGGTGCCTATGGTAGGGCCAACACCACCAGAGGCAGCCAGAGCATTATATCTGGCGGTGCTGGACCGGAATGTGAAACTGTGTGCAGAGTTGCATAATTTGAGGGAGGAGGTTGATAACCTCCAGGAGGCTAAGACATCTGCAAAAGCATATTTTGAACTAGAACACGATGAGAAGGTGCTCATGAAGAATAAATCTAGGGATTATAAGAACGAGGCAGTTGAGCTTCACAAAGAGCTAGGAGAAAAGGACCAAAAGATAGCACGAATATCTTATATCCATAGTAGTGCTCATGAGGATTTCAAGCTTAAGATAGCTTGTTATTCGATTGAGTCGGGGTAAACTCGTCACACTATTAGTAGGGATATTGTAACAATTTTGGCAAATCGTAAGCACGAGAATACTGTTAGGCAGTGCTAGTAGTAGTAGAGGAAGTGTAGATATGTAAATACTTTATGCATCTTGTAATGACGTAAAACCCTCTTTTGTATAATCAAAGGGTAGTCTTTTGTAAATCCCAATTTTTGTAAGTGAATCACGGGATAGTAATGTAATAGCTTTGGCTAAAGAACCAATGTGTAAATAGTCTTGAACTGTAAAGAAGCATATTTATATAACGAAGTTTTTATAAAATGTGCTTGATGTGAGTTATGTGTTATGGTTTGATGAAAAAACCCCAGTAAAAAGGGATAAGTAAATAAATAATACTGAAGCTTTATTTATTTAAACAGAAAAATGCCGCCAAGAAGAAAACAACGTAATCAGGAAGCTGAATCCCATAATGAGAATCAAGAGGGTCACCCTTTGCAAGAGTTTGTTAATTTATTAACGACTGCATTTAACCAAGCTGGGGGTAGAGCACCAGTGGTTGCTAGGGTAGGTCAAACGACTACCTTTAAGGAGTTTAAGAGTGTGGGTTCGCTGAAGTTCAGGAGAACTACAGACCCTATTGAGGCCCAGACATGAGTGAAAGAAAAAGAGAAGGCGTTTGTAATTGTAAAGGTCGAGGAGGCGTAAAATACTTCTTTTGTTACCTATGTGATGAATGGAGAAGCTAACTTCTGGTGGGAGGCTCACCAGAGTGAGGCTGGAGTAGGTGCGGTTACGTGGGGGCAGTTCAAGAAGGTATTCTTTGAGAACTACTTTCCTACGAGTATGCAGGGTAGGATGGAGATTAAGTTCTTAGAACTTAAGTAGGGGGACATAACGGTTCCCCAATATGTAGCCAAGTTCAACGAACTGGCGAGGTTTGCTTCACACCAAGTGGACACCGAGGAGAGGAAGGCTTGTAGGTTTGAGCAGGGACTGAAGCCCTGGCTTTATAGTAGGATTTCTGTGTGCTAGAGTGCTTTGTTCTGAACAATCATAGAGAAGGCAATTATTATCTAGGGTGGTAGTGAGGCTTTAAGCCAATACCACATAGAGAAGAAGAACAAGAATAAGGGAAATGGAGTACCCAAGACTGATGGAGCTAGTGGCAGCGGTAGTGCGCCCATGGGGAAAGGTTTTAACTATGGGAATATCAGAGCAAAACAAGGGATCCAATGCGTAGGATCGAAGTGTGAAAGACACACGGGAAGGCTCATCTAGGAGTTTGTCTGAAGGGGAAGTTGGTTTCTACAACTGTGGATAGAAAGGTCACATTTAACCCAACTATCGTAACCCTAAGAAGAATTAGGGGTGTTTTGTGTGTGGGTCGATGGACCACATGGCGAGGAACTGCCCGAAGAAGGGGTCAGAAAGTAGTAAGGGTACTAGTAATGGTAAGTTAGTCATTACTGGACCAACACCACTGGGTAAACCTACGGCCCGTACTTTTAATATGATTGTCCAAGATGCAGTTGCATCAACAGATGTAGTGGCAAGTATTATCCCGGTCAATGAAATAAATGCTTACGTTCTATTTGATTCATGTGCTATTTGTTCTTTTATAACATGTGAATTTGCTAAACGTTTAGGATTACTCCCGAAAAGATTAGCAATACCTTTAAACATTAAGGTAGCGAACAAAGAGATAATTCTCGTTAAACATATTCATAGGAATTATTGTGTAGATATTAGAGGTAACAAGTTATCGGTAGATTTAATACCGATAAGGTTGGGAGAATTTTATATAATTCTCGGGATGGATTGGTTATTTTAACCATGGAGCGGTAATAGATTGTCAAAAGAAAAGTGTGAACCTTCAGATTTCTAAGAAACCCAAGGTAGTGTTCTACAGTAGTAAATCACCGGGACGCTTTTGTTGTCTGACCACGACACAAGCTAGGAAGTTGTTAAAGAAGGGGTGTGTAGGATATCTGTTCTATGTTGTTCATACCCAGAAAGTGGGAGCACCATTAGAATAGATACATATAGTGCAAGAATTCACGGACGTGTTTTCGGACGAGTTACCAGGTCTTCCGCTATATAGGGAGATCGAGTTTGTTATCGACGTTGTGCCAGGGACAACACCAATTTCTAGGGCACCATATCATATGACACCGATAGAAATAAAGGAGTTAATGATTCAGTTAAAAGAACTGTTAGATACGAAGTACATTCAACCGAGTGTCTCTCCGTGGGGAGCACCGGTATTGTTTGTAAAGAAAAAGGATGGATCGTTACGACTTTGTATCGACTATCAGGAGTTAAACAAGTTAACGATCAAGAATAAATACCCGTTGCCCAGGATCGATGATCTATTTGATCAGTTGAAAGGGGCAAAGTATTTTTCTAAGATAGATTTGTGTACGAGGTATCATCAGCTGAAAGTGAGGAAGGATGATGTACCTAAGACGACATTCAGGACTCGTTATGGTCATTACGAGTTTCTGGTTATGTCATTTGGGTTGACTAATGCGCTAGCCGTATTTTTGGATATGATGAATATAGTGTTCAACCAATACTTGGACAAGTTCGTTGTAGTATTCATTGATGATATTCTAGTCTATTCTAAGACTCCAGAAGATCACGCTGAACATTTAAGAGTAGTGTTGGAGACACTACGGGAGGCAAAGTTGTATGTGAAATTCACTAAGTGTGAATTTTGGCTTGAAAAAGTGCAGTTTTTAGGGCACGTTGTTGACAAAGAAGGGATTTTAATGGTTCTAACGAAGGTGGAAGCAGTTATTAATTGGGAGCAACCGAGAACACCAAATGAGGTGCGGAGTTTCCTAGGGTTAATGGGATACTATCGAAGGTTCATTCAGAACTTTTCTAAGATAGCTACCCCGTTGACAAATTTAACCAGAAAGACTGTGAAGTATGTGTGGATGGAGAAGTGTGAAGACAGTTTCCAAGAACTAAAGAAGAGGTCAAGTGAAACACCTATATTATCTTTACCAGATGATACAGGGAATTTTATAATTTATAGCGATGCTTCGCATAGAGGACTGGGTTGCGTGCTCATGCAGCATGGCAAGGTCATTGCGTATGCGTCATGGCAGTTAAAATATTATGAAAAAGGTTATCCTACTCATGATTTAGAACTGGCAGCGGTAGTTTTTGCCTTAAAGATTTGGAGGCACTACCTATACGAGGAGAAGTGTGAGATATACACGGACCATAAAAGTCTGAAATATATCTTCACGCAGAAGGAGTTGAATATAAGGCAGAGAAGGTGGTTAGAGTTGATAAAAGATTACGATTGCAATATCGTATATCATCCAGGGAAGGCAAATGTTGTGGCTGACGCCTTAAGTAGGAAGGGTCGAGAGAAGCTATAAATGTTAACGACTTAGAACGAGTTAGTAACAGAGATGCCGAGTATGGAGCTAGAAGTTAAATTACCGAGCGATTCGGGGGAGAAATTATTTACAGTAGAGAGTCGACCAACGATTGTGGAGCTGATGAAGGAAGTACAACTCAAAGACGAGGTGTGCGTGCAGATGAAGAAGAGGATTGAAGATGGGGAGAAAACTAAGTATAGCCTCTGCAAGGAGGAATTAATTCATTTTGAAGGAAGAATTTGGGTTTTGTGTAATGCGGAATTAAAATACGAGCTAATGGAAGAGGCCTATAGTTCGAGGTACTCGATACATCCGAGTAGCACCAAGATGTATCCAAACCTTCAACAAAACTTTTGGTGGCCGAACATGAAGATGGAGATAGCATAATATGTTAGTAGGTGCTTAACTTGTCAAAAGGTTAAGGCCGAACACCAACGACCGAGCGGATTATTACAATAGCTAGAGATTTCGGAGTGGAAGTGGGAGCATATCACGATGGACTTTGTGGTGGGACTTCCAACGACGCAGAAGGGATACGACTCTAGTTGGGTAATAGTGGACCGTTTGACTAAGTCGGCTCACTTTTTGCCGATAAGAGTCAGGTATAACCTAGAGCAATTAGCTAAGCTTTATGTCAAAGAAATCATTTCACGATATAGACTACCGGTGTAGATTGTGTCAGATCGTGATCCACGATTCACATCAAATTTCTAGAGGATTTTGTAAGAGCATATGGGAACCCTGTTGAGGTTGAGTACGACATACCATCCTCAGACCGACAGTCAAAGTGAACGGATAATTCAGACAATAAAAAATATGTTAAGATCTTGCATAATGGATTTCAAGCGGAGTTGGGACAAACATCTACCGTTAGTAGAGTTCTATTACAACAACATTTTTTACGCAAGTATAAGTATGCTGCCTTACGAAGCGTTATACGGAAGGAAGTGCAGAACGTTGTGCTGGGATGAAGTAGGTGAACGTCAAATGTTGGGACCTGAAATGGTACAACAAACAAAAGACGTGGTAAAGTTGATACGTACCAGACTGGTAGCGGCTCAATACAAACAAATAAAGTATGCAGATCCTCATCGTGAGAAGGGGGAGTTTGAAGTCGTTTCGTATGTGTTTCTAAAGGTTTCACCTTGGAAAGGGAAGATACGCTTTGGGAAGAAGGGGAAGTTGTGTCCAAGGTTTATAGGACCTTTTGAGATATTAAGAAGGGTATGGGAGGTAGCTTATGAAGTAGCTTTACCTCCAGAGTTGGAGCATGTTCATAATATGTTTCACGTGTTAGTATTACGTCCTTATAAACCGGACTATAAGCACATAATAGAATATGAACCTATTCAGGTTGAGAAAGACTTAACGTATGAAGAACTTCCAAATCAGATTATTGATAGCAAGGAGCAAGCCTTAAGAAATAAGGTAATATATTCGATGAAGGTAGTATGGAGGAACCATAATGCCAAAGAAGCAACGTGGGAACTCGAGAGTAAAATGAAGGAAAAATTTCCCCATTTATTTGTTTAACTTGTATCGAGATTTTAGGGACAGAATCCTTATAAGGTGGGAAGAATGTAACGCCCGAGAAAATCAGATTATTATGTGAATTAATTTTTATTTGAATTAATTGAAATTATATGTTTATTAAAGTGAGTAAGTTGTTTAAAGGTCGTTCTATGGCCTAGAATGTGCGAATGTGGTTAGGACTCTAGCTGTGTGCTAGAATTAAATGATTTGAATTTCCAAGATGAAAATAAAAGTTTTTCGAGAAATTTTTGTAAAAACACTATTCATCCGTTTCTTCTCGGGAAATTACTTTTGAAATTCTGAGAAACACGTAATGATAGAATTCTAAAGATGAGATGGAATATCCAATAATATTTCAGTTATGGCAAACAAAGTTTTCACCTGAGGACTTAAAACCCTAAGGGTTAGGAAAAGTGAATTTTAAGAAAGAAACGCGTTAGTGTAATAAAATGATTATTATACGTGAGGAATACGAGTATAATACTAGTTATTATACGAGTATAATATGAAGCTTAATATGACGTATAATATGAATATCATACGACGTATATATGAAGAGAATACGAGAATTATACGGTAAGAATACGAATAAGTCTTAATGGACTTTAGCTATTAGACATAGACAATTGTTAAGTCCAATTTGACTAATGAATGAGGCCCAATGAGGAACTATATCAAGGCCCAATGATAAGTTAAATCAAGCCCAAAGTTAGGCCCAATACGAATTAATTCTAAGCCCAAACCAAGAATCGAACCCGTGGGTCGAACCGATGGGTCAACTGGTGGGTAAAGGGGTTGGGGCAACCGATGAGGAGCCCACTGATGAGTGGGTTTATACCTACAAATTGGATATTATTTAAACCTAAGATATTGCTATTTTGGGTATTTTTAGGTTCCTTTTTACGTATTTTCATTTGTTTAAGTGTAGGGATTAGCCGGGAGGACAAGAGCAAGAGAAGGAGTGCTTAAGAAGGAAATTCTGCAAGAAAGCTAAGAAGCTCGCCGGGGCTCACATTTTGTGCTATAGATTCTCGCCTAGGCGTATGTACAACGGGGCACAGAATTACAAGGCTAAAAACTCGCCTAGGCGAAGTACGCGACAGAAAAGATTTACTTTCCATGTTTAAATGGGATTCTAGAGATAGTTTGCTGGGGTATTTGAACGCATTTAGGAAAGTATATAAGGCAAAAAGAGGGGCAGACATGAGGCACACATGGACATTAACAAACCCTAATCTTTAGGCTTAATTCTCCAAAAACTTGTCAAATTCCTGGATAGTGTTAGTTATAGTTTAAGTGGTAGTTTTTCATAAATATCATCACTTAATCATTAGTTTAATAAAATTGAGATAATATAAAGTTGGTAATTATAAGGATAAAATTCAGTTATTTTCTCCGTGGGAACGATACTTTACTTCCATTCTATTACTTGTTCACCTCGTATACTTGTGTGTTATGCGTATTAGATTTTACCCAACAAGTTTTTGGCGTCATTGCCGGGGATGGATGAATATGTTTATCACTTTCAATATCAGTTTAATTAAATCAGTTTTAGTTAAACAAAATTTTATTATTCTTATTTTTGTTTTATTTATTAATTTAGGTACTCTCTTGTAGTGCATGCAAACTCGATCAAAGAAGCCTGATTTGTTGCCTTACGAGGACGACATCGACAAACAGTTTCAGAGGTTGAGTAAGTGGATTGAGAAAACTTGAGAATCACTTGAAACACCAAACAACATGGCTTAAGAAGAACAGAAAGCACTGCGGGATTATGCTACACCGCGGGTATCAAAAATTCAGTCGAGTATTACCAGGCCAGCGATTAATGCTAACAACTTCGAGATCAAGCCTGGTACTATACAAATGGTGCAGAATACTTATCAGTTTGGGGGTCTACCGAATAAAGACCCGAACGAACACATTGTCAGCTTTATAGAGATTTGTGATACATTCAAGTGCAATGGGGTGTCAGATGATGCTATCAGGCTGAGGTTATTTTCGTTCACTCTCAAGGATAAGGCAAAAAGGTGGCTCCATTCTCTACCACCAGGGTCAATCACCACATGGAATGATTTGGCACATAAATTTTTGGCTAAATTCTTCTCGCCAGTAAAAACACAGAGATTGAGAACGAATATTTCTACATTTGCACAGTAGCGGGAGAACCTTTATACGAAGCATGGGAAAGATATAAAGAGATGTTGAGGAAATGTCCACACCATGGACTACCGCAGTGGATGCAGATGAATACCTTCAATAATGGGTTAGGAGGTCATACACGGACTAGCATTGATGCAACATCAGGTGGAGCTTTCATGGCAAAGAAATTTGAGGAAGCATATGACCTTATAGAAACGATGGCTGCAAACAATTATCAGTGGCCAAATAAAAGAATGACTCATCCCAAGGCAACTGGTATTCTGGAAGTGGATTAAGTGACAGCTATGTCAGCATAAATAGCAGCATTATCAAATAAGATTA
This sequence comes from Panax stipuleanatus, assembly GCA_020205555.1. Taxonomy (NCBI): domain Eukaryota; kingdom Viridiplantae; phylum Streptophyta; class Magnoliopsida; order Apiales; family Araliaceae; genus Panax; species Panax stipuleanatus. The sequence continues at coordinate 76,411,710 of CM035117.1, forward strand.
ATGCCATGTCGAGCGGGAACATGCAATAGGTAGCAGTTGTGTGTGAGTTATGTGCAGGTGAGCATCCAACGGACCATTATTTGATAAATCCGGCATCAGTACAGTTTGTTGGTAGTTACAATAGGCCACAAACCACATATCAGAATACATACAATTAGGGGGCGAGGAACCATCCAAATTTTTCATGGAGCAACAATCAGAATCAGACTCAGAACCAGCAGCAGGCTCCATGACCAGCATACCCTCTGGTTTTCAGAATCAACACCAACAGGCAGCTCCGCATCACCTACTTGTGAAATACATAACAGGGAATGAGGCGGCAATGAAATCTTAGGCTGCAGCGATTAAAAAATTTGAAACTTAGATGGGACATATTGCAAGTGCGTTGAACAGTAGACCTCAAGGAACCTTACCGAGAGACACCGAAAAGAATCCTAGGGGTGGTCATGAGCAATGTCAAGCGGTTACACTTCGGAGTGGAAAATAATTAGCCGAGCAAGATGCAGAAAAGTCAACGACAGAAAAGCAGGTTGAGACAAATGTGGAGGAAATAGTTGAAGGGAATAAAGGAGGAGAAGAATCAACGGTAAAGGAACAGGTAGTTGCACAAACAGTTTACCAACCACCACCCTTTCAACAATGGATCTGGAAACAAAAACTAGAAAAGAAATTTACTAAGTTTCTAGAGGTGTTCAAAAAGCTGCATATCAACATTCCTTTTGCGGAAGCATTAGAGCAGATGCCTAGTTACGCCAAGTTCATGAAGGATATCTTGTCGAAGAAAAAAAAGCTAGAGGACTTTGAGAACGTGGCATTAATTGAGGAATGTATCGCTATATTGTAGAAGAAGCTTCCACGCAAATTGAAAGATCCGGGTAGTTTCACCATTCCATGCAAAATAGGTAGTTTGTCCTTCAACAAATGTTTGTGTGACTTAGGTGCAAGCATAAACCTCATGCCACTATCAGTTTATATTCAATTGGGTTTATAGGCACCTAGACCAACAAAAATTTCCCTACAGCTTGCGGACAGATCTGTAATATATCCATGGGGAATTGTTGAAGATATTTTGGTCAAAGTTGACAAATTCATATTCCCAGTTGATTTCATTATCTTGGACTATGAAGAGGATAAGGATATTCTGATAATACTCGGGCGACCATTTTTGACAACCAGTAGGACTCTCATCGATGTTCAAAAAGGAGAGTTGACCATGGGGGTTCAAGACCAAGAGGTAACCTTCAATGTTTTCAAAGCCATGAACTTCCCTAAGGAGGATGAGGAGTGTTATCGCATGGATGTAATTAAGAAAGTGGTGGGGAATGATTAGGGGTATATTGAGTACCGATCCTTTGGAACTAACATTGATGGGAGATTGTGATAGCGACGATCTAGAGTTGATGGAATATCTGCATTTGTTAGATTCACAGCCTAGATTGAGCAGGTTTAAAATACCATTTGAGACATTGGAAGTGGTAGGAACTTCATCAGCTCGGATGAGACCATCTCTAGAGGAACCACCTGTACTCGAACTCAAACCTTTACCAAACCATCTCAGGTATGCATATTTGGGTAATTCATCTACATAATCTGTTATTATTGCATCTGTGCTTAACGAATTGCAGGAAAGTAAGCTGTTAAGAGTCCTCCAAGAATTCAAGTCTGCTATTGGATGGACTATCGCCGACATCAAGGGAATTAGTCCTTCATTCTGTATGCACAAGATTCTGATGGAGGAGGATGGTAAGCCTACAGTGGAACAACAACGGAGGCTCAATTCGATTATAAAAGAGGTAGTGAAGAAAGAAATCTTGAAATGGCTTGATGCTGAAATAATCTACCCGATTTCAGATAGTGCATGGGTGAGCCCCGTTCAGTGTGTTACGAAGAAGGGTGATATGACAGTAATGAAAAATGAAAACAATGAATTGATACTGACGAGGACAGTGACCGGTTGGAGGGTGTGCATGGACTACAGGAAGCTAAATAAGGCAACCCGAAAGGATCATTTTCCCTTCTCATTTATTGATCAGACATTTGATAAATTAGCTGGACATGAGTATTACTGTTTGCTAGACGGCTATTCGGGGTACAATCAAATTGTAATTGCACTGGAGGACCAAGAAAAGACAACGTTCACATTCCTATATGGCACCTTTGCCTTTAAAAGGATGTCATTCGGGCTATATAACGCACTGGAAACCTTTCAGAGATGCATGATGACGATTTTCTCAGATATGGTAGAGTGTTGTTGAGGTATTTATGGTTAATTTCTCAGTGTTTGGGGATTCTTGTGACAAGTGCCTAAAAAATATGATCATAGTACTGAAGAGATGCGTAGAAACTAATTTGATGCTTAACTGGGAAAAGTGCCATTTTATGGTTCAAGAGGGGATCATACTTGGGCATAAAGTCTCGAAAAAGAGGTTGGAAATGGATCAAGAAAAATTGGAAACAATAGAGAATCTGCCACCTCCAACTCCAGTAAAAGGTATTTGGAGTTTTCTCGATCATGTAGGATTCTACCGCCGATTCATTAAGGACTTCTCCAAAATCACAAAACCACTATGCAGTCTATTGGAAAAAGATATACCGTTCAGATTTGATGAAGACTGTCTAGCGGCGTTTGAGCAGTTAAAGAAGAAGCTAACTACATCACTTGTGATCATAGCATCGGACTGGACCATGTCGTTTGAATTAATGTGTGATGCCAGTGACTATGAGGTAGGAGCTGTGTTGGGATAACGCCTAGAGAAAGTTTTCCATGCCATCTACTATGCGAGCAAAATATTGACTGATGCACAGCTGAACTACACAACCATCGAGAAGGAATTACTTGCGGTTGTGTACGCATTCGATAAGTTTTGCTCGTTCTTAGTTGGGGCTAATGTGGTGGTGTACACCGATCACTCGACCATATGATATCTGGTTGCAAAGAAAGATGCAAAGCCGAGACTGATTTGCTGGATCTTTCTCCTTCAAGAATTCGATTTAGAAATTAAAGATATGAAGGGGACAGAAAATCAAGTGGCTGACCACCTTTCACGATTAGAGAATTCGAATCATGACAAGACGGGCAAAGTATTGATCAATGAATCTTTTCCAGACGAGCAGTTGTTTCTGATTCATGGCGAGTTCCCGTGGTATGCGGATTTTGCAAATTATTTGGTAAGCAATATTGTCCCTCCAGATTTGACACGCCATCATAAGAAAAAATTCTTAAATGATGTGAAGTGGTATATGTGGGATGAACCATTTTTGTTCCGACAGTGTGCCGATAGAATGATTCGGCGGTGTGTGCCGCAAAGTGAAGTCGAAAGATTCTTACAGGGATGCCACGCCTCGTTATATGGGGGACACCATGGAAGTGAAAGGACGGCCGCAAAAGTACTCCAGGCAGGTTTCTATTGGCCCACCTTGTTCAAAGATGTACATCAGTATGTGAAAAACTGTGATCGATGTCAACGGGTGGGCAACATTTCTAAACAGAACGAGATGCCACTATATATGATTTTAGAAGTGAAAGTTTTTGATGTATGGGGTATCGATTTCATCGGACCTTTTCTGTCCTCATTCAATAATCTATATATCTTGTTGGCTGTATATTATGTGTCGAAATGGGTTGAGGCAGTCGCTCTACAGATAAATGACGCGAAGGTTGTTTTGAAATTCTTGAAAAAGAATATCTTCACATGATTTGGCACCTCGAGGGCAATCATCTGTGATGAGGGAATTCACTTCTGCAACAAGTATTTCACGGCACTCCTAACCAAGTATAGGGTCAACCACAGAATCGCCACTGCCTATCACCCCCAAACGAGTGGCAAAACAGAAGTATCTAATAGAGAGGTGAAGAGAATCTTGGACAAAGTAGTAAACCCAAATCGAAAAGATTGGTCTTTAAAATTGGATGATGCTCTATGGGCGTATCAGACTGCATACAAGACCCCAATCGAAATGTCTCCATATCAGCTTGTATACGAAAAAGCGTGTCACCTTCCAGTGGAACTCGAGCACAAAGCTTATTGGGCCATCAAGAAACTCAACTTTAATCTCACTACAGCGGGGGAGAGAAGACTTCTACAACTCAACGAGTTAGATGAATTTTGCCTACAGGCATACGAGAACTCCAAGTTGTACAAAGAAAAGGTTAAGAAATGGCACGATTAGAAGATAGTGCATAAAAGTTTGAACCGGGCTAAGTAGTATTGTTATTCAACTCTCGGTAGAAACTCTTTCCCGAAAAGCTGAAATTCAGGTGGTCGGGCCCATTACCATTAAAACAGTGTTTCCACACAGGGCCGTTGAATTATATAGCTAGGATTCATCTAAAACATTCAAAGTCAACAACCAACGCTTAAAGCAATATTGGGGTGGTGATCTCAATCGCCAAGCAACCTTAATTGACCTCGCCGATCTAGTTTGAGATTAGGGAGTAGTCAGGCTGAAAGACTCTAAATCAAGCGCTTGATGGGAGGCAACCCAATCATTTGGTTATTTTAAGTTTTGAAATTTGTTTGTTTTAGAGTTCAATGAGTAATTATTGGTATAGTAGGATAAGTATTAACGTAAGTATTATGTCAGTGCCTCGATCTCATTTATAGATACTAACAAGGTTTACGGTTGTTGTTATAGGATACGACCATACATTCACGTGAGGAAGAAGAGAAAAGGTTGCCATACATGTGCACTACATACTCAAGGATAGCCTAATACAAAAGAAATTTTTTTGGCAGGTATCAGAAAGCTCACCCCGGCGCAGATTTTTCAAAGGGAAATCTCACCTAGGCGCAGATCTCTCTGGTGAAACTCGCCCCGACAAGGATTTGTGAAGGAAAAACTGCACCTAGGCGCATAGTTCTCTGGTGAATCTCGCCCTGGCGACAGTCCAAGCCCAAATCCACGTCGCCTAGGCGCAGGTGACGGTTTTATATTTTTAAAAACCTCCTTCTGCAGTTTACAAATTACAATCCTAACACAATTGTGAGACCTCTGCATACCGAAACCAAAGTAGAACACCATATCTTGCTCATATACTGCCCCAAACACTATCCACTTGCGATATCAAGGGTTCATCATCAAAGTAATTATCACTTCACACAATCTAGGGTTTCGAATTTCACCCTTATTCAGTTAGATTGAGCGAGACTCTTCACAAGTAAATTGCACACGGGGGTTTCTTCATACAAACATACAGGTAACTTCAATTGTGGGTGATTATCAGAGTTTATTTCAGGTTTCTACACAAGTGGTTGGATAATTCATAATTTTGGGTAAACAATTGAAGTTTGGGGGTAAGTCTGACAATTAATCACAGCAAGCACACAAGGTGTTTGATAAAAAGTCTCAACAATCGTCGACCGCTCTCTTACTCAATTACCAATGGGATTCATACTGTCGGCATCATGACATCCAGAAATCAAAAAAGGCAATGTGGTAATAGTTCATCCACCCCCGCTCGGCAGTTTGACAAACAAAAATTTTTGAATGCCGAGACGGCGGAGAGATTCGAGTATTTAGCAAATAAGGCATTGACTCCGGAGCGTGGCTTGACTCCCGATGAGTTTGATGGGACAATGCTTCAATAAATTCACTAGAGGCGATGGGAAACATTCACAGCACAGCAGGACGCCGCCGTGGTGGCAGTGGTGAAGGAATTTTACGCAAATGCCCTAGACAAGTCACCATTCTTTGCATTCATCAGGGGCAAGATGGTACCGTTCCATGTGCAAGAGATCAACGATTACTAAAATTTGCCATCGCATCTAAGTTATTTGTTTTTGACCCTCAAAGAAAGCAGGCCAAATTATGATCAGATTCTAATCGAGTTGTGCAATCCAGACACTACATGGTCATCGAATGGGTCTCACTTTCAAACTGGCCATCTCAGTTTGTATGGGAAGATATGGCATGCCTTCTTGTGTGCAAAATTGCTACCATCTACACACACAAGCGATGTCACGAAAGAGAAGTCAATTTTGCTATATACAATTATCAAAGACAGTTCGATCGACGTGGGCCACATCATTCATCACTCCATTCGCCAAAATCTGTGTGGGCCTCTACAGGGCGGATTGCCTCATCCATCACTCATCTATGTGTTATATGCCCGGGCATGGGTATAATGGCAGACAGATGAGCCTATCCAGCAGCCATTACTATGCTTAGATTCAAAGATGATTTAGTGGTACTCAGTCTAGAAAGGAGGACATTCATACCCCCGTGGTCTTGGCTTTACATTTTCTGACTCTGAAGATGATGTGGGAGCAGATGAACAAGATGCAGATTTTGAGGAGGAAGGTGAGTAAGAGCAAGAGCAAGAGCAAGTCGATACTTCAAACTCGTCCCGCACCAAAGCTACTTTCAGCAATCAATTTCAAAATCTACAACAATATTTTGATCAGAGACTACACGGTTTGGCTTCCAGACATGATAATATGTTCTCCACCCATAATAAGTTCAACGCGTCTCTAGCAGCTGCGTTTGCCCACCTTAATCCTACCGGTGAAAATTTCCAATTTCCAGCTCCCCTGCCATTGCCAGCTTATCCCCCACTCCAGCCTGTTGAGGATTCGGTTGATGACCTACTTACCGAGGATCCACCGGTCGAGCATGACACTTGACCACTCAGGGCAGTCCTCGAATTTTATAATTCTTTATCTTTATACAATGAGGACATTGCATAGTTTAAGTTTGGGGGTAGTGTACATTGTAGTTGCATAGTAGTCATTTAGTTAATTGTATAGGTGCATAATAGTTCATTCTACATATTAGTGTAATCATATTAGTTTAATTGCATAATGTAGGCATATTTCACTTAAAAAAAAGTAAAACAAATTCAGAAAAGCACAAAAATATTTTCCTTTGCATTTAGGCATATAGATTGTTGCATGAATTTAAGCAATGGATTGGTGTGAATTTAGTTCGGCCTATGATAAGATTGGTATTGCATGTTAACTCTAATAGTGTGATGATTGATGATGAGTCTAATGTTAATTAAGATGAAAATCTGAGCATGTCTGAAACTTATATAACTGGTTAGCATGTAAATTTTAAATACTTTAGTGAACTTAGTTTAAGGGTTTCATAATTGGTTTATGGGGGAAAATCTTAGTTAAATTTTGAGGATATTAGTATACTGACAGTAAAGGGTAACATGAAGAAAAAACTTGAGTTTGGGGGAGTTAATGTGGTAAAAAGAAAAAAAAAGGAAAGGAAAGAAATTAGAAAATTGAGAAAGGAAAAAAAAATGAATAAACACATTGACTAGTTTGTTTTTGTGGCCTTTATTACTCGAATAAGTAAGCCCTTGGGGATATTTTTACACGTAGCACCCTAAAACCATCTGGTTTGGGAGTCGTTGGTCGAAAGTTTGCTAAATTGGTAACATTGAAAAGCCTAAGAGATTCGGACATTGCACAGTCTAATGTGAACGCGTGATGGAGCGTAAAACGCACTCGTGAATGAATAAAAATAGAAAATAAGCCTCAGTAGAGACCCATGAACTCGGTAATTGATGTGTTTAACCAGAATTTTCATGTTTATGGATTAACTAAAATGGAACTAATATTTTCCCTCTAAGAAGTTGTTATGTGACAATCTTGAGCTATGGTTGGTTAGGGTGGTTAACGAGCACACACGCACAACATGTGTGATGACAGGTTTAGATTGACTGATTGATTATTTATGGATTCTAATTTGAGTTGATATATTATTTGAGTATCTTATGGTATCTTTGAGGCCTGTGTTGGATATTATAATGATCTATTGCTGGATTCGTAGGCATATTAGGAAGTAGATCATGCATATGCATTCATGTGGATAGTTTTCTTTTATGTTTTTGCTTGAGGACAATCAAAGTCTTAAGTTTGGGGGTATTTAATGAGTAGGTTTCATACCTACGAATTGAATATTATTTAAACCTAAGATATTGCTACTTCGGGTATTTTTAGGTTCCTTTTTACGTATTTGCATTGGTTTATGTGCAGTGATTGGCCGGGAGGACAAAAGCAAGGGAATAAGTGCTTAAGGATGAAATTATGCAAGAAAGCTAGGAAGCTCGCTGGGGCGCACATTTTGTGCTGTGGATTCTCGCCTTGGCGCATGTGCGCCGGGGTGAGAATTATAAGGCTAAAAACTGGCCTAGGCGAAGTACGCGGCAGAAAAGATTTAGTTTCCATGTTTGAATAGGATTCTAGAGATAGTTTGCTGGGGTGTTTGGAACGTGATTAGGAGAGTATATAAAGTAAAAAGAGGGGCAGACATGAGGCATGCTTGGACATTAACAAACCCTAATATGTAGGCTTAATTCTCCGAAAACTTGTCAAATTCCTGGATAGTGTTTGTTATAGTTTTAGTAGTATTTTTTCATAAATATCGTCACTTAATCATTAGTTTAATAAAATTGAGATAATATAAAGTTGGTAATTGTAAGGATAAAATTCAGTTATTTTCTCTGTGAGAACGATACTTTACTTCCACTCTATGACTTGTTGACCACATATACTTGCATGTTGTGCGTATTAGATTTTATCCTACACCCACAACCCCACATGGCCGGCTACTTGGTGGCCAAGGAAGGTGGGTAACTTCCTTTGGAAGCTTGGTTAAAGGAGGTGTGATTAGTGGAAGGTTTGGTGGCTTTTGACCATTTTTCCCTCACTTTGAAATTTATATATAAACTAATCTAAGTCTTCATTAGTTTGTTTACAAACTTTGAACACCTATATTGAGAGAGAGAGAGAGAGAGAAGAGCTATAACAAGTGATGAAGGAATAAAAGAAGCTAACTAAACAAGCTTAAGTCAAGAACGCGAAGAACACGAAAGTAAAAACACGTAAACTCAAACTTTCAATTCTTTTCTATTAAGTTTTTATAGAGAATTGAATTGGTGGAGGATGTCTCTTCCGAAGGAATAAGGATGGCTATTAGTGAACAAAAACGTTAATAAGCCATGTATAAGTGAGAATCGTAATTAATTAATTAAGCATTAATCGAAGAAAAAGCATAAAAATTAGAGCTTATTGTTGATGAACAAATTAAAAACCATTGCATATAAGTTAGGTGCAAATTGTTGGTTAGGACCTTAGATGATTAACCAATGGATTGATTCCATTTGGTTTGGTATAAAAATCTCGTGTAACGAAGTTATGGGAAAAGATGTTAATCGTCGAAATTGCAGTTAACTAGGATTTCCAGAATGATAGTTACAAGTCATCGTTTAACTTAGAAACCTAGGTTTTAGGTGGCGTATCGAAGAAAAATGTACTTAAGAACGGTCGGATTCAGACTTAAAACGAAGAAACGAGCGAAGAACGCTTGCGATCGTTTAACGAACACGTAATGAAAATTTAAACGGTGAATTTCTTGTTAACAGATTCAGAAACTTATTTTTCCCGGATAGATTCAAAGTACGTGAGATATGTGAGTTAATGGCTTTTGAACAAGCAAATTCCAAGTTATAACGATCGCTTTACGAGTTCGGGAATTTAATCTATTGAAAAACTTAAAAAATATTCAAAGACTTAGGGCAGGCATCGCAACGCCGCCCCAAGCTTGTTTAAGCCCTGTCGCAGCGCCTGGCCGGGGGTTTTGCACTATTAACTGGCATCGCAGCGCGGCCATTAACACTAAAAGTGGCGCCGCAGCGCCCTTAACTAAAAAATTTTCAACGTAAGCTTTTGTGAATCCAACTTTTCACGTGGTAATTATGGGGAAATTATATACTTAATATACACGAAGAGAGAATTCCTAAACAAATGTATAACTATGATTTTAGGAATTAAACGTTGATTAAAAGTTAATAAACTTAGAACGTAAAATGTGGAAATGTAAACCGTGTATTGTGTTCGAGTCTAACGAGCGCCTTAAGGTTATATAGTATGTAATAGACATGCGTGATACGAGAATGATAAGAAATGAACATAAAATTTATGTAATCTCTATACGGGGTCCTATATTAGGAAACTGGGGGAAATATGTCCAAACTAATGAACTGAATAGGGTTACAACTATCGTTAATCATAAACAATCAACAAAGAGTTTAGGTTTATGATGTATGTATGTTAATAAGCCGTAATGGATTTTAAAGTACGTTAAACGAATGTTCTTAATGAAATAAATTCGATTAAGCCATAGAAGAGAAAGAAGTTGGTATGAATACTGTGTGTAGATTGTTTCGTAGCTAATTTCAGTGTGCTATGTGAATATATCATGTAGAAACTATAAAGATCGACAACGGTTGAACTTTAACGTAGAAGACGCTTGAAGGCAAGTTCTTCTAATGCTTTTCTGACCTTCGTGTTAGCCAAGTTTCTGTGATTCATGTCATATTATGCATGAGTTGTTTTACAAAAAAGTTGATGCCAATCTTAACTCGACTAGACAAATCTTAAAATTTAATTGATTTGTTTACAAGTCTTTTATAGTAGTATTGATAACGCTATCCTATACCAATTGTTTTGATACGGATTCAAAGGTAAGATTGAGTATGAATAAACAATGGTATTTTACGTCGTTTATTCGACGAGCACGCGAGGTTGCCAAAACTTAAACATAAATATATTTAACGGATGAGTGTTGATCAACATAGAGTACTATAGGCTGATCACCTAGAAGTGCTCGAAACTTATATCGGATGTACGGTCTTAGTTCCGGGATATCCTTAATGAGAATGTTCATGGTCGTTTGACCTACTCAGAATTCTTAAGCTACTATATGTACTTTGGAATTGTTTTAAGAGAATAAAAAGTATTATTTCAATTGCTCATAGTACTTCATAACTATTTGTTTAGTTATTGAAGATCAATCATATATTTCTTGATTTTGTGGTTGCTTATATATTGTTAAACTTGTTGAGCTAGTTATGCTCACTTCTTGCTTGAACTATATGATTGCAGCTAAGAATGAATGGACTGAAGGTTTCGGTCAGGATAAGGGCAAAGCCAAGATGGATAAATAGATATCTTGTAATAGAATAGTATATGTGTATTGAACTTACACAATGATGATGAATAATGTAATAGTTGACAGAACCTGGGAAGGATTTATTATTATTATTGTAATAAGAATGTAGTAATTATGTTCATTTGGATGGAGTTTAATTGGAATGAATGTATAGTTTATAGTACCGTGTAGAACCATATCTGTGGGTTGAAAGTTCCCAGATTTGGGGGCGTCACAGTTGTGCCTTTTTGGACCTATGTACAAAGGGTTTGATTTACATAAAAGTTCATTTTTTTAGGTAAGCATATAAAAGTGATGTTTTGAAAGTTGGTTTTCAAACCATTTCGCCAAATAGGAATCAAGACCCTTTGATACTTCCAATTTTTTTCTAAAAGAGGCTTGACTTGATTTTAATTGAGATGCAAAGCATATTCGAAAGCTAAATCGAAAATATTAACTACAAAGGTCAGGCTCCTTGTGGGCATGGAAGCCATCAAAGTAAGCCCGAGCACCACATACATAATTTTCACTATTATAGGGCCTTAAATTTGGATACCGTTTTAAGGCCCAAGATTACATGTACACTAGATTGCAAGCTGACTATACAACTTAAATAAGTCCGTCATTGGAACCGAATCTCGATTCATTGATTGAATCTTTGACCCTGTGATTCCTAGGCTCATATGACATCATTTAAAAGCTTGTATGATGAATATATTGAGATAAAGTATATATATACTTTCTAACTTTGTTAAATACGTGATTTATCACTTAAATCCTTGCACGCGATTATTTAAGCTTCCCGCTTCCTGTAGATATGGATCTAGGACAGCGTGGTTACATTAATATTCACAAAACTATAAAATAATCTAGATCTACCTAGATCTATGCCTATCTAGCTCAATGGGTCAATCTATAAACCTTTTTGACCGGTTAAATGCTAGATTAGGCCAGATCTAGGATAGATCTAGTCAATATATTGCAAATATCAACCATTTACACAAAACGAAAGATAAAAAGGTAGATTTGTACATAACCAAGAAGTATATATATATATAGCCTTTATATATATACTAATGTAGTAAATAAGCATAGATCTGAGAAGATTTACAATATGGCACGAGATCTATAAATGAACAACTTAAAGCTTCAAAAACCTTAATTTAAATCGGTAGAAACTTGATATATCAAAATTTATATGTATATAAGTGTTTGTAACAAATATTTACAGTGTTTAAAAGCAAGATCTAGCCTCTTTCTCTCTCTAGCTCTCATATTTCTCTCTCTAGAAACTTGGAAAATGAGATCCTCTTTTTAAAATGAGCTGGGGGGTCTGATATTTAAAGACCCGTCCATCCAGCCGCAGGTGTATCTGTGGCAGCCACAAGTAGACATACGGCCAGGCCAAGTAGGTCCCGTCACCTTGAAGTTCGTTCCTTCGATCGACCCACTGTCTACAAAAATATATGTATCTTGTAATCTGGGAATTGCATGGAACTGTGCCATACCATTCCAGAAATCTCTTTCTGAGAGCTATGTAATGACATTGGGCTTGACCTTTTTCGAATCAGGGATGATGGGTCAATGATCAGAATAACATTTTTAAGTCACCAGAGGTAGTCCGTGGGTCTGTCTTGCGTAGTTTGCACTCGGGATTGCTGCGAGGGCTCTCTATGAACCTATTCACAGCTGGACAATTGTTGTAGGTTTAAGTTGGAAAATTACATCTTTGCCATTCCGGGGTTGTCTCCAGGTTTGATGTGGCTGTCCTCCCTCAAAGTTGTATTCGGGGCTAAAATTGTGATGTTGTTTTCCCTAGGGACTTACTCCAGGGTTGAAGTTTGTTGTTCTATCCCATGGGGTTGTCTCCGCGGGTGAAGTTATGATGTTGTCTTCCCTCGGGGTTGTCTCCAGGTGTAAAAAGACGCTTTTGCCCTCCTATAGGGTTAGTAAGAGGAAAGTAAAATTTTAAGTGTCTATAGATGCCTCTCTTTGTCATGTTTATGCTTTGCAATGCAATGCAATGCAATGATTATGACAAAGATTACTAGATACTTGAAATATGACTAACTACATCTAATGATGCAATGTTATGCCCAAAGTATTCAGTGATATATAAGTGTTAAAATTTTAAAGGTTTACTCCCGTCTGCTGGGGAGGATGATTGTTATACTGATGTCACGAACTGTTGCTGATAGCTTCTCTAATTGTATCATAAATTGCATATCATCACATGTCACATTTTGCACGTCGCAAATTGTACTTCAAAAATCACACTTCGCACATCGCACTTCGAACATCGCACTTCATATTTTCCCAATCACGCTTCACTAATCGTATATCACATCATGTATCAGATTCCAACTGATTACACCACCGAGCATTGTCGATGCCTTCATTGAAGATAGCTCTCAATGGCTTAAACCACTGGGTATTACCGATGCCTTAGTTGAAGATATTTCTCAACGGCTTACACCACTGGCTGCTCCCGATGTCCTTGATGGGAATAATTTTTAACGGTTGATACCACCGGACATTCCCGATACATACGATGGGGCTGACACCAACGGTTTACTCCACCAGACCTTCCCGATGCTTTCATTTATGATGATATTCAAAGGATTACACCATCAGATATTCTTGATACTTTCGCTGGGACTGACACCAATGGTTTACATCACCGGACCTTTTCAATGACTACCCTGACGGTAGTTTTCAAAGACTTACATTATAAGACCTTTCGATGCCTACCCTAAGGGTAGTTTCCAATAACTTACATCATCGGACAATCTCGATGCCTACCTTGAAGGTAGTTTTCAATAACTTACATCATCGGATAATCTCGATGCCTACCTTGAAGGTAGTCTGTGACATCCCCAAATCTGGGTACTTCGTTTCCACATGATTTGGTGTTCACTTTCTAATATAACATATATCTACCCAATGAATAATGCAAAATAAACTACAACTTAAATTAAAATAACTAAATCTCCCTTAAAACAAGGGTTACAACCTTCTCAAAATCAATCCCAGGGTTACTCTAACCTTGACATGAATATAATAAAGTGCGGATATAAACATAACATTCAATTATTACAATCATTCTCAACTAAATAAAAAAAAACAAGTCTTCACTTGCTTTGCTTTTCCTTGCCCTTACTTGTAGACGGAGCATCAGCGTTATCAACCTTAACTGAAATTGTTATTTAATGCAAGAGTGAGCAAACCACAGCTCACTGGAGTTTAACAATAATATAGACATGAAAGAATATCTTTAAGAAAATCTGAACAACTTAGCTTGCTTCAATAATAAAGAATTGAATAATAATTCTCTATCAATATTAAAATTTGGATATAGAATTTATCTGAGGGTCATAAGACCTTTGAACTCTTGTCCTAGGTTATAAATATTTCTATTTAAACCTTTAACAGTCAATAAGACTATGGACCTTAACTCGTACTTAGGGAGATCAGCCCTTCGTACCATGTATTGTGCACCAACATCTTAACGCTATGCGTAGTAACCTCCCCTAATAAATAGGGTTGTTCAACTCAGTAATTTGAATTCAAGTCCGCACCAAAGAAAGTTTGGTTTGGATAAGCTTACAAGGGTAATTTAGAATTCACGTTCATCAACTAAGGATTAGTTGAATCGACTTCCAATAATTCAAAATAAAAGAATTATGAATTAACATATGCTTTAGAATCAACTTAAAGCATTTAAAATAATAATTGGATCTTACTTGAACAATAAGTTAAGACCATTTCAATTAAATAAACAATTGTCCAATACTGAAATGGAAAGGACATTCTCAACAATGAATATATGAATTCAAGAGATCATATAAAATCAATACAAGATTAGGGTTTAGAAAACTTGCGTAAAATTAACGAGTTTAGGGTTTAGAAGACTTGCGTAAAATTAACGAGTTTAGGGTTTAGAAGACTTGCCTCAAGCGCAAGCTACTTAACACAATTCACGTACTTTAATACTTCCTACACATATATATACAATCACAATAACCTAAATTAGTTAACACGTAACTAATTCACATAAGTGGTTAACCCTCATGGTTAACTCACATTCTGATTAAATAGTAATAATAATCAACCATCACATAGTTAATTACATCACTTACATATTCACATAATTAAATTAACTATGTATTTAACTCAATTATAATTAAACAATTATAATTCAAATACTTAATCAAATTATAATTACTTAAATTATCATTACCTTTTAAATTATAAATAATTTATAATTTAAAATCAATTAAACCACATTCATGCATTTATAATTACACAATTTATAATTAATCATGTATTTATCAATTATAATCAATAATTAATTAAATTATAACATGCATTATAATTACACAAGTTATAATTAATTATGTAATTATCAATTAAAAATTCACAATTAAACATGCATTTATTAAATTATAATTACATAAATTATAATTTAAATTAAAATAATAAAACTTCTATACCTTATAATTTCACAAAATTTATAATTTAAATTAGACATTTACTCTTAATTATAATTAATAAAATTATAATTAAGTAACTTATTAAACAATTATAGTTTTAAATACCATATTAGGTTTTCAAAATTTCTTTTATTTTCCAAATTATGAAATTACTAACTTCGTGTTAACACATGTTATAGAAGCTAGATATATGCTCATTATCTTAGCAATAATGTAACTTAGGCATGAAAATAATCTGCACAATTCTTTAAAACACACTGCCACTGCACCGAACCCGGCGCAGCTGCGCAGCCAGCTGCCTTAAACCCGGCGCAGCTGTGCAGGTAAGGGCTCTGGAAAAAGCAAGCGGCGCAGCTGCGCTGCTCCTGGCCTTGCTGCCTGCGCAGCTGCGCAGTAGCTCGGCCAGACGCAGACAGCCACGGCTCCCTGCTTTACCGGACAACTCATACAAGCCAAAAATACAGTAACATAGACACTGTAAATCATATATACGCTGTAATACATATATCTAACATGCACTCAAAACATAAACTCATTTAAACAACGAGAATCAATAGTTTTAAAAATCCAATTTGGCCATTTTCATGAAAACTCATATTTTTCCATAAAATAATCTACTGTAATAGAATTTCTCAAGTAATTCAACTTATAACACATGAAATCTCTTCATAATTGAATATAACATCATAACCAATTCTAATTAGACATACTAACACATACAAATTCCTAAATTTTCCATTCTAAAACCAATCAATATACATAAAACAATATGAACAAAACTTTTTCCATGAAACTTGTTTTAACAGTAATTTAATTCCTGAAAATCCTCTTATGTCATACAATTACCACAATCAACACATTGATACAATACATACATATAAAATTCATGATTTCATAACTTCCATGAAAACTCAACTTTTGACAGAGAATAAAATACATGAAACATATGAATTGAGTTCTATAATTGTAAGAGTAAAATTATAGATTATAACCTTTTTGCTAATCGTTAATGAAGAAGATGATGATGCTTAAGCTCTTCCTTTTCTTCTTCTTCTCTCTTCTCTAACTCTTCCTCTGTTCTTTCTTTTCTCTCTTACACTGATATTCTTTCTAACGTAGTTTAGACTAACGTATAATATAATACGTAGTAATAGATATAGGCTTAATTATATAATATAACTGACAAATATATTAAGTATAGTGTCAGTTACAAATTTCAAAAAGCCACAATGCCTTGTTTGGCAAAACAAGGTTATTTTTAAAAACAGATTATTAATGCTAAGGCCATGTTTGGTAAACAGTTTATTTAAATAGCTTTTTGATAGTTAGGGCCCCGTTTGGTAGAAATAGGTTTAAAACAATTATAAGGGCCTTGTTTGGTTAAAGTAAATTTAAAAATCCTTTTCTTTATTTTAATAAATTATTTAACACATACTTTAATGTCACATTTTAATTAATTAAATATCAATAATAATTTAATCAATTAAAATCTAACATCAATGAATCACATAAAATTGTCACCTAATTATAATTACTCGCTAATTATAATCCATGTAACACTTCATCACATATCTCATCTAATTTAATTATCTCAATTAAATTAGAACTATAATATAAATTAATATACATTAATTAAATTAAATATTGCACACTCATTTAATTAATATATACACTTAATTAAATCACTCCATCAATCACATAATTTATTTATTTAACTCAATAAATAATTCACATAAATATTTATTTAATAAATATTTAAAATTAAATATAAAATCACAATCGTTACATCGTCTCTAGAAAATAACTTACATCATCAAAAAATCTCGATGCCTACCCTGAAGGTAGTTTCCAATGGCTTACATCATCAAAAAATCTCGTTGCCTACTCTGAAGGTAGTTTTCAACGACTTACATCATCGGACAATCTCGATTCCTACCCTGAAGGAAGTTTCTAATAGATTACATCATCGGGCAATCTCGATGCCTACCCTGAAGGTAGTTTCCAACATCTTACATCATCGGACAATCTCGATGCCTACCCGAATGTAGTTTTCAATGGCTTACATCATTGGACAATCTCGATGCCTACCCTGAAGGTTGTTTTCAACGTCTTACATCATCGAAAAATCTTGATGCCTGCCCTGAAGGTAGTTTTCCACTGCTTACATCATCGGACAATTTTGATGCCTACCGTAAAGGTAGTTTTCAACGGCTTACTTCTGTGATGCTCCCAAATTCAGATACTTATACCACAAATTTGGTGCTTCACGATCTGACTCCAATAACATACTAATATCTCACTCAACAGAATAACAAAATAATTTAAACTAATATAATATAAATATTCTCGTCCCAACGTCTCGTAACCCTTACTAACATATTACACAACTTAATCCAAACATAACTTAATACAGATCACTAATTAAGTCTTAAAACATAACCATAGTTAAGTCTTAATACAACATAATGATAAATCTTCTAACATAGAAGAACAAAGTTACGCCGTAGCCTTGCCTTTGCCTTTATCCGTGCCTGAGTGTCCACACTATTCTGCCTTAACTGAAATGTTCAAGGGAAGCAAGAATGAGCAACAAATTTGCTCAGCAAGTAATATAACAATAAATGTGAACATACATAATTATAATGCTAATAATCTTAAAGGTATAATGATAAAGAATAGCTCGAGAGTTTAAAGAATAATGTTGTAAACAAAGAAGTATCAATAGTTCCAAATCTATTTTTTGTATTGTAAACAACGAGTCATTATAGACTAAAAGATTTTCAAAAAAATTCAAAGGTTCCCACGTTTTCCAACTGGATAAAATTTTAATAATGAGTAGTCACTAAAAACTAAGAACTCCTTCTAGAATTAACAATATATCACCGATAATCCAATAAAAACAAGTACAATAGGTGATCAGTGATAGTAGTGTGCATACAAGCCAATCATGTATGATGATAAAGCACGTACTTTGTAAACAATCTTATTTATTTATTAATAAAATATTCATTTATTAAAGGCATTTAATTATCTACATGGTGCTGTTTTTATAATATGTAAATAACCCATAGTTTTAAGCAATGCTTTTAGAATCATGATGATGATCATGCTAATGAGATCTAAATTCTTAGAAAGCTCTAAAACTAAAATAGTTCCCAATCGTGGGATTACTAAAAAGAGGATTAGTAAATCCGGATAGATTGGTACATATGTTGCTTGCTCATTGGATGAGGATGATTGATCTCATGATCATTTGTGTGGAGACACTAAAGCAAGTATGTAGGTGCTTATTGGAGAATAAGTTCACTGAACGTGACTCGCTATGGAATACCTAATGGAGTTTTACTCGCCTGTCAATAGGAATTCCTAATGTGATAGTAGTACAAGTGATCCTTGGACTTGAGATCATCATAGTATCTTGTATGTAATGAATTATACTTTGACTTATTCCTTAAAGTCCTTTAGGGTATATAAAAGGGTATGCTTGGGTATAATGAGTTACATATGGAGATAATGAATGATCAATAAAGAATCTACCACCTCTAGTAAAAGAGGAGATATGTCCTATGTGATTCGTTAAATGACAACCCAGGAATCCTTGGCCAAGGTAAAATAAAATTAGAAAGGAGTTTCTAATTTGCATTATTTGGAGTTGTGCATTTTCTAATCGAAATACATATAATTAAATAAAATAAGACTTGACAGTAAATTCATGTCTTATATTTAATTGGGACATTGTATGGTGGAAGGATTGAATTGTATGGTAATTATTTACTCACAGGTTCTTTTATGATTAATGTTGAAATCTATATTATCTGGAAAGTCGTTGATCGCTAGGGAGGCTTATTCCTATTGTAGAATAAATATTATTTATTTAAATAGATTATTAGTTTAATTTATTTATTTAAATAAGATTAGAATTGTTCTAATTGATTTATTCACAACCGATTTAATATAGAGAACCTAAAGGGTCACACCATAAAAGGAAGAATAATTATTTAAGAAGGTAATGGCATAATCGTAATAATGCATTAAGTGTAATTAATTTAATCTATAGTGATAGAATAAATTAAATAGCTTAATGTTTATTATTTAATATTTTGGAAATATTAAATATAAATTAATAAGAGGAGTCTTATTAATATTATTACAATTATTATTATTTTAATTTTTAAAGGAGTTTAGTAATTAATTTAATATTAGTACTCTCATTTATTCCTAATAAGATTAGGAGACAAATTAATTAAATGAATTTAATTAATTATTCCCCATGTGGTGGGAAGCCTAAATTTATTAAAGGAGTTTAATTAATTAAAAGAAATCCCATGTCTAATAGGATTAGAAGGGTTGACCAATATCTATATAAGAGGAGTCTTATAATAGATATCAGTTGAGGCAATTCCAATTGTTGGAGAGTACTCCTTTTCTATAGAGGATAGAAAACTAAGCCAACCACTTGGGTGGCTAACGTTGATCAAAGGAAGGAATCTAACCCGAAAATTCAAGGAGATCACGAAGAACAAGGAGTTGAACTCGTACCTGTGGAAGCTTCGTTTTACAAGGGTATGATTCCATAACTTCTTATTTATCGTTTTAAATTAATAATTTGCATAAAGGATGATCCGGGGTAATGGTTTTGTAAAAAAAAATTTAAACTCTGATATACCATGCTTCCGCTAATTTTTGCAATTTGATTGCATCACGATTTCGTACAAACCCAACAATCAGCCCAAAGTACCCTACATTATGCATAACATTTAAACATATCTTTTGTGCTCACATCGGTCTCCCGACGGTGTATAATTTCCCCTTATATGAGGGTTTTTCATCACAGCAGATTATAAGAGTCCGCACCAAAGCAATTGGTTTGGATAACTTTCTAATTCATAGATATTAGTCTAGCCGAATCAAATGACTTAGACACATTTCTCAATATATTTAGGAACAATTTTTAAGTTTGAATCTTGCAACATGATTCAAGGAATATAATTGTGATTTTAAATCAAGTTCCAAGATATGAACAATAATCTTCATGAATTTAGGTGATACAAGAATCATTCTAGCAATTATTTACTCGTACGATCAATAAGAGTACAAGTTTAGGTACTTGCCTGAGTCGTTAATTATATCCGACATTGACTTCTTATCCTTTGAATAACCTATTATTATTGCAATGGTTAATCTCCATTATCCATAATATAAATCTTAATCGATCTAACACACTAGTCTTTGCTAACTAAGACTTCACAAAACAATTATTGTATTAGTTGCTTCTCTAATTATCACCTCCTTCATTGTATTATTGATTTTTGCATTTATTTTATAAGATAATCTTTTATTATCTTAATTGTTCATTTAATGTTTCACACCTTCTTATATTTGTAAAGAATTCTCAGTTCATTTATTCCCTTAAGTAATTTCCTTAATTACCAATCATACTTTAATAGTTCACAATTATTTAGTAATTACTTTGATTCATAATTAGAGATACCTCTTTATATCATTCTAATTATTTATGTCTCATTGGTCCACAATTAAATAATCTTTAAAAGTATTTAATTGTTTATTAATATCATTCTATAATTAAAGTAATTATTAACTTTAATTGTCGATAATTAGTTTGCATGGTCCAACCATTGATCCCAAAAATTTCTACAATAAATTGGGTAGGTCGCTAATATAGTTCCCTATCCGCGATAAAATGTTTATTAATGTCACTTTAATTGTTCATACTTTATTAATTTCACAATTAGAAATAGTCTTTACTATTATTCTTATTGTTTACTATTTATTAAACCATATTATTATTCAAATGGTTTAAGGTTCTAACGATTCATAATTAAAACAATTACTATTTTAATTACTTCCTAGTCTCACAAATAAAACATCTTTAGTTTTTATTTGTTTAATTATAGTTTAAGGAATTCTTACATTAGTCTTCAAATATCACCTCACAATTAGAATAATTTTACTTTACTAATTCACAATTACATTACTTTAATTAAAATAATTTTTTTTTATTAATTATTTTAATTATTATTTTATTTTATTTTAGAAAATGCTAATTTTCTGACCCGATTTGACCCGACGCGGACTCCTTTGTCCCGACCCGACCCGGTTTGACCCGGATCCAGTCAACCAAAGAACCGGACCAGTGCCCCGGCGCTGAGGAATGACCTTGGGATAGTGCCCCAACGCTTTTAGGCAGAATCTTCATGCTTGATTTTCTTCAAATTTTGATATTAACCTATTTTGATTCATTCTTTCATAACTTGCTCATTTCATATCCAAATGAGTTCAAACCACTTTTATTATTTCTTAAACTCACATATCTTCAATATTTAATCTCTTAAATCACTTTCCAATATTTTTAGTTAATTAAATTTTATTGATTTCCAAGCTAGGGTTCTTACTTGGACATGTTCTACCAAAAGTTTAGCTACGAGTTCATTTCAAGTCCGATTTTGACTATTCCACTTGGGTTGCGCTCGTATTTCATAGAGGCTCAATATAATATTTTTGGATCATATTTATGGCTTACACATTTTATGTCATTTAACACCACATTCCATGCTTTCAAGTATTATAACCTAGATTTCATGCTCACATGCATTTCTTATTCATTTTAAGCCTAAACAACATATCAAGTATACAAGACATGAAAATCTCCTTCTAATACTCATCTTTATACCTTCAGATCCATCATGATCCAATAACACACAAATCTCCCACAACCAAGCATGCATCTCTACCTAGAATTATATATATACTAACTTATCTTACAAAATTAAAGCTAGGTCATGCTCCTACCTCTTAGTGGCTTTCTTTCTCATGGCTATGAACTTAAAGTAGCTCTCCACCTTGGTTCCTCCTTCTTGAGCTCCGTCAAAATGTAAGTGTTCTTCTAGGTTTCTTCTTTACTCTCAATTTTTCTCTAGCTTTCTCTATCCTTCTAACATTTAGCAATAAAATGACAAAATTCCACCAATACTTTGGGGCTTTATATTTATAGGCAAATTATTGTCCAACAATTAGGTCATTATCCAATGGAAAAATTTGAGTTGGTGGAAAGTTCCACCAACTACTCACTTTGAGGACAACTAGCCATAAGGCTACACCATCACGATCTTCACATGGGCTTGCTTGCTAGCCTAATTAGCTATAAAAATCAACACTTTTGAAAGAAAGGAGGGGGATGGGTGGCAATGGGGCTTATTGCCCTATTTCACACCTTTTTGTTCCATCTTTTTGTACAATAAGTTAGCATACATATTTCTTATACATATACATACACACACACACACACACACACACATATATATATATATATATATATATATATATATATATATTCACCCATACACATATATATGTACACACAAATTATAAATATATTCATATATCCATATAATTATATGACCCATGTGTATTAGGTTAATCCAATTTAATGCCCCTTGGGCTACTAGCATAATTTAATCAAATCTTGGATCAAATACTCATTGGTCTCAACTACCATTCTAGCATCTTAATTTCATTGGGCTACCAATTCATATCTATTGGACTCCCAACTTAATTTAATTGGATCATGCATACTCACAATTATATATAATGGATTCTAACACTAATTTACCAATTTAATTACTTAGGCCACATTTCCAAACACTTGCAAGTATGTTACATTATTAATATTGGGCTTGGATATAACCCTTAGTCCAATCCCTTATTAAATCATATCTCAATTAGTCTAATTACAAATTCAATTATGCCACACAAGGCTTAACGCTTAAACTTAATTAAGCTCATCATCAACATTGTCTCCTTACTTACTTAATTCAATTAAATTTGCATTTTCACATTACATGACACACCAAAATATATGTGTTCAAAATAAATATTCAACTTCTTTGTTTTCAATATTACTATTATTTATAAAACTCTCGGGTATTACAACATCATCGGACAATCTCGATGCCTACCCTAAAGGTAGTTTCCAACGGCTTACAACATCGGATAATCACGATACCTACCTTGAAGGAAGTTTTCAACGGGTTACATCATCGGACAATCTCGATGCCTACTTGAAGGTAGTTTTCAACGGCTTACATCATCGAAAAATCTCGATGCTTACCCTAAAATAAGTTTTCCAAGGCTTACATCATCAGACAATCTCGATGCCTCCCCTAAAAGTAGTTTTCAATGGCTTACATCATTGGACAATCTCAATGCCTACCCTGAAGGTACTTTTTAACGGCTTACATCATCGGATAATCTCGATGCCTACCCTGAAGGTAGTTTTCAACGGCTTAATTTCCATCGGGGATTGATGCCGATACCTATGATGGGGTTGACTCCAACAGTTTGATTTCCATCAGGGATTGATGTCGATGCCTATGCTGGGGTTGACTCCAATGGTTTAATTTCCATATGGGATTGATGCCAATGCCTACGTTGGGGCTGACTCCAACGGTTTGATTACCATCGGGGATTGATGCCGATGCCTTCGATGGGGTTGACTCCAACGGTTGATTTCCATCGAAGATTGATGTTGATGCCTACACTAGGGTTAACTCCAACGATTTAATTTCCATCGGAGATTGATGCCGATGCCTTTGTTGGGGTTAACTCCAACTATTTTCATCATTGATTATAAAAGGGGCGAGCTTTTTACTTCTGACCCCGCTGGATTAGATATTGGCTTGACTGATGACCTGGGTGCCGCTGACGTCTTTATAGGATGCGACTCGTCCTTTCACTTTCAGAGGCCTAGACTTATGAGGATTTAGTGCAAGTTGACATGCTTGATGATGTAGATTTCATTTGCTTGACCTTTTGTTAGTCGTTGGGCGCCTGGGCCCCTTTTTCCTAATTTTTTTCTTTTTATCTTTTTTCATTTATATAGATGATGTTGATATAAAAACGGATGTAATATTTGCACATATATATGATGATGCTTAGGCATTTATCATGATGCATGCTTTGTATATCATCATTTTGAATTTAGAAAGTTTTGGTGAGAACTAACCCCTGTGTGGTCCTATGATATCGTTTTTACCAACGAGGCGCTGGCTTTTCTGTTAAGGATCTCTTGGGAATCTTTCCCTTCTTTTGTCATTGCAAGCTTATGTCATTTTAATATCTTTCAGAATTCCTCTCATTTCTTTTGATGAGAAGCTTGGTCCCGCCTTAGACTCCTTTCATTTCATTGAATGACGAAATGCCCCAGCCTTTTTAAAAGTAGTATGCATACAAGCCAATCATGTATGATGATAAAGCATATACTTTGAGACAATCTTATTTATTTATTTATTAATAAAAGTGTTATTCAATTAAAGACATTTAATTTATCTGTATGGTGTTGTTTTTTTAATATGTGATAAACCCATAGATTTAAGCAATGCTTTTAGAATCATGATCATGATCATGCTAATGAGATCTAAATTCTTAGATAGCTTAAAACTAAAATAGTTCCCAATCGTTAGTTTACTAAAGAGAGGATTAGTGAATCCGGATAGATTGGTACATACGTTGACTTGCTCATTGGATGAGGATGATTGATCTCATAATCATATGTGTGGAGATACTAAGGCAAATATGTAGATGCTTATTGGAGAATAAGTTTACTGAACATAGCTCGCTAAGGAATACCTAATAGAGTTTTACTTGCCTATCAATAGGAATTCCTTAAGTGATAGTAGTACAAATAATCCTTAGACTTGAGATCATCATAGTATCTTGTGTATGATGAGTTATACTTTGACATGTCCCTTAAGACACTAAGGGTATATCGAAAGTATTGATTGGGTATAATGATTTATACATGGAGATAATGAATGATCATTAAAGGATCTACCACTTCTAGTAAAAGAAGAGAATGTCATATGTGATTCAATAAATGACAACCCATTAGTCCTTGGCCAAGGCAAAATAAAATTAAAAAGTAGTTTCTAATTTGTATTATTTGGTGTTGTGCATTTTAGAATCAAAATACATATAATTAAATAAAATAAAACTTGATAGTAAATTCATATCTTATATTTAATTGGGACATTGTATGATTGAAGGAATAAATTGTATAGTAACTATTTACTCACAGGTTCTTTTATGATTAATGTTGAAATCTATATTATCTAGAAAGTCTTTGATCGCTAAGGGGGCTTACCCTTATTGTAGAATAAATGTTATTTATTTAAATGAATTATTAGTTTTATTTATTTATTTAAATAAGATTAGAAGTGTTCTAATTGATTTATTCACAATCGATTTAATATGGAGAACTTAAAGGGTCACACCATAAAAGGAAGAATATTTATTAAAGAGGCATAATCGTAATAATAAGTTAAATATGTTTAATTTAATCTATGGTGATAGAATAAATTAAATAGCTTAATATTTATTATTTAGTATTTTGTAAGTATTAAATATAAATTAATAAGAGGAGTCTTATTACTATTATTATTATTTAATTCCTAAAGGAGTTTAAAAATTAATTAATAAGATACTCTCTCTCTCTCCCATATATTCCTAATAAGATTAGGAGGCTAATTGGTTAAAAGAGTTTAATTATTCACAATAGGATTGGAAATCCTAATTAATTAAAAGATTTAATTAATTAATATGAAATCCTATGCCTAAAAGGTTTAGGAGGGTTGCCTACATCTATAAATAAAAAAGTCTTATTACGGAACAAAGTTAAACATTACACTATTCCAATAGTTGGGAGAGTATACACATTCTATAGAGATAGAATTAGGGTTTAGCCAAACACCCACCTTCTTGAATATCTCTTCTTCTTTGGTGGATCACCTTTAGAGGCCAAACACTTAGATGGCTAACGTTGATCAAAGGAAGGAATCAAACTCGAAGAACTCAAGGAGATCACGAAGGATTTGGAGTTGAACTTTTACCCGTCGAAGCGTAATTCTACAAGGGTATGATTAAATAATTCTTTCACAATCTTTTAATTAATAACTGTGCATAAAGGATGATCTAGGTATAAAGTTTGTAAAATTTTAAAATTCGATTTTTACCACGCTTCCACTACTTTGATTCTTACAAACCTAATAGTGGAATCAGAGCCAAACCTTTATGCGAGTTATTAATTGTTTTGATTTGATATATATACTGATATGTGTTTTGAACAATTTAATTGGGCATAATTATTAGTTATAAACCATTTTTTTGGAAAAAACTGCACAATTCGCGGAAAAGGAAAACTTTTTCTGCCCAGCGGCGCCGCAATGCCTGTACCAGGCTTAGCCGCAGCACCGGGTCGAGTTCAGGAAACGGAGACCCAGTGCCACAGCGCCACCTTGCTAGTACAATAGTAGCGCCGGTCACCAGATTATTATTATTTTTTAATTAAGATAAAAAGGTTTATTTTAATTAAAATATAAATTAAATATTTTTCTATAATTTTAGATTAGTAAAGGAGTTTATTAGATTTGTAATTGGATTAAAATAAAAATATTTATTTTAATTAGAAATGAATTTCATACTAACTAATTAGAGTTGGAATTGGATTCCATGATAACTAATTAGAGTTGAAATTAGATTTTGAAACTAACTAGAATTGCCCATTTAATCGATATCAATGTATATATTAAATATTTTATTTATTGATGCATATGTTGATTTGTATGATAATAAATGGGGTTGATTATGGACTATTAACCAATGTGATTGGATTTATTTTAGTTGAATACTTGAATGTATGAGTTTTATTAAATGGGGTCTGCGTACATCGTCTTCTCTAATTTTTCTTGATGTAAAATTTTATCTCCCTCCTATTACTTCCACTTGATTGCTGATCAAGGTTTCTATTTAAATTCAATAGTTTATGTAATAGGAATAGTTAGAATTATCTTGAAGAGTTGGAGACGAAAGAGCAAAGAGCGCGTGAAGACCCGCTTGTATGGAGCCCGAGTTTAAATGTAATAGTTATATTTAAATTTAATTCTTGCACTCCTAGGTTTGACCTTTTGGTTCACTTGGTGGCTCTAGTGAACCAAACTTGAATAAAAGTCTATAATCAATCCGGGTAGAATATAGTATTCTATATGCATACTTATACTATATATATATATATATATATATATATTATATATTATACAACATGCTTCACATGTTAATTAATATGACGCGTATTATATATATATATATATATATATATATATATATATATATATATATATGTGTGTGTGTGTGTGTGTGTGTGTGTGTGTGTGTGTGTGTGTGCATGCGCGCTAAACAAGATGAGATAATTAATAACAAATCCCTCGAAGAGATTATATTAAGTTGTAACGTTCAAAAATATTTAGAATATTGAACGTCGCCTTCTAGCATGATAAAACAATAGAGTATTAAATATTTAATATGAGTTTGTTGTGCACACACAAGATAAGTATTAAATATTTAAGATATTATTTTATTACATTAAATGTTTATAAAGAAATTGAACATTACCGCTTTGTTGTGTACACACAAAGGTAGTAGTTTTCTCTTCACTTATATGGAAATGTTGGGTCTGACTTAACTTAAATTATTTTAGTTCGGATGTGCACACACTTGACCATTATGATCTAAGAGGCAAAATACAAGGAGTTATATGATGATGTTATTGATAAGAGTTGTCTACCTATTTACTTATATATAGTTTGTTGTGCTCACACAAGGCTATATACATTTGTGTTGGGTTTGTACGAAATCGTGACGCAATCAAATTGCAAAAATTAGCGGAAGCATGATATATCAGAGTTTAAAAAAAATTTCTACAAAACCATTACCCGGATCATCCTTTATGCAAATTATTAATTTAAAACGATAAATAAGAAGTTATGGAATCATACCCTTGTAGAACGAAGCTTCCACAGGTACTAGTTCAACTCCTTGTTCTTCGTGATCTCCTTGAATTTCTGGGTTAGATTCCTTTCTTTGATCAACGTTAGCCACCCAAGTGTTTGGCCTCTAGAGGTGATCCACCAAGGAAGATGAATTATCAAGAAGGAGGGTGTTTGGCTTAGTTTTCTATTCTCTATAGAAAAGGAGTACTCTCCAACAATTGGAATTGCATCATCTAATATCTATTATAAGACTTCTCTTATATAGACATTGGTCAACCCTTCTAATCCTATTAGACATGGGATTTCTTTTAATTAATTAAACTCCTTTAATTAATTTAGGCTTCCCACCACATGGGAATAATTAATTAAATTCATTTAATTAATTTGTCTCCTAATCTTATTAGGAATAAATGAGAGTACTAAATATTAAATTAATTACTAAACTCCTTTAAAAATTAAAATAATAATAATTGTAATAATATTAATAAGACTCCTCTTATTAATTTATATTTAATATTTCCAAAATATTAAATAATAAACATTAAGCTATTTAATTTATTCTATCACCATAGATTAAATTAATTATACTTAATGCATTATTACGATTATGCCATTACCTTCTTAAATATTTATTCTTCCTTTTATGGTGTGACCCTTTAGGTTCTCCATATTAAACCGGTTGTGAATAAATCAATTAAAACAATTTTAATCTTATTTAAATAAATAAATTAAACTAATAATCTATTTAAATAAATAATATTTATTCTACAATAGGGATAAGCCTCCCTAGCGATCAACGACTTTCCAGATAATATAGATTTCAACATTAATCATAAAAGAACCTGTGAGTTAATAGTTCCGTACAATTCAATCCTTCCACCATTCAATGTCCCAATTAAATATAAGACATGGATTTACTGTCAAGTCTTATTTTATTTAATTATATATATTTCGATTAGAAAATCCACAACTCCAAATAATGCAAATTAGAAACTCCTTTCTAATTTCATTTCACCTTGGCCAAGGATTCCTGGGTTGTCATTTAACGAATCACATAGGACATATCTCCTCTTTTACTAGAGGTGGTAGATTCTTTATTGATCATTCATTATCTCCATATGTAACTCATTATACCCAAGCATACCCTATATATGCCTTAAAAGGTCTTAAGGAATAAGTCAAAGTATAATTTGTTACATATAAGATACTATGATGATCTCAAGTCCAAGGATCACTTGTACTACTATCACATTAGGAATTCCTATTGACATGCGAGTAAAACTCCATTAGGTATTCCATAGCGAATCACGTTCAGTGAACTTATTCTCCAATAAGCACCTACATACTTGCTTTAGTGTCTCCACACAAATGATCATGAGATCAATCATCCTCATCCAATGAGCAAGCAACATATGTACCAATCTATCCGGATTTACTAATCCCCTTTTTAGTAATCCCACGATTGGGAACTATTTTAGTTTTAAAACTTTCTAAGAATTTAGATCTCATTAGCATGATCATCATCATGATTCTAAAAGCTTTGCTTAAAACTATGGGTTATTTACATATTATAAAAACAGCAACATGTAGATAATTAAATGCCTTTAATAAATGAATATTTTATTAATAAATAAATAAGATTGTTTACAAAGTACGTGCTTTATCATCATACATGATTGGCTTGTATGCACACTACTATCAATCTCCCACTTGCACTAAAGCCAATCGCCATGGTATCTCATACCCATCTTCTCTAAGTGACGATCAAACTGCTGTTGTGTTAAAGCTTTAGTAAATGGATCTGCAATGTTGTCTTGAGAGTCTACACTCTCCTTTTTCAATGATTTTTTTTTTAATCAAAGTGCCGCAACACATGTTTAGATTCAAGATGAGACTTAGGAACTATTCCTAGTTCTGTAATAAACTTTTCATCCGAAACATCAACTTGCAGCTTCACTTACAGTTATATACTTTGTCTTTGTCACTAACCCAGCAACTTTTGCTGTTTGAAACCTTTCCAATTTACTGCACCATCTTTTAAGGTAACGACTTACCATAAAGTGGATTTTGCTGTCGTCTTGGTCAGTCTGAAAACTTGAGTCTGTTTAGTCTTCTAGTTTAATTCAGACCCATCATGTGTCATGATGACATCCTTAGTGTCAGTTAAATACTTTGAGATGTTTATCACTGTCTCACAGAGATCTTCTCCAGAATATGACTGATCAACATCAAGTCTTGTATACTTCATTGCATACATAATAGTTACTTATGCGATCTCTCTTTTACTGAGGATAATTTTAGAGAGATACACTCCATGGCTCATCATCATGAGGCACCTTTTGGAGTTACCATGCTAAACGCCTTTAGCATCTAATGAATATACGTTTCCATGGGTTAAGCCGAACATCCTTTTAAATCTATTAATACAGATTTATATCCCCAATGTGGGATGTTCTACCCAAATCATTCATGGAGGAATGTTTAGACAACTTTATTTTGATCGATTTTAGCATAGAAATTTCATTCCCTATCAGTAATATATCATCAACATATAATACAAGGAATGAAACTGCGCTCCCACTAACCTTTTTGTACACACATGGTTCATCGTCATTTTTGATAAAATCAAACTCTTTGATTGTCTCATCAAAACGAATGTTCCATCTACGAGAAGCTTGCTTCAATCCATAAATGGATCGTTGCAGCTTACAGACTTGATTTATTCCAACCTTTGAAACAAATCCCTCTGGCTGTGTCATATACACATCCTCCTCAAGTTTTCCATTGAGGAAGGCCGTTTTCACGTCCATCTGCCAGATCTCATAGTCGTTATAAGCTGCAATCGCAAGCAAAATCCGAATGGACTTGAGCATAGCTACTGGTGAAAAGGTTTCATCATAGTCAACTCCTTGTCTTTGTTTGAAACCTTTTACAACCAGTCGGGCCTTATAGGTCTCTACCTTGCCGTCCGCTCCAGTCTTTCTTTTAAAGACCCATTTACACCCAATAGGCTTAATGCCTTCAGGTGGTGAAACCAAAGTCCATACTTTGTTTTCATACATGGAGTCCATTTCGGATTTCATGGCTTCTAGCCATTTCCCTGAGTCTTTATTACTCATAGCCTGTTCGTAATTCAATGGATCATCATCATTCATGATGTGTACCTCATCATCATCCTTTATAACGAATCCATACCTCTCAGGTATCTTCGGTACTCTCCCAGATTTACGAACAGGGTGTGGCATAGTAGGTTCTTCTACTTGGTCAGGTACCTGACTTTGATCCGTGGTAATTTGTGGTTCTTGAACTTCTTCAAGATATATCTTACTCCTACTGACCCCTTCATGGATAAACTCCTTTTCCAAGAAGGCAGCATGTTTCGCAACAAACACCTTTTGATCAGTTGGATGATAGAAATAATACCCTACAGTTTCTTTAGGGTATCCCACAAATCTACACTTTTCGAATTTAGTCTGTAGCTTATCATGTTCAAACTTTTTGACATAAGCTGGACAACCCCAAGTCTTAACATGCTTAAGATTTGGTTTCCTCCCCTTCCACATCTCATATGGAGTCTTTGGGGCGGATTTGGTAGGTACCTTGTTAAGTAGGTATACAGCCGTTTCTAGGGCATATCCCCAGAAGGAAAGTAGAAGGTCGGTAAAACTCATCATGGATCGAACCATGTCTAACAGTGTTCGATTTCTCCTTTCAGATACTCCATTTAACTGTGGTGTACCTGGAGGAGTCCATTGTGAGATTATACCATTTTCATTGAGACAATAAAGAAACTCACTGCTTAAGTATTCTCCACCTCGATCTGATCGAAGTATCTTTATACTCTTGCCCGTTTGTTTCTCTACTTCACTTCTGAACTCTTTGAACTTTTCAAATGATTCTGACTTGTATTTCATTAAATACACATATCCAAATCTTGAGTGATCATCAGTGAAAGTAATAAAATAAGAATACCCACCCCGTGCACTTGTTGTCATAGGTCCACAAACGTCTGTGTGAATCAATGCCAACAACTCTGTAACTCTTTCTCCTTTTCCACTAAAAGGAGATTTAGTCATTTTACCCATGAAATAAGATTCACAAGTTGGATATGATTCATAATCAGATAACTCAAGGAGCCCATCTTTATGCAACTTGGATAATCTTGTTTCATTGATATGACCGAGTCTACAGTGCCACATGTAAGTATAATTAATATCATCTCTTTTCCTTTTCTTAGTTTGTTCAATTTGAAAAATATTTTCTTGTAAGTCAAGTGTATAAAGTCCATTTCGCAAATTTCCAATACCATATAAAACATCGTCTTTATAAATAGAACAACTATTGTTCTTTATAACAAAGTTAAATCCTTCCATATCCAATACAGAAATTGAAATAATGTTTTTAATAATATTCGGAACATAATAACAATTATTAAGATAAATGAACTTGCCCGAAGACATTGCTAAATAATAAGTTCCTACAGCTAATGCAGCAACCTTTGCTCCATTCCCCACTCGTAGGATCACCTCATCATTGTTCAGCTTTCTACTTCTGACCAGTCCCTTCACATTATTACATATGTGAGAACCACAGCCGGTATCTAATACCCAAGTAGAATTTTGACTTTCTGAAAAATTAATTTCAATCATGAACAAACCTTGATTGGAAGTCGAAGCTTCTCCAAGCTTCTTCTTTGCCAGAAACTTCTTGCAGTTCCTCTTCCAATGACCCGGCTCGTTGCAATGGAAGCACATTCCTTTGCTAGCTGGATCAGATTTCTTTTGTTCCTTTATGTTCACTTTGCCCTTGGTCATCCGAGATCGGAAGAGCTCCTTAGATATCTCATATCTAGCAGTCCTACTTTGTTCACCATACAACTCCTTGAGGTGAATCAACATAGTAGGAGCATCCATATTTTCGTGCTGACGCTGAAGCTCGTTATTCATGGATGCGAGCATGATGCATTGAGCCACAGATGCATCATCTTGCCACTTTACAATGGTGGCAATCTCTTCCTCAGAGACTGTTTCTGGAACAGTTCCAGGGACAGGTGAGTTTAGGACATAAGAAATCTTTTCAGCAGTGAGAACTATTCTCAGATTTCTTAGCCAGTCCGTATAATTCGGCCCGGTAAGCTTATTAGCATCAAGTATGCTTCGCAGTGAAATTAGTGATTTTGACATTTTTAAAATTCTGCATGTGAAAAACAACATTTTAGCAAACATTCATTTTATTAATTTTGCATACCAAAATAAATTTAGGTCTTTATTTTAAATTGGTATCTCCCACTATTTTTATCAAACTATATTACCCTCACTTATATAGTTCGGCAACATCTAATTAAAGATTTGCTAGTGAGAATAAGGATCCCATTTCAAATGTATATAACCTTGTGGATAGCACAACAAGCGATATACAAATAAATAGGTAGACAACTCTTGTCAATTACAACACTATATAACTCCTTTTATTTTGCCTCTTAAATCATAATGGTCAAGTGTGTGCACATCCGAACTAAAATGATTTAAGTTAAGTCCAGCCTAGCACTTCCATAAATTCAAAAAAGAAAAATGTTCGTCCTTGTGGATAGCACAACAAGACTAGATCGTTCAATTTTCTTGATAAGCATCAAATGTGATTAATTAACATCTTAAATACGCAATACTCGCCTTGTGGATAGCACAACAAGCTCATATTAAATATTTAATACTCTATTAATTTATCATGCTAGAAGGCGACGTTCGATATTCCAAATATCATTTGAACGCTTCGGACTTAATATTATTTCTTTGAGGGGTTTGTTATTATTTGTCTCATCTTGTTTAGCGCGCATGCACATATATATATAAAATACGCGTCATTTTATTAAACATGCGAAGCATGTTTACATAAAATATAATATATATAATATTTAGCATGCAATATAGAATATTATATTCTACCCGGATTGATTATGAACTTTTATTCTAGTTTGGTTCACTAGAGCCACCAAGTGAACCAAAAGGTCAAACCTAGGAGTGCAAGAATTTAAATTTAAATATAACTATTACATTTAAACCCGGGCTCCATACAAACGGGTCTTCACGCGCTCCTTGCTCCTTGGTCTCTAATTTTTTAAAGATAATTCTAACTATTTCTATTACATTAAACTATTTAATTTAAATAGAAACCTTGATAACAGTCAAGGGGAAGTACATAGGAGGGAGATAGAATTTTACATCAAGAAAAAAAATTTAGAGAAGACGAGGTACGCAGACCCCATTTAATAAAACCCATTCATTCAAGCATTCAACTAAAATAAAATCCAATCACATTGGTCAAATAGTCCATAATCAATCCCCATTTATTATCATACATATCACCATATATATCAATAAATAAATATTCACCTCATGAATTAAAACATTCCATATATATATGAGTATCATTTAATGGGCAATTTTAAATTGCATGAAATTCAATTTCAAGATTAAAATAAACTCTTTATTTTAATTATAAAATTATTTAGAATATAATATATAAATATATCATATTTATTTTTTAAAAGGAAGTCACCTTCTTTTATTAAAAGAGTCCTGCAGGTTTATTAAAAAAGTCCTTTCCTGATGGATCACCTTCTTTTTGGAGTAAGAAAGAGACAACACCTTTTCTTTGCAGAATTCAAGATTAGCACCAAAAAAAATTGTGATTCGTCC
This sequence comes from Panax stipuleanatus, assembly GCA_020205555.1. NCBI lineage: Eukaryota > Viridiplantae > Streptophyta > Magnoliopsida > Apiales > Araliaceae > Panax > Panax stipuleanatus. The sequence continues at coordinate 76,446,681 of CM035117.1, forward strand.
CAAAAAAAGTCTCTTTTTTTTTTTTCCTTAAAAAATATAATTTTATACAATAAAATTATGCCCAATAAATTATTTTAAATACATACCCATATGTATATGAAATCAAAAATAAATTAATAATTGCATAAAGATTTGGCTTTGATACCACTGTTGGGTTTGTACGAAATCGTGACGCAATCAAATTGCAAAAATTAGCGGAAGCATGATATATCAGAGTCTAAAAAAAATTTCTACAAAACCATTACCCAGATCATCCTTTATGCAAATTATTAATTTAAAACGATAAATAAGAAGTTATGGAATCATACCCTTGTAGAACGAAGCTTCCACAGGTACTAGTTCAACTCCTTGTTCTTCGTGATCTCCTTGAATTTCCGGGTTAGATTCCTTTCTTTGATCAACGTTAGCCACCCAAGTGTTTGGCCTCTAGAGGTGATCCACCAAGGAAGATGAATTATCAAGAAGGAGGGTGTTTGGCTTAGTTTTCTATTCTCTATAGAAAAGGAGTACTCTCCAACAATTGGAATTGCATCATCTAATATCTATTATAAGACTTCTCTTATATAGACATTGGTCAACCCTTCTAATCCTATTAGACATGGAATTTCTTTTAATTAATTAAACTCCTTTAATTAATTTAGGCTTCCCACCACATGGGAATAATTAATTAAATTCATTTAATTAATTTGTCTCCTAATCTTATTAGGAATAAATGAGAGTACTAAATATTAAATTAATTACTAAACTCCTTTAAAAATTAAAATAATAATAATTGTAATAATATTAATAAGACTCCTCTTATTAATTTATATTTAATATTTCCAAAATATTAAATAATAAACATTAAGCTATTTAATTTATTCTATCACCATAGATTAAATTAATTATACTTAATGCATTATTACGATTATGCCATTACCTTCTTAAATATTTATTCTTCCTTTTATGGTGTGACCCTTTAGGTTCTCCATATTAAACCGGTTGTGAATAAATCAATTAAAACAATTTTAATCTTATTTAAATAAATAAATTAAACTAATAATCTATTTAAATAAATAATATTTATTCTACAATAGGGATAAGCCTCCCTAGCGATCAACGACTTTCCAGATAATATAGATTTCAACATTAATCATAAAAGAACCTGTGAGTTAATAGTTCCGTACAATTCAATCCTTCCACCATTCAATGTCCCAATTAAATATAAGACATGGATTTACTGTCAAGTCTTATTTTATTTAATTATATATATTTCGATTAGAAAATCCACAACTCCAAATAATGCAAATTAGAAACTCCTTTCTAATTTCATTTCACCTTGGCCAAGGATTCCTGGGTTGTCATTTAACGAATCACATAGGACATATCTCCTCTTTTACTAGAGGTGGTAGATTCTTTATTGATCATTCATTATCTCCATATGTAACTCATTATACCCAAGCATACCCTATATATGCCTTAAAAGGTCTTAAGGAATAAGTCAAAGTATAATTTGTTACATATAAGATACTATGATGATCTCAAGTCCAAGGATCACTTGTACTACTATCACATTAGGAATTCCTATTGACATGCGAGTAAAACTCCATTAGGTATTCCATAGCGAATCACGTTCAGTGAACTTATTCTCCAATAAGCACCTACATACTTGCTTTAGTGTCTCCACACAACTGATCATGAGATCAATCATCCTCATCCAATGAGCAAGCAACATATGTACCAATCTATCCGGATTTACTAATCCCCTTTTTAGTAATCCCACGATTGGGAACTATTTTAGTTTTAAAACTTTCTAAGAATTTAGATCTCATTAGCATGATCATCATCATGATTCTAAAAGCTTTGCTTAAAACTATGGGTTATTTACATATTATAAAAACAGCAACATGTAGATAATTAAATGCCTTTAATAAATGAATATTTTATTAATAAATAAATAAGATTGTTTACAAAGTACGTGCTTTATCATCATACATGATTGACTTGTATGCACACTACTATCAATCTCCCACTTGCACTAAAGCCAATCGCCATGGTATCTCATACCCATCTTCTCTAAGTGACGATCAAACTGCTGTTGTGTTAAAGCTTTAGTAAATGGATCTGCAATGTTGTCTTGAGAGTCTACACTCTCCTTTTTCAATGATTTTTTTTTTAATCAAAGTGCCGCAACACATGTTTAGATTCAAGATGAGACTTAGGAACTATTCCTAGTTCTGTAATAAACTTTTCATCCGAAACATCAACTTGCAGCTTCACTTACAGTTATATACTTTGTCTTTGTCACTAACCCAGCAACTTTTGCTGTTTGAAACCTTTCCAATTTACTGCACCATCTTTTAAGGTAACGACTTACCATAAAGTGGATTTTGCTGTCGTCTTGGTCAGTCTGAAAACTTGAGTCTGTTTAGTCTTCTAGTTTAATTCAGACCCATCATGTGTCATGATGACATCCTTAGTGTCAGTTAAATACTTTGAGATGTTTATCACTGTCTCACAGAGATCTTCTCCAGAATATGACTGATCAACATCAAGTCTTGTATATTTCATTGCATACATAATAGTTACTTATGCGATCTCTCTTTTACTGAGGATAATTTTAGAGAGATACACTCCATGGCTCATCATCATGAGGCACCTTTTGGAGTTACCATGCTAAACGCCTTTAGCATCTAATGAATATACGTTTCCATGGGTTAAGCCGAACATCCTTTTAAATCTATTAATACAGATTTATATCCCCAATGTGGGATGTTCTACCCAAATCATTCATGGAGGAATGTTTAGACAACTTTATTTTGATCGATTTTAGCATAGAAATTTCATTCCCTATCAGTAATATATCATCAACATATAATACAAGGAATGAAACTGCGCTCCCACTAACCTTTTTGTACACACATGGTTCATCGTCATTTTTGATAAAATCAAACTCTTTGATTGTCTCATCAAAACGAATGTTCCATCTACGAGAAGCTTGCTTCAATCCATAAATGGATCGTTGCAGCTTACAGACTTGATTTATTCCAACCTTTGAAACAAATCCCTCTGGCTGTGTCATATACACATCCTCCTCAAGTTTTCCATTGAGGAAGGCCGTTTTCACGTCCATCTGCCAGATCTCATAGTCGTTATAAGCTGCAATCGCAAGCAAAATCCGAATGGACTTGAGCATAGCTACTGGTGAAAAGGTTTCATCATAGTCAACTCCTTGTCTTTGTTTGAAACCTTTTACAACCAGTCGGGCCTTATAGGTCTCTACCTTGCCGTCCGCTCCAGTCTTTCTTTTAAAGACCCATTTACACCCAATAGGCTTAATGCCTTCAGGTGGTGAAACCAAAGTCCATACTTTGTTTTCATACATGGAGTCCATTTCGGATTTCATGGCTTCTAGCCATTTCCCTGAGTCTTTATTACTCATAGCCTGTTCGTAATTCAATGGATCATCATCATTCATGATGTGTACCTCATCATCATCCTTTATAACGAATCCATACCTCTCAGGTATCTTCGGTACTCTCCCAGATTTACGAACAGGGTGTGGCATAGTAGGTTCTTCTACTTGGTCAGGTACCTGACTTTGATCCGTGGTAATTTGTGGTTCTTGAACTTCTTCAAGATATATCTTACTCCTACTGACCCCTTCATGGATAAACTCCTTTTCCAAGAAGGCAGCATGTTTCGCAACAAACACCTTTTGATCAGTTGGATGATAGAAATAATACCCTACAGTTTCTTTAGGGTATCCCACAAATCTACACTTTTCGAATTTAGTCTGTAGCTTATCATGTTCAAACTTTTTGACATAAGCTGGACAACCCCAAGTCTTAACATGCTTAAGATTTGGTTTCCTCCCCTTCCACATCTCATATGGAGTCTTTGGGGCGGATTTGGTAGGTACCTTGTTAAGTAGGTATACAGCCGTTTCTAGGGCATATTCCTCGAAGGAAAGTAGAAGGTCGGTAAAACTCATCATGGATCGAACCATGTCTAACAGTGTTCGATTTCTCCTTTCAGATACTCCATTTAACTGTGGTGTACCTGGAGGAGTCCATTGTGAGATTATACCATTTTCATTGAGACAATAAAGAAACTCACTGCTTAAGTATTCTCCACCTCGATCTGATCGAAGTATCTTTATACTCTTGCCCGTTTGTTTCTCTACTTCACTTCTGAACTCTTTGAACTTTTCAAATGATTCTGACTTGTATTTCATTAAATACACATATCCAAATCTTGAGTGATCATCAGTGAAAGTAATAAAATAAGAATACCCACCCCGTGCACTTGTTGTCATAGGTCCACAAACGTCTGTGTGAATCAATGCCAACAACTCTGTAACTCTTTCTCCTTTTCCACTAAAAGGAGATTTAGTCATTTTACCCATGAAATAAGATTCACAAGTTGGATATGATTCATAATCAGATAACTCAAGGAGCCCATCTTTATGCAACTTGGATAATCTTGTTTCATTGATATGACCGAGTCTACAGTGCCACATGTAAGTATAATTAATATCATCTCTTTTCCTTTTCTTAGTTTGTTCAATTTGAAAAATATTTTCTTGTAAGTCAAGTGTATAAAGTCCATTTCGCAAATTTCCAATACCATATAAAACATCGTCTTTATAAATAGAACAACTATTGTTCTTTATAACAAAGTTAAATCCTTCCATATCCAATACAGAAATTGAAATAATGTTTTTAATAATATTCGGAACATAATAACAATTATTAAGATAAATGAACTTGCCCGAAGACATTGCTAAATAATAAGTTCCTACAGCTAATGCAGCAACCTTTGCTCCATTCCCCACTCGTAGGATCACCTCATCATTGTTCAGCTTTCTACTTCTGACCAGTCCCTTCACATTATTACATATGTGAGAACCACAGCCGGTATCTAATACCCAAGTAGAATTTTGACTTTCTGAAAAATTAATTTCAATCATGAACAAACCTTGATTGGAAGTCGAAGCTTCTCCAAGCTTCTTCTTTGCCAGAAACTTCTTGCAGTTCCTCTTCCAATGACCCGGCTCGTTGCAATGGAAGCACATTCCTTTGCTAGCTGGATCAGATTTCTTTTGTTCCTTTATGTTCACTTTGCCCTTGGTCATCCGAGATCGGAAGAGCTCCTTAGATATCTCATATCTAGCAGTCCTACTTTGTTCACCATACAACTCCTTGAGGTGAATCAACATAGTAGGAGCATCCATATTTTCGTGCTGACGCTGAAGCTCGTTATTCATGGATGCGAGCATGATGCATTGAGCCACAGATGCATCATCTTGCCACTTTACAATGGTGGCAATCTCTTCCTCAGAGACTGTTTCTGGAACAGTTCCAGGGACAGGTGAGTTTAGGACATAAGAAATCTTTTCAGCAGTGAGAACTATTCTCAGATTTCTTAGCCAGTCCGTATAATTCGGCCCGGTAAGCTTATTAGCATCAAGTATGCTTCGCAGTGAAATTAGTGATTTTGACATTTTTAAAATTCTGCATGTGAAAAACAACATTTTAGCAAACATTCATTTTATTAATTTTGCATACCAAAATAAATTTAGGTCTTTATTTTAAATTGGTATCTCCCACTATTTTTATCAAACTATATTACCCTCACTTATATAGTTCGGCAACATCTAATTAAAGATTTGCTAGTGAGAATAAGGATCTCATTTCAAATGTATATAACCTTGTGGATAGCACAACAAGCGATATACAAATAAATAGGTAGACAACTCTTGTCAATTACAACACTATATAACTCCTTTTATTTTGCCTCTTAAATCATAATGGTCAAGTGTGTGCACATCCGAACTAAAATGATTTAAGTTAAGTCCAGCCTAGCACTTCCATAAATTCAAAAAAGAAAAATGTTCGTCCTTGTGGATATCACAACAAGACTAGATCGTTCAATTTTCTTGATAAGCATCAAATGTGATTAATTAACATCTTAAATACGCAATACTCGCCTTGTGGATAGCACAACAAGCTCATATTAAATATTTAATACTCTATTAATTTATCATGCTAGAAGGCGACGTTCGATATTCCAAATATCATTTGAACGCTTCGGACTTAATATTATTTCTTTGAGGGGTTTGTTATTATTTGTCTCATCTTGTTTAGCGCGCATGCACATATATATATAAAATACGCGTCATTTTATTAAACATGCGAAGCATGTTTACATAAAATATAATATATATAATATTTAGCATGCAATATAGAATATTATATTCTACCCGGATTGATTATGAACTTTTATTCTAGTTTGGTTCACTAGAGCCACCAAGTGAACCAAAAGGTCAAACCTAGGAGTGCAAGAATTTAAATTTAAATATAACTATTACATTTAAACCCGGGCTCCATACAAACGGGTCTTCACGCGCTCCTTGCTCCTTGGTCTCTAATTTTTTAAAGATAATTCTAACTATTTCTATTACATTAAACTATTTAATTTAAATAGAAACCTTGATAACAGTCAAGGGGAAGTACATAGGAGGGAGATAGAATTTTACATCAAGAAAAAAATTTAGAGAAGACGAGGTACGCAGACCCCATTTAATAAAACCCATTCATTCAAGCATTCAATTAAAATAAAATCCAATCACATTGGTCAAATAGTCCATAATCAATCCCCATTTATTATCATACATATCACCATATATATCAATAAATAAATATTCATCTCATGAATTAAAACATTCCATATATATATGAGTATCATTTAATGGGCAATTTTAAATTGCATGAAATTCAATTTCAAGATTAAAATAAACTCTTTATTTTAATTATAAAATTATTTAGAATATAATATATAAATATATCATATTTATTTTTTAAAAGGAAGTCACCTTCTTTTATTAAAAGAGTCCTGCAGGTTTATTAAAAAAGTCCTTTCCTGATGGATCACCTTCTTTTTGGAGTAAGAAAGAGACAACACCTTTTCTTTGCAGAATTCAAGATTAGCACCAAAAAAAATTGTGATTCGTCCCAAAAAAAGTCTCTTTTTTTTTTTTTCCTTAAAAAATATAATTTTATACAATAAAATTATGCCCAATAAATTATTTTAAATACATACCCATATGTATATGAAATCAAAAATAAATTAATAATTGCATAAAGATTTGGCTTTGATACCACTGTTGGGTTTGTACGAAATCGTGACGCAATCAAATTGCAAAAATTAGCGGAAGCATGATATATCAGAGTCTAAAAAAAATTTCTACAAAACCATTACCCAGATCATCCTTTATGCAAATTATTAATTTAAAACGATAAATAAGAAGTTATGGAATCATACCCTTGTAGAACGAAGCTTCCACAGGTACTAGTTCAACTCCTTGTTCTTCGTGATCTCCTTGAATTTCCGGGTTAGATTCCTTTCTTTGATCAACGTTAGCCACCCAAGTGTTTGGCCTCTAGAGGTGATCCACCAAGGAAGATGAATTATCAAGAAGGAGGGTGTTTGGCTTAGTTTTCTATTCTCTATAGAAAAGGAGTACTCTCCAACAATTGGAATTGCATCATCTAATATCTATTATAAGACTTCTCTTATATAGACATTGGTCAACCCTTCTAATCCTATTAGACATGGGATTTCTTTTAATTAATTAAACTCCTTTAATTAATTTAGGCTTCCCATCACATGGGAATAATTAATTAAATTCATTTAATTAATTTGTCTCCTAATCTTATTAGGAATAAATGAGAGTACTAAATATTAAATTAATTACTAAACTCCTTTAGCAATTAAAATAATAATAATTGTAATAATATTAATAAGACTCCTCTTATTAATTTATATTTAATATTTCTAAAATATTAAATAATAAACATTAAGCTATTTAATTTATTCTATCACCATAGATTAAATTAATTATACTTAATGCATTATTACGATTATGCCATTACCTTCTTAAATATTTATTCTTCCTTTTATGGTGTGACCCTTTAGGTTCTCCATATTAAACCGGTTGTGAATAAATCAATTAAAACAATTTTAATCTTATTTAAATAAATAAATTAAACTAATAATCTATTTAAATAAATAATATTTATTCTACAATAGGGATAAGCCTCCCTAGCGATCAACGACTTTCCAGATAATATAGATTTCAACATTAATCATAAAAGAACCTGTGAGTTAATAGTTCCGTACAATTCAATCCTTCCACCATTCAATGTCCCAATTAAATATAAGACATGGATTTACTGTCAAGTCTTATTTTATTTAATTATATATATTTCGATTTGAAAATGCACAACTCCAAATAATGCAAATTAGAAACTCCTTTCTAATTTCATTTCACCTTGGCCAAGGATTCCTGGGTTGTCATTTAACGAATCACATAGGACATATCTCCTCTTTTACTAGAGGTGGTAGATTCTTTATTGATCATTCATTATCTCCATATGTAACTCATTATACCCAAGCATACCCTATATATGCCTTAAAAGGTCTTAAGGAATAAGTCAAAGTATAATTTGTTACATATAAGATACTATGATGATCTCAAGTCCAAGGATCACTTGTACTACTATCACATTAGGAATTCCTATTGACATGCGAGTAAAACTCCATTAGGTATTCCATAGCGAATCACGTTCAGTGAACTTATTCTCCAATAAGCACCTACATACTTGCTTTAGTGTCTCCACACAAATGATCATGAGATCAATCATCCTCATCCAATGAGCAAGCAACATATGCACCAATCTATCCAGATTTACTAATCCCCTTTTTAGTAATCCCACGATTGGGAACTATTTTAGTTTTAAAACTTTCTAAGAATTTAGATCTCATTAGCATGATCATCATCATGATTCTAAAAGCTTTGCTTAAAACTATGGGTTATTTACATATTATAAAAACAGCAACATGTAGATAATTAAATGCCTTTAATAAATGAATATTTTATTAATAAATAAATAAGATTGTTTACAAAGTACGTGCTTTATCATCATACATGATTGGCTTGTATGCACACTACTATCAATTTGAAATAGGATCATTATTCTCACTAACAAATCCTTAATTAGATATGTCGAACTATATATTATGAGGGTAATATAGTTTGAAGAAAATAGTGGGAGATACCAATTTAAAATAAAGTCCTAATTTATTTTGGTAATAAATTAAATGAATGTTTGCTAAAAACGTTATTTTTTTCACATGCAGAATTTAAAAATGTCACTCTTACTATCATTGCGTAGCGTACATGATGCTAACAAACTAACGGACCCGAATTACACGGACTAGTTAAGGAATTTGAGAATTTTTCTCACTGCTGAAAAGATTTCCTATGTCCTAAATTCGTCCGTCCCTGCAACTGTTGCAGAAGAAGCCTCTGAGGAAGAGATTGCTACTTTTAAGAAGTGGCAAGATGATGTATCTATGGCTCAATATATCATGCTCGCATCAATGAGTAACGGGCTTCAGCGTTCGAATGAAACAATGGATGCTCCTGCTATATTACTGCACCTCCAAGAGTTGTATGGTGAGTAAAGTAGGACTGCTAGGTATGAGATATCTAAGGAGCTTTTCCGATCTCGGATGACCAGGGCACTCATATCCTCAAGATAATCAATTTGATTGAACGTCTTGGACAACATGGGTTCATCGTGGATGGGGAGGTAAGTCAAAATTTGATCTTGCAGTCTCTCCAAAATACCTTCTCATAATTTGTTGTGAATTTTCACATAAATAAGTTAGATGTCAGCTTGCCTGAATTACTTAACATGTTGAAAACTGCTGAAGGACACTTCCCATCCAAGAAGAACCAATTCTTACTAGTGGATGATTCTTCCAAGAAAAGGAAGAGGCCCAAGGTATCTTCTGAAAAGAAGAAAACCAAGAAAGCTAAGGGCAAGGCCAAAGTGAAGAATCAAAAGAAACCTGATCTAGCTAGAAAAGGATTGTGCTTCCATTGCAACGAGCCAGGTCACTGGAAGAGGATTTGCAAGAAGTTTCTGGCAGAGAAGAAGCTTGGAGAAGGTTTGACTTCCAATCAAAGTTTGTTCATGATTGAAATTAATTTTTCTGAAAGTCAAACTTCTACTTGGGTATTAGATATCGGCTGTAGTTCTCACATATGTAATACTATGCAGGGACTGGTCAGAAGTAGAAAGTTGAACAAAGATGAAGTTATCCTACGAGTGGGAAATGGAGCAAAGGTTGCTGCATTAGCTGTAGGAAATTATTGTTTAGCACTGCCTACGGGCAAGTCCATTTATTTAAATAATTGTTATTTTGTTCCAACACTCATTAGAAATATTATCTCAATTTCTGTATTGGATATGGATGGTTTTGACATTATAATAAAGAACAACAATTGTTCTATTTATAAAAAGAATATTTTATATTGTGTTGGAAAATTGTTGAATGGACTTTACATACTTAACTTGCCTGAAAACATATTTCAAATTGAACAAATTAAGAAACAAAAAAGAGATGATGTTAATTATACCTTAATGTGGCAGTGTAGACTTGATCATATTAATGAAACAAGATTATCCAAGTTGCATAAAGATGGGCTCCTAGAGCTATCTGATTATGAATCATATCCAACTTGTGAATCTTGTCTCATGGGAAAGATGACTAAATCTCTTTTTAGTGAAAAAGGAGAAAGAGTCATAGAGTTGTTAGCGTTGGTATACACAGATGTTTGTGTACTATTGACAACGAATGCACGAGGAGAGTATTCTTATTTTATTATCTTCACTAATGATCATTCAAGATTTGAATATGTGTATTTAATGAAATACAAATCTGAATCGTTTGAAAAGTTCAAAGAATTCAGAAGTAGAGTGGAGAAACAAACTTGCAAAAGTGTTAAGATTCTTCGATCAGATCTAGGTGGTGAATACTTAAGCGGTGAGTTTCTCGATTGTCTCAAAGAAAATGGTATAATTTCACAATGGACTTCACCAGGAACACCACAATTAAATAGTGTATCTGAAAGGAGAAATCGAACATTGTTAGACATGGTTCGTTCCATGATGAGTTTTACTGATCTTCTAGTATCATTATAGGGTTATGCCCTAGAAGTGGCTGCATATCTACTAAATAAGGTCCCCTCAAAATCTGCCCCCAAGACTACATATGATATGTGGACAGGGAGGAAACCTGGTTTTAAGCATATTAAGATTTGGGGATGTCCAGCTTATGTGAAAACGTTTCAAAATAATAAGCTTGGGACATGATCTGATAAGTGCATGTTTGTGGGATATCCTAAAGAATATTTGGGATACTATTTCTACAATCCTACTGAGCAAAAGGTGTTTGTTGCGAAACACTGATAAGTGGTCTTTATGACCATATATTTGAATAGTAACCAGCTTGTTCTGTTGCCGAAACTCAAGTACTTTTGTGCTTTTCACGTGTTTTTCCTTTGTTTTGCATTTTTCAGGTTTAGGAACTCTCCGAGTGCTAATTGAGCATAAAAGAGAAAAAGAACGCTTCAAAGGGGGCAAAGCACTGAAATCCGCTTAGAGCATAAGGATGACATGGGTAAAGAGGCAAGGAAATGTGATGCTACGAGGCTGCAAGAAGGAAAGAAAGCAAGCATGAAGGTGGCAGTCAAGTGCAGCAGCAAAAACAAGCCATCACCAAATCTGCAGGGCAGCGCGGCCGCGCCCCATCTAAGGCAATACCACGCGCGGCCGCGCCAGTTAAGAACTTTGCCAGCTTTAACTTTCCAATTGCACGAGGCTTTGCTTGAGATTGGGATATAAGGGGGCTCGGTTTTGGCAGAAAAACATCTTTCATGAGGCCTTAAGCCTTAGCACTATCTCTCTTCTCTTCCTTTAATTTCTTGTTTAGTTAGATTAGGAGTAGAGATTAGTGTTAGTTAGTTAGTTAGATTCTAGGGTTTAGTTAGTTTTTGAAGATTGAAGCAAGGGATTAGCATTGAAGATCCACACTTGGAGAAAGAACAAAGATTTGCATTTTCTATCTATTAACTCTCCTTGTATTCAATTTGTATTCGGAGAATGTATAATCTACTTGTGGATGATATATTTGAGTTGTCTATGACTTAAATCATATTTTTGGGTTTCAATGGAACCTAATGAGTAGTTAATGTTGATTTCTCTTCCATATTGGTTCTTATTAATTGTTATATGATTGTCTACTGCGATATATGCTTTCATTGCTTAATTGAGTCATGACCAATTAGTGTGATAACCTATGTGGACTTGAAAGACGAAGTGTAGCTTTATATCTAACCGTAGTAGCGGGCGATTGTACGTTCACATGACATTGAACGTAAGATTTATGCTTAGGATAGACATATACCGAAGCACCGCTCGTAGTCAATAGAGAACTTGACCTTAAACTCTATTTATTTTTAAACACCATCGACATATAGGGATTTAGATAATGTGGGTGTCCACGTGCGTTCTATCATCTGTGGATTGCATGTGGTATGGAGTAGGTGTATCGAAAGATGGCCTTCTCTCACTTCCGTGTTCTCGTCTAACAACTGTAATGATTGCTTTGACCTAGTTGGGAGTGTGTCGACTTAAACGAATTATTAGGGGAAATTGGAATCTCATGCCTTCATTAGTTGATCTTACTCTAGGATTAAGTAGTTTAAGTTTAATTACTTGTCTAGTTTAATTAGTTTTTAATTCAAACTCTTTACCGCCCGTTTAAATAAGACTGAGATGATTATGTGCTAGTGCTTTGGTGACCTATTATCTGTTAATTCCTTGTGGGAACGATATCTGTACTTACACTTTATTACTTATTGACCGTATATACTTGCACGTATTTATCATCATATAATTCGGATAACAAGTTTTTGGAGCCGTTGCCGGGGACTTAATTGGATAACTGTTTGCCAAATTAGTTTAAATCAAATTAGTCTTACTTTAGACATTTTTATTTTTGTTTAATTCTCTTCCTATATTCTCTTTTCAGGAACAATGGACTTAAATTTTTATCCATGGAACTACACAAGGCAAAAGCAACCAAGAGAAATAGGGAATGATGGCGTCGACCCAATTGCTTCACTTTCAGCACAGTTGGAGGTTCTCTCGAGGAAGTTGGATACTGTTACAGCCCAACAGAATCGAGAGATGGTAATGACTTATGACTATGGTGCTGGAAGCTATACGAGCCATCAGGATCCCATCAGTTATGGACAAGAGCAGTATGAGGGTGAGTACTTCCACAACGAATATCCCAATTATCAGCAGGCTTGGGGGTATCACCCAGAGCCTTCAGGAAGCTACTATCAAGATCACTACTGCGAGCCAAGTCCAATGTACGCACCAGAATGTTCCTTCCAGACTCCAACTCATGAGCCTCAATACATAGATGTTGAAGGTGACACAAAAAAGGCAAGCTTGGAGGAAAGAGGTGGCATATCATCATTAAGAGAGACCTTAATTAATCAATCACAGTCAATTAAGAATCTTCAAAATTGGGCAAATCAGATTAGTATGGCATTGATGAAAGAGGATTTGATTGAGCAAGGGATACAGACTCAGAATCCTCAGAACTAACTCTCTCAAGTAGTGGAAGCCGTGAGTAAAGAGCTTCAGAATTCCAGTGAGACTCAATCCATGGATTCTGAGGCTGAGGCTGAAACAGAAAAGGAGATCTTGATTGAGCAAGAGGTGTTGATTGAGGATCTTCAGGATTGGGTGGAGCAAATTAGCACGACTTTAAGGAATGAGGACGTGATTGAGCAGACAAAGACTCAAGTTCTTTAGAGTCCTATGCCTCAACTATTTGAAGTCATGAGCCAAGACCCCTAGAATGATTGGTGCTATGATATGGATGCAAAAACTAATGGAGAGCCGGAAATGCACATGCAACTGGATGAACTGAAAGAAGGCGACATAGAGGAGATGTTTGGGGATGTGGAAAACTATATTTGTGAACCAACTATGACAATACCCCAAGTGACTTCTCCGCCTATATTGGAAAAACCAGTGAAGTTTGAGCACCCTTGCCCCCTTGGTAGCCACATTACAGATACGGATTTTGAGGATAAGAGAGAGTCCGTATCCTTGAAACCATGGTGGTCAGAAGAAGAGAGAATAGAAGAAGAATCCGTTGTGTGGTATATGCCTCCATGCCTCGATCATTTCACGTACACAATGAAACCAGTGCCTAGCTCCCCAACCTTTAGCATGGGGAATTCCTATACACATTCAATGCTAGGTAGTTTAAATTCGAGTCCTCTCAAGATGGGAAGCCTCCAAGGTCATACGATAATTCTAATAGATGGAGGGTTTCTCAAATATCGTCGGGGGGTCGGATAGTAGTCTTAGACACAGTCCAGCTAGAGGACTATAAATCAAGCGCTCGATGGAAGGCACCCCATCATTTCTCTCTCTCCCTCCTTATTTAATTCTATTTATTTATCTACCCTTTTTCCTTCCCATGTTTAATTCTGAGTAGTGCAATCCTTAGTTGTAAATATTTCAACATTTTTGGTTTTACCAAGTTCAATGCCTATATTTTTTGGACTTAGGCATTAGTGCGTAGATTTTTGGGACTATGAAGCTTATTGCACATATTATTTCACATTGCGTATACGCACATAGAGAAATTTTTGGGAAATTAAAAGCATATATCATCCAATGCTAATTCTCTTAGTTGTAAATAGCTAATGGTACTTTTGATAGTTTAAGAGGGCTAATAAGTCTTATATTTATATTTCAGGTTAAAAGCTGCTTGGAAGCAAAGTTCAAATGCCGCAGCCTCAATGCAAGTCCAAAAGTTATAGAAATTTAAAACTGGCACAGGGCGCGGCAGCGACCAGAATTGCCTGAAGGGGTGTGCGTCGCGCCACGGACAGATAGAGCCTGACTTAAAGCAAATATTTGACAGATTTTGGGGGCCATTTCATTTCCTTTCAATTCAGATGAACTCAGCCCCAAAGCTCTCTCACTAAAACCCTCAAATTCTCTCTTGCATTCCTTCCATACCACATCATAACCCCATCTTCAACCTTAACTTCATACACAAATTCCCCCATCACAAGCCCTAACTTCAATTGCAAATAAAACCTCTTATCTCCTAATCACAATCAACCAATCCACCCATCACTCCCATCTTCTCAACCTGATCAATTGAGACAGTGTGTGGGGATTCGATAACATAGCAAGATTATTGAATTGGGTTGATTAGTGGAGTACAGTGTTGGATTTTTGCCTTAAATTCTCATTTTAAATGGTATCCAAACGAAGTAGGAGGGAGTCTACATCCAGGGGTAGCGATTCTAAGCACGGAGGAGGTGGCATCGACTATGATGACCACAAG
This sequence comes from Panax stipuleanatus, assembly GCA_020205555.1. Classification (NCBI taxonomy): domain Eukaryota; kingdom Viridiplantae; phylum Streptophyta; class Magnoliopsida; order Apiales; family Araliaceae; genus Panax; species Panax stipuleanatus. Next base: position 76,461,963 of record CM035117.1, read on the forward strand.
TTCATAAGTCCAAAGGCGTAGAAATTCTTTCACGATGCTCTGGTAGGCAAGATATTTGTGCCGGAGCGAGGATTAGCGCCAGACGAGAACTTGGATGGGCGTATGGCATCGACGATCAGAGGGAAGGGCTGGAATTTATTCTGTGAGGAGCCTTTGGCAGCCCCAATCTCTATGGTTCAGGAATTCTACGCCAACTCCAAATTCACAACGTCTAACAAAATATTTGCGTGGGGATGTGAAGTGTCTTTTGCAAAGGAGCACATCAATGAGTTATTTGATCTACCGAACATTGCATTGGACACTCCCGATTCTTTGTATACTAGGGAGTGGGGTTCAGAAATGGATGCTATTAGTGATTATCTATGCAAGCCAGGCACATCGTGGAAGCTGAAGTAGGGGACGGATCAGAAGCTGCATTTCCCCCTGTCCGCCTTGAGTAGATACGGGAAGGCATGGTACAGCTTTATTTGCGCGAATCTGACACCGACTCAGCATCAGAATGAGGTCACTAAGGATCAAGCTGTGTTGCTATATGGGATCGTCAAGAGCAAAAAGATTGACGTGGGATACGTGATCAACAGTTCTATCCGTAGATTTCTGAGAGGCGGTAATTCAGCGAGTATCCCATATGCATCAGTGATTACCAGGCTCTGCATTACGAATGGAGTTATGTGGTCAGACGCAGAGCCGATGCAGATGCCTATGAGCACCATTGACCATCCTACCATTGAGTCATTCAAGGTATGGAAAGGAGGCCGATCTCATTCTCTGGGGGCGGGATTTATTTTACCAAATCGGAGAGAGGCTGAGGAGACTTCAGAGAGGATGCCACCACCACAGTCCGAGTCCTCACATACAGTTCATGAGCATATTGGTAGGATGGAGAGGAGACTGCAGCGCATGATGGAAGCCATGAGGACAAACTTCTAGGCCTTCACTTTAAATTTCTCCTGGGCACTGTCCCACGCCTTCGACCAGATGGGAGTTCAGGTGCAGTTCCCTACATATGGGTCCACCGCTGTTTATCCACCTCCAGACACACCGCCTGAGGAGGACGATGAGGACGAGGGCGACAACAAAGCAGAATAGGGGAGTTTTCTTTTTACCTTTACCTTCAATGAGGACATTGACCATTTTAAGTTTGGGGGTATTAGTTTTATTTTGATTGTAGTGTAGTCATTTCATTTCATTTTGCATATTGTGTTGTTTATAATTGGTTTTATTTTGCATGTAGTATTTTGTTGAGAACTTCAGTACAATGGGATTTGACGAAGAGGAGCAGGAGGATTCAGTGCTTACTTCAGGAACAGACAGTCATACAGAATTTGATCAAGAGAAGGAACAAGAGAAAGATGGGAATGATTTGATAAGTTCTACAGATCTTGACAAGAAAGTCGTGGATTCATCTCCATCAATACAACTAACAGAAGCAATGAATGATACAGACCATCGTACCTTTACCATGAAAGTGGACAGTACAAAGTTCCAGTTCAACGCCGATGAGTTTAAAAGGTATCTTGGTAATGTTAAAGCTGTTTTTGCTATTGATGTTGTGGTATGTTCAGTGCAGGAATCTTTTGATCGAATACAATTATACGATGAGGATTTGGTCGCTGGAAAGAAGCACGATCATGAAGTATACAATGTTCTTCATTTAAGGATGAAACTATTACCAGTCCACTTAAAGTTCACAAGTCCAATTACATAGAACGAGAGGAAAGATGTCAAGCCAATGACAATAAAAAAAAGGCGTTGCTTGGGAGGCAACCTAAGAATTCAGATTAGATCTTTCTATCCCTTTTCTTTTTAATTTGTTAGTAATAGTTCTTTCTTTTTTGCATGATTTTCTTACATTGGGGACAATGTAAGGTTTGAGTGTGGGGGGAAAGATTTAGGTTTTTTTTTATTTTTAGGGATATTGATCTGCCGTTTTTGATAGAAAACTTGAAAATTTGATGCCTTGAAATTTTTTGAAAAATTCTATTTGCCTATTTGTTCGAAGGTTAAAGTCAAGGATTGAAAATCAATGCTAAATTTCAAAAATCTGTTTGGTGCGTAATTGGTTAATGATTGAGAAAAAACCAAGTCATGATCCATAGTAATTGATTTGAATTGAATTTGTGTCTCGTGAGTACTTGAACATGTGATATATGCTTAGTTGGCTAAGTTATCTGTGGAGTTGTCTATGTGCACTAATCTCATGCTCTAGAACTATTGAACTGCTTATGTTTTTTGCAGGACCATGTGAAAAAAAAAAGAAATTTCAAAGTTGAAAATCACTAAATTGTTGAAAAAGAGAAAAAAAATAAGTAAAAGAGAAGTCATGTGGTGGGATGAGATGGAGCGTAAAACGCACTCTCCCATAAACACGTGCGAATAAGTGGGATGGAGCATAAAATGCACTCACTTACAAAAGAATGATTGAGGAAGGTGAAACGGAGCATTAAAATGCATTCACCGGAAACAAATAAGAAAATGAAAAGGTTCTGGTAAAAAAATAAAGCAGAAAAAATATGTTTTGAGGTTTGAGTGGTGTACACAGTTTTTGCTTCATGATAACTAAATTGAGTAAGTGTGTGGATCATAGAAGAATGCTTATGTGGTTTCAATTTAACTTAATGAAATTCATTGGTGAAGTGGCATGGTGCTTATCTTGAGTTGATTGATGAAGCGTTAATTATGTTTTTGTGGGTTTAGTATTGATAATCATGATTTGATCTTAAAATCTTTTGAAATAATGGTTGAATAGAATTTTCTGGAAATCAAACTTTTGTTTTACACGAGGACTTGTAAAGGCTAAGTGTGGGGGCATTTGAGAAGTACATAATATTCGATGATTATTATTTCTTTATATTTAGTTTTATTATATGTTTCATGTGGATATGATCTTAATATGTTGTTTATTATTTTCAAGAGAATTTGGAGCTAATATATTGAAATGGGACGAATTAGAGTTTAATTTGGATCATTTGGGCTGACCCAATTCGGCAACAAAGTTCTTTTCAATTCATTTGGTCAGCAACATGAATGGGCCACGGTTGTTTGGTTTATTCAATTACAAGGAATGCTACACATGCCACGACCTTGCATCAAAAGAAGGCAGCCCACGAATTGGATATTACATGGCCCATGAAATACAAGCAGCACTTCCACCAAGTAGCTTACAAAGTTCCTAAGCCAAATATGTATAATGGGCCCCCATATTTAGCACATGTAAAGCAAGTTTGTAAAGGAATGGCCCACGGTTTTCATGACAAATTGCTAGTAGCTTATGGTTCCTAGTGGGTTATCCTAGCAGCTAACGGATTGGGTAATTCCGAATTGAAGTCCTAGCTTGCAAAGGAGTTCCAGCAGCTTACCAATTGAATATAGAATTACATTACATGGGCCCACGAATTTTGGCAACATGCAAAGTAAAGTCCAAGCTGCTCACGTTTTGTCCAACTTATTAAATCCAAGCACCTCACAGTTTATATCTTAACATATCCAGCTCACGAAATGAAGTAGCCAAGCTTGCAAGTAGTAATTCGTTAACATATGGGCCGCCTGTGATAATTCCCTAATTGAAGAAGGATTTCATGCACTTGCAATTTATTTAGAGCAGCTCATAGTCATGTGCTAGCATGGAAAGAACGGTCAGCAGCTTTGCAAAGGAAGAATTCCTAGTGGGCCACGTAATACAAGGGATTGTATTCTGAAATTGGAGTTGCTCATGCATGCAGGAAAGTTAAATCAAATTCACAACAAGATGTGGGCCAGGGGGGTTTAGTGAATATTGGACCACGAAATCAACAGGCAAAATAATTAATTGCAGGGACATGCAATTTAATTGAGGAGCCGGCTGGAGCGGGAAGCAACAAAGGCTGGACAGTAGTATATTCTGCCCCAGCGGGGAATTAAACGAGAGAAGTTCCGCCCCAGCGGGTAGGCGGAAAAATAATGAGCAGCTTGTCCTTTTTCGAAGTGGATTTGCTTCAATACTAGGGCATGTTTATGGCTGCATTTTAATGGTTATAAATAGGGATTGATAGGAACATATTTAGGGATCCATTCTCTATTGTATTTTCATCTTCTTATTTTCTTTCATATTAGATTTAGGTTTATTTGGAGTCATGAACTAATTCTTTCAATTCAGTTCAGAAGGGATGTTGAACCTTATTCATAATTAATGGTTTGATAAAGTTTATTTTATTTATTCCTTCTTACATGAGATTTATTCTGATAATCTACTATAACTTCTTGTATGCTATTCAATTTACTAACGTGATTCTGCAGGATTAAATTAGTGAATTGATATCATCTGCTAGATTAAGATTGGTAATATGTGTAATTGATATCTGTCTTCATCACAAGTAGTAATTAGTAATACCTGATTGTGGACAAGCTTTTGAGTATTGCTATGATTATCAGAAAACAAGTTAAACAAATCAAGTTATGTGTTTGTTGCTTAGAATAGTCTAATTTCCTAGTTCTTAATGCTGCTGTTATATTAAATCTAGAGAGCTTGTTCTAGGTTATATAATGGTTAGAATCTTGTGAAGAGCTTGTTTCATTGAGTGACAATCTAAGGGGAGTTTCGGGTAGCAGAGCTTGTTGTTACCTAGGGCTATTAGTTTCATTGAAGGGTAAATAATGTTACACTTGATTACTCTATAATTGTGAAAAGGTGATACTGAACTGAAGAACTGAAGTTTTTTATTCATTGTTAATTCTTATTACTTTATTCTTGTTAATTTAGTTTAATCAATTCAAAAACCCCTTTTAATTAGAAATCATAGGATAAATATAAAATAACTCACTCTCTGTGGGATCGATCCTTGCTTACTACTGTGCTAATTGTTTAAATTCGTGAAGTGAAAGTGAGATTAATTTAGGAGTGTAAACGACAGCTCCCACCTAGCTCTCTTCTCTTCCTTTAATTTCTTGTTTAGTTAGATTAGGAGTAGAGATTAGTGTTAGTTAGTTAGTTAGATTCTAGGGTTTAGTTAGTTTTTGAAGATTGAAGCAAGGGATTAGCATTGAAGATCCACACTTGGAGAAAGAACAAAGATTAGCATTTTCTATCTCTTAACTATCCTTATATTTAATTTATATTCGGATAATGTATAATCTACTTGTGGATGATATATTTGAGTTGCCTATGACTTAAATCATATTTTGGGATTTCAATGGAACCTAATGAGTAGTTAATGTTGATTTCTCTTCCATATTGGTTCTTATTGATTGTTGTGTGATTGTCTACTGCGATATATGCTTTCATTGCTTAATTGAGTCATGACCAATTAGTGTGATAACCTATGTGGACTTAAAAGATGAAGTGTAGCTTTAGATCTAATCGTAGTAGCGGGAAATTGTACGTTCACATGACATTGGACGTATGATTTATGCTTAGGATAGACATATACCGAAGCACCGCTCGTAGTCAATAGAGAACTTGACCTTAAACCCTATTTATTTGTAAACACCATAGACATATAGAGGTTTAGATAATGTGGGTGTCCACGTGCGTTCTATCATTTGTGGATTGCATGTGGTATGTAGTAGGTGCATCGAAAGATGACCTTCTCTCACTTCCGTGTTCTCGGCTAACAACTGTAATGATTGTTTTGACCTAGTTGGGAGTTTGCCGACTTAGACAAATCATTAGGGGAAATTGGAGTCTCATGCCTTCATTATCTGATCTTACTATAGGATTAAGTAGTTTAAGTTTAATTACTTGTCTAGTTTAATTAATTTTTAATTCAAACTCTTTATTGCCCGTTTAAATAAGACTGAGATGATTATGTGCTAGTGCTTTGGCGACCTTTTATCTGTTAATTTCTCGTGGGAACGATATCTTTACTTACACTTTATTACTTGTTGACCGCGTATACTTGCGCGTATTTGTCATCATATTATTTGGACAACAAACACGTTGCCTTCTTGGAAAAGCAGTTTATCCTTGAAGGGGCTAGTGGGTGGAAAATAGATCTTGAAAAAATTCAAGAACCACAAACCACTACAGATCAATTGGATGAACCTGTCCAAGTAGAGACACCTTCTGTATAACACCTTATTCGTAAATCTGGAAGAGTACCAAAGATACCTAAAAGGTATGGATTCGTCATAGAGGATGACGATGAGGTTTGCATCATGAATAATGATGATCCATTGAATTACGAACAGGCTATGAGTAGTAAAAACCTTGAGAAATGACAAGAAGCCATGAAATTCGAGATGGACTCCATGTATAAAAACCAAGTATGGACTTTGGTTTCAGCACCTGAAGGTATTAAGCCTATTGGGTGCAAATGGGTCTATAAGAGAAAGACTGAAGCGGACGGCAAGGTAGAGGCCTATAAGGCCCGACTGGTTGCTAAAGGTTTCAAACAAGGCAAGGTGTTCACTATGATGAAATCTTCTGGCCAGTAGCAATGCTCAAGTCCATTCAGATTTTGCTTGCGATTGCATCTTACTATGACTACGAAATCTGGCAGATGGACGTGAAAACGGCCTTCCTCAATGGGAAACTTGAGGAAGATGTGTATATGACACAGCCAGAGGGTTTTGTTTCAACGGTTGGAACAAGCCAAGTCTGTAAGCTGCAACGATCCATTTATGGATTGAAGCAAGCTTCTCGAAGGTGGAACATCCGTTTTGATGAGACAATCAAAAAGTTTGATTTTATAAAAAATGAGGATAAACCATGTGTGTACAAGAAAGTTAGTGGGAGAGAAGTTTCATTCCTAGCATTATATGTCGACGATATATTACTGATAGGGAATGATATTCCTATGCTACAATCAATCAAAATCTGGTTATCTAAACACTTCTTCATGAAGGACTTGGGAGAAGCATCCTATATTTTGGGGATAAAGATCTATAGAGATAGATCTAAAAGGATGCTTGGCTTATCCCAAGGTGTTAGTTTAGTAAGATTCATGGATACAATCAAATTGCATAAAATAAGCGGAATCATGATAAATCAGAGTTTTTGAATTTTACAAACTATATACCCGAATCATTCTTTTTGAACAATTATTAATTAAACAAAAAGATGGAAATTAGTATTAATTCATACCCTTGAAGATTTCAGCTTCCTCAGGTACGAGTTTAACTCCAAATCCTTTCTTGCTCTCCTTGAATTTATCGGGTTAGATTCCTTCCATTGATCAACGTTAGCCATCCAAGTGTTTGGCCTCTAGAGGTGGTCCACCAAGGAATAATGTTTACTCAAGAAGAAGGGTGTTTGACTAAATCCTAGTTTCCTTCTCTCTAGAAAAGGAGTGCTCTCCCAACGATTGGAATTAAAAATGTCTCACCTTGTTCCATAATAATACTTTCTTATTTATAGATGTAGGCAATCCTCTTAAACAATTTAGGATTAGGGTTTTATATTAATTAATTAAACTCCTTTAATTAATTAGGCTTCCCAATTCTATTGGGAGTAATTAAACTCTTTTAATTAATTAGCCTTCTAATCTTATTAGAAATATATATATGATAGAGAGATAGTATCTTATTAATTAATTCTCAAACTCCTTTAGGAATTAAATAATAATAGTAATAGTAATAAAAATAATAAGACTCCTCTTATTAATTTATATTTAATATTTCCAAAATATTAAATAATAAATATTATGCTATTTAAATTATTCTATCGCCATAGATTAAATTAAATATACTTAACTTATTATTATGATTATGCTATTGGCTTCTTTAATATATACATTGATATCGATGTAATGGGCAATTTTAGTTAGCATAAAATTCAATTATCAATTAAAATAAACTCTTTTATTATAATCTAAATTTAAATCAAAATAAACCTTTTATTTTAATTTATCTATTTTTGAATAAAAATAAACTCTTTTATTTTTAATTAAAATAAACTCCTTTATTTTAATTAATATGGAATCCAATTCCAAGTCAAAAAAACTGTTTTATTTTAACTTTTATAAAAATATTTTTGGGAGTAACAAAATATGTGGAATGCAATTCCTTATCAAAATAAACTCCTTTATTTTGATTATTATGAAATCCTATTTCATATTTAAATAAACTTCTTTATTTAAGGAAACATGGAATCCTTTTCCCAAATCACAAACAAACTCCTTTATTTTTAGGAAACAAAGAATTCAATTTCATCACCAATTAGTTATCATGAAATCCAATTCCAACTCTAATTTGGTTAGCATGAAATTAAATTTTAATTAAAATAAACATCTTTATTTTAATCCAATTCCAAATAAAAATAAAGTACTTTATTTAAATTTAGAATTACTGAAAAAATATATAATTTATTTTTAATTAAAATAAACTTTTGATCTTAATTAAAAATAATAAAAATAAATAAATTTTGTTTCTGGAGAGTGGCGCTGCGGCGCCGCTAGTGAGCTTGCATCAGGCGTTGTTGCGCCAAGTCATCAGTGTCAAAACACAGAGCCGGCACTGCGGCTCCTTGATTGTACTACAATCAAGTGTTGCGGCGCCAATCTATAGAAACTTTTTTTTCAGTTCGCGAGTTGTGCAGTTTTTCTCAAAAAAATATGATTCTATGCCAATAATTATGCCCAAAAAATTTGTTCTAAACACATATCAACATATATATCAAATCTGAACAATTAATAACTTGTATAAAGGTTTGACTCTAATGCCACTGTTAAGTTTGTAAGATTCATAGATACAATCAAATTTCATAAAATAAGCGGAAGCACGGTAAATTAGAGTTTTAAAATTTTACAAACCATATACCCGGATCATCCTTTACGTACAATTATTAATTAAACAAAAAGAAGGAGATTAGTATTCATACCCTTGAAGATTCCAGCTTCCTCAAGTACGAGTTCAACTCCAAATCCTTTCATGTTCTCCTTGAATTTAATCGAGTTAGATTTATTCCTTTGAGCAACGTTAGCCACCTAAGTGTTTGGCCTTTAGAGGTGATCCACCAAGTAGGTATAATGTTTTTTTAAGAAGAAGGGTGTTTGGCTAAACCCTCCTTCTCTCTAGAAAAGGATTTCTCTCCCAACTATTGGAATTAAAAATGTCTCACCTTGTTTTATAATAAGACTTTCTTATTTATAGATGTAGGCATCACTCCTAAGTAATTTAGGATTAGGGTTTCATATTAATTAATTAAACTCTTTTAATTAATTAGGCTTCCCAATCCTATTAGGAATAATTAAACTCTTTTAATTAATTAGTCTCCTAATCTTATTAGGAATATATAAGAGAGAGAGAGAGTATCTTATTAATTAATTTCTAAATTCCTTTAGGAATTAAATAATAATAGTAATAGTAATAATAATAATAACACTCCTCTTATTAATTTATATTTAATATTTCCAGAATATTAAATAATAAATATTAAGATATTTAATTTATTCTATCACCATAGATTAAATTAAATATACTTAATTTATTATTACGATTATGCCATTTGCTTCTTTAATATATACATTGATATCGATTTAATGTGTAATTTTAGTTAGCATAAAATTCAATTATGAATTAAAATAAACTCTTTTATTATAATCTAAATTTAAATCAAAATAAATCTTTTATTTTAATTTATCTATTTTGAATAAAAATAAACTCCTTTATTTTTAATCAAAATAAACTCCTTTATTTTTAATCGAAATAAACTCCTTTATTTTAATTAATACGGAATCCAATTCCAAGTCAAAATAAACTGTTTTATTTTAACTTTAAAAAAAATATTTTTGGGAGGAACAAAATATGTGGAATCTAATTCCTTATCAAATAAACTCCTTTATTTTGATTATTATGAAATCCTATTTCATATTTAAATAAACTTCTTTATTTAAGGAAACATGGAATCCTTTTCCTAAATCACAAATAAACTCCTTTATTTTTAGGAAACAAAGAATTCAATTTCATCACCAATTAGTTATCATGAAATCCAATTCCAACTCTAATTTGGTTAGCATGAAATTAAATTCTAATTAAAATAAACATCTTTATTTTAATCCAATTCCAAATAAAAATAAAGTACTTTATTTAAATTTAGAATTACTGAAAAAAATATATAATTTATTTTTAATTAAAATAAACTTTTGATCTTAATTAAAAATAATAAAAATAAATAAATTTTGTTTCTGGAGAGTGACGCTGCGGCGCCGCTAGTGAGCTAGCATCAGGCGTTGTGGCACCAAGTCATCAGTGTCAAAACACGGAGCCGGCACTGCGGCTCCTTGATTGTACTACAATCAAGTGTTGCGGCGCCAGTCTACAGAAACTTTTTTTCCAGTTCGCGAATTGTGCAGTTTTTCTCCAAAAAATATGATTCTATGCCAATAATTATGCCCAAAAAATTTGTTCTAAACACATATCAACATATATATCAAATCTGAACAATTAATAACTTGTATAAAGGTTTGACTCTGATGCCACTGTTAAGTTTGTAAGATTCATAGATACAATCAAATTGCATAAAATAAGCGGAAGCACGGTAAATTAGAGTTTTAATATTTTACAAACCATATACCCGGATCATCCTTTACGTACAATTATTAATTAAACAAAAAGAAGGAGATTAGTATTCATACCCTTGAAGATTCCAGCTTCCTCAAGTACGAGTTCAACTCCAAATCCTTTCATGTTCTCCTTGAATTTAATCGAGTTAGATTTATTCCTTTGAGCAACGTTAGCCACCTAAGTGTTTGGCCTTTAGAGGTGATCCACCAAGTAGGTATAATGTTTTTTTAAGAAGAAGGGTGTTTGGCTAAACCCTCCTTCTCTCTAGAAAAGGATTTCTCTCCCAACTATTGGAATTAAAAATGTCTCACCTTGTTTTATAATAAGACTTTCTTATTTATAGATGTAGGCATCCCTCCTAAGTAATTTAGGATTAGGGTTTTATATTAATTAATTAAACTCTTTTAATTAATTAGGCTTCCCAATCCTATTAGGAATAATTAAACTCTTTTAATTAATTAGTCTCCTAATCTTATTAGGAATATATAAGAGAGAGAGAGAGAGAGTATCTTATTAATTAATTTCCAAACTCCTTTAGGAATTAAATAATAATAGTAATAATAATAATAATAATAAGACTCCTCTTATTAATTTATATTTAATATTTCCAAAATATTAAATAATAAATATTAAGATATTTAATTTATTCTAGCACCATTGATTAAATTAAATATACTTAATTTATTATTACGATTATGCAATTTACTTCTTTAATATATACATTGATATCGATTTAATGTGCAATTTTAGTTAGCATAAAATTTAATGATGAATTAAAATAAACTCTTTTATTTTAATCCAAATTTAAATCAAAATTGACCTTTTATTTTAATTTATCCATTTTTGAATAAAAAAAACTTTTTTATTTTTAATCAAATTATTTAATCAAAATAAACTCCTTTATTTTAATTAGTATAGAATCCAATTACAAGTCAAAATAAACTGATTTATTTTAACTTTTAAAAAAATATTTTTGGGAGGAACAAAATATGTGGAATCCAATTCCTTATCAAAACAAACTCCTTTATTTAAGAAAACATCGATTCCTTTTCCTAATTCATAAATAAACTACTTTATTTTTAGGAAACAATAATTTCAATTTCATCTCCAATTAGTTATCATGAAATCCAATTCCAACTCTAATTAGTTAGCATGAAATTAAATTCTAATTAAAATAAACATCTTTATTTTAATCCAATTTCAAATAAAAAAAAAGTACTTTATTTAAATTTAGAATTACTGAAAAAATATATAATTTAATATTAATTAAAATTAACCATTTATCTTAATTATAAATAATAATAAAAAAATAAATAAATTCTAGAGAGTGGCACTGACTAGCATCTGGCGATGTGGCGCTGTCTACGTCGGGAAAAAATCCGTAGGTCGGGTCAAAACCAAGATCTTTCTCTCTTCCTAAGTTATCTCTACCCTTACTCTTTTTATTTGTGAAAAAAGATTTGAAGGGTTTTTTTAGAAAAAGGCCAACATGTATCATGTCGACAATTGAGTGTTTTACAGAGTCGCAAGTTGGTAGATTTGAAATGGTTGTACCAACTTAACCGAATTTTGTTTGAAAAAAGGCCCAATTACTGGACACTATCGAAACTTAATCTTTGAAAACAAAGTTTTGAGTTCGGGAGCTTGGTTAAGTGTTGGGAAGGTGTTAGGCATCCCACAACTCTCGTGTAAACACGGTACCACATCTTTTCAATAATTCCCTTTTAAATCTACAATATATGTGTGAATGCTGGAAGAAATTTGGGCCTATGTTTGATTGAAAAGCATGTCTATGCATCGTTGAACCTATATACGAAGGGTTTAATTTGATTTGCAAAAAGTCTTTGATTTGATTTGCAAAAGTGTTTGATTTGATTTTCATAAGCTTCTTTCTTCGAAAAGATTATTAAATGATGTTTTGAAAAAAGGTTTTCAAACCCTTACGCTAACATAGGAATTGAAGCATATTGATACTTTAGTTTTATCTTTTCAGCCTTAAGGCTCAATTTGAATGGTGATTGTCGGGCTGCGAAGCATCCTCGACCACAACATATATATAAATGTCGATCTCCTCATGGGCATGATAGACATCAGAGTGACTTTGACACGACAAACCATGTTTTCATTATGTTAAGACCTTAAATCCGGATAACCGTTTTAAGGTCTTTTGCATGTACATTTTAACAGAAAAACTGGCAGGGTACATTTGTAAAGGGGAGTTTGTCCATCGTGGGAATCAGATTCTGATCTGTTTGATCATGGATCCCATGATTCCTAGGCTCACATAGGGAGGCCAATAAACCTGTACAGCTCAAATTTGTACAAAAATATATCCAAATATCGCCAGAACCAAGGATTCATCAGTAAATTCTGGTTCGCACCTGACCGAAGTATCTCGTTCCCACTAGATAACGATCTAAGGGCCGCGTGGTAGCTTTTATAATTGAAACTAGAAAAATGATAGATCTAAATAAATCCCAGCCATTATAGCTTCCCGATTCCGTGTGGACCTATTTTGAACCGTTTGAAAGCTAGAGTTGGTGAGATTTAAAGAAATCTAGTTCGCTAGTAGAAATGTCAGTGCCGATTCATATCAAATGAATATTTAAAACAACAAATTTAACAAAAATGAATAAAGCCATATATATATATATAATTATATATACGAAGGTTTTAAAGGGCGATAAGTTTTCACACCAGTGCCCGGACTGAAATGTAAATATATATATATATATATATATATATTTACATCTTGTCCGGCCTGGATCATTTCGTGGCTTTTATACAGCTTTTATATATATATATATATATTTATTTATATAGACAAAAAAGTAGTCAACCAATACTGGGAAGATAACCTAGTGTGGTGAATGTTGCTTATATATGCATATATATATAAAAGCAGTAAAAAGGCCATAGAATGATCCAGGCCGAACTGGAATATAAATATATATATATATATATATATATAAAATCAGTAACAAGGCCACAGAATGATCCAGGCCGAACTGGAATGTAAATATATATATATAGACAGAAAAGTAGTCAACCAAGACTGGGAAGATAACCTAGTGTGGTGAATGTTGCTTATATATATATATATATATATATATATATATATATATTTAAAAGCAGTAAAGTACCGCGAATTTGACATCCGAGCTTGACAGAATTGAAAAGTTAGTATATATGCAGTTAAATATATACAAAAAAAGCCAAACCCGGACTGAGAAGATAACCTAGTCCAGCGAAGTTGCATAATCCAAAGATGAAAGTATATAAAAGTTACTGGAAGAGACGGATTATCAATTCGAGTCGTAGAAATGCCAGAAAATGCGCTTAGGTACTAAAATGTACCAGAAGTTAACAAAAACGACCACGGAACTGAGTTCCGGGCATATTTAAAAAACAAAACTTGATATGAAAGTGTATAAAAGTGCGAAGAAGTAATAATAACTTTTTGATAGTAAAAATACTCACAATGGACTGCTACACGGGTTTTTTTTGCCAAATCGTAGGCTTTAAACGTCCAAATCTACCGGTTAATTTTTGCTATGTGGTAGTATGTGGGTATATCTACATGTTAGAGTTAAAAAAATTTGGGTTTTGAAGACAAGAAAATAGCTGGAAAACCAAACGGGCAGGGGTTAAGAGCGTTTCTGAATTATGAAATGAGCTGGGGGTCACCTCATATATATAGGCCCAGGTGCCTCCACTCTACCTATGACTGCCTCCATTCTACCTGCAGCTCCACATGGTAGGGTCTGGGTGGTGGGCCCCTTTGCCTCGAAGTATGTGCACTCGAGCAATGCAAGGTCAGATTCGAAACTTTCTAACTTTTGATCGGAGCGTACGTTTGGGGCGTGCTATACTTTTCCGAAAAGCTCTTTCCGAGGGCATCACAATGGCATATGATTTAACCCTTTTTGAGTCCAAAAAGATGGGTTCATAACCAGGTCTTTATTTCCCCGTAGTTTGTCCGTTGAGCCGTATTGCGCTGTTTTCACTTGGGATCAACGTCATGGTTCTTTCTGACCTTGGTGGCATCAATTTGGCTTGAGTTTGACCTAATCGACTTTAAGTTGGTAGAATGACCATTTTGCTCCTCCCGGGGTTATTTACTATGCAGGCACGGTCTTTGGCTGTCTTCCCGGGGTGGTTTCCCGAGGTTTGACTCCTAGCCGATTCTATTTGTCCTCAGGGTAGTCTCCGAGGCTGACTTAGTCCTCCCAAGGTTCACTCCAGGGATGATATGATGCTTTAGGTTTGTCTCTGATGGTTGAATTGGCTTTCCAGGGTTATCTCCGGGGCTGAACTGGATCTCCCGGTTGTGACCGGGGCTTAACTTTACCTCCCGGGTTGCGACAAGGGCTGAATTGATATCCCGGTATTAAGATCGGGGTTAATCTAATGGCCCAGTATTGAGACCAGGGTTGATCTGATGGCTCAGTATTGAGATCAGGGTTGAACTGATGGCCGGGTATTGAGATCGGGGTTGAATTGATGGCCCGGTATTGAGACCAGGGTTGATCTGATGGCCCAGTATTGAGACCAGATTTGATCTGATGGCATGGTATTGAGACCGAGGTTGATCTGATGGCCCGATATTGGGACCGGGGATGTGGTTGTCCTGGTATTAGTGACCGGAGTTGAGTTGAAATCCTAATATTGGTGATCGGGGCTGTGGTTGTCCCGATATTTGTGACCAGAGTTGAGTTGACATCCCGATATTGGCGACCGGGGTTGAGTTAACGGTTTTTCCCTCTTGCAAGGTTAGTACCAGGAATGCAAAATTTTTAAGTGTCTACAGGCGCCAAGTCTTCAGTGTCAAAACACGGAACCAGCGCTGCGGCGCCAGTATCTAGAAACTGTTTTTCCAGTTCACGAATTGTGCAATTTTTCTCCAAAAAATATGACTCTATGCCAATAATTATGTCCAAAAAATTGTTCTAAACACATATCAACATACATATCAAATCTGAACAATTAAAAACTTGCATAAAGGTTTGGCTCTGATGCCACAGTTAGTAAATTAGAGTTTTAAAATTTTACAAACCATATAACCGGATCATCTTTTACGCACAATTATTAATTAAACAAAAAGATATAGATTAGTATTCATACCTTTGAAGATTCCAGCTTCCTCAAGTACGAGTTCAACTCCAAATCTTTTCTTGTTCTCCTTGAATTTACCGAGTTAGATTCCTTTCTTTGATCAACGTTAGCCACCCAAGTGTTTGGCCTCTAGAGGTGATCCACCAAGCATGAATAATGTTTACTTAAGAAGAAGGGTGTTTGACTAAACCGTAGTTTCCTTCTCTTTAGAAAAGAAGTGCTCTCCCAACTCTTGGAATTAAAAATATCTCACCTTGTTCCATAATAAGACTTTCGTATTTATAGATGTAGGGAAACCTCTTAAACAATTTAAGATTAGGGTTTTATATTAATTATTTAAACTCCTTTAATTAATTAGGCTTCCCAATCCTACTGGAAATAATTAAACTCTTTTAATTAATTAGCCTCCTAATCTTATTAGGAATATATATGAGATAGAGAGTATCTTATTAATTAATTTCCAAACTCCTTTAGGAATTAAATAATAATAATAAGACTCCTCTTATTAATTTATATTTAATATTTTTAAAATATTAAATAATAAATATTAAGCTATTTAATTTATTTTATCACCATAGATTAAATTAAATATTCTTAACTTATTATTACGATTATACCATTTGTTTCTTTAATAAATATTCTTCCTTTTATGATGTGGCCCTTTAAGTTCTCCATATTAAATCGGTTGTAAATAAATCAATTAGAACAATTCTAATCTTATTTAAATAAATAAATTAAACTAATAATTCATTTAAATAAATAACATTTATTCTACAATAAGGATAAGCCTCCTTAGCGATCAACGACTTTTTAGATAATATAGATTTCAATATTAATCATAAAATAACATGTGAGTTAATAGTTACCGTACAATTCAATCATTCCACCATACAATGTGCCAATTAAATATAAGACATGGAATTACTGTCAAGTCTTATTTTATTTAATTATATGTATTTCGATTCCAAAATGCACAACTCTAAATAATAAAAATTAGAAACTCGTTTCTAATTTTATTTCACCTTGGCCAAGGATTCCTAGGTTGTCATTTATTGAATCACATATGACATATCTATTCTTTTACTAGAAGCGGTAGATTCTTTATTGATCATTCATTATCTTCATATATAACTTATTACACCCAAGCATACCCAAAATATATACCCTAAGCGTCTTAAGGAATAAGTCAAAGTATAATTTATTATACACAAGATACTATGATGATTTCAAGTCTGAGGATCACTTGTACTACTACCACATTAGGAATTCCTATTGATATAAGAGTAAAACTCCATTAGATATTCCTTAGCGAGTCACGTCTAGTGTACTTATTCTCCAATAAGCACCGACATACTTGCTTTAGTGTCTCCACACAAATGATCATGAGATCAATCATCCTCATCCAATGAGCATGCAACATATGTACTAATATATCTGAATTTACTAATCCCATTTTTAGTAATCCATCGATTTGAAACTATTTTAGTTTTTAAGCTATTTAAGAATTTAGATCTCATTAGCATAATCATTATCATAATTCTAAAAGCATTACTTAAAACTATAAGTTTATCACATATTATAAAAACAACACCATGTAGATAAATAAATGCATTTAATTAAATAATACTTTTATTATAAAATGAATAAGATTTTTACAAAGTATATGCTTTATCATCAAACATGATTGGCTTGTGTGCATACTACTTTCAATCTCCCACTTGCACTAAAGCTAATCGCCATGGTATCTAATACCCTTCTTTTTTAAGTGACGATTATCTTGCTGTTGGATTAGCTTCAGTAAATGGATATTCAATGTCATTTTCGAGAGTTCACTATCTCTATAGTGACTTTTCCTCTTTCAATGATTTCTTTAATCAAATGAAAGTGGCGCAACAAATGTTTGGATCCAAGATGAGACTTTGGAACTAGTTTTAGATCTGTAATGAACATTTCATCCGAAATATCAATTTGCAGCTTCATTTACAGTTATATACTTTGTCTTTGTCACTAAATTAATAACTCTTTGCTGTTTGGAACCTTTCCAATTCACTGCACCACCGTTCAAGGTAACGCTTCACCCTAAAATGGATTTGTTGTCGTCTTGGTCAGTCCGAAAAACTTTAGTCTTTTAGTCCCCTAGTTTTATTCAGACCCACCATGATTTATGCTCACATCTTTAGTGCCAGTTAAGTACTTTAAGATGTTTTTCACTGTCTCGTAGTGAACTTCTCCAGAACTATTCTGAAATTCTTTAACCAATCCGTTTAATTCGGTCTGGTTAAATAACATCTAATATGATACGCAATGATAGTAATTTAGACATTGTAAAATGCTATAAATAAATTTATAATTAACAACATTATAGCATACATTATTCTATTAATAACAAGATAAATTAGGTCTTATTTTAAATTGGTATCTCCCACTATTTTCTTCAAACTATATTACCATCATTTATATAGTTCGACAAAATCTAGTTAAAGATTTGCTAGTGAGAATAAGGATCCTATTTCAAATGTATATAGCCTTGTGGATGGAACAACAAACAATATATAAATAAATAGGTGGACAACTCTTTGTCAATTACATCAACATGTAACTCCTTTTATTTTGCCTGCCAGATTAATTTGATCAAGTGGTAGCACATCCGAATCAAATTTATCTGAGTTAATTCCAACCTTGCACTTCCATATATTCAAAAAAGAAAAATATTGTCCTTGTGGTTTGCAGAACAAAACAATATTGTTCAATTTTCTTTATAAGCATCAAATGTGATAAATTAACATCTTAAATACTTAATACTTGCCTAGTGGATAGCACAACAAACTCATATTAAATATTTAATGCTCTATTAATTTTATCATGCTAAAAGACGACGTTCGATATTCCAAATATCTATGAACGCTTTAGACTTAAAATAATTTATTTAAGGAGTTTGTTATTATTAGTCTCATCTTTTTTAGCGCGCATGCACATATATATATAAAATACGCATCATTTTATTAAAACATGCGAAGCATGTTTGTATAAAATATAATATATAATACTAGCATGCACATATAGAATACTATATTCTACCTAAATTGATTATGGGCTTTATTCTAGTTTGGTTCACTAGAGCCACCATATGAACTAAGAGGTCAAACCTAGGGTGCAAGAATTAAATTTAAATATAATTATTACATTTAAATCCTGGGCTCCATTAAAAACGAGTCTTCAAGTGTTCCTGCTCCTTAGTCTCTAATTCTTCAAAATTTAATTCTGATTATTCCTATTACAAAACCTATTTACTATATAGAAACCGTGATCAGCAGTCAAGGGAAAATACATAGGATGAAGATAGAATTTACATTAAGAAAAATTAGAGTAGACAAGGTAGACATACTCCATTTATAAAAAACCCATACATTCAAGCATCCAACTAAAATAAAATTCAATCACATTGGTCAATAGTCCATAATTAACCCCATTTATTATCATACACATCAACATATGCATCAATAAATAAAACATTCATCTCATTAATAATAAACATTCAATTTATACATTGATATCGATTTAATGGACAATTTTAGTTAGCTTAATATTCAATTCTGAATTAAAATAAACTATTTTATTTTAATCCAAATTTAAATCAAAATAAAACTTTTATTTTAATTTATCCATTTTTGAATAAAAATAAACTCCTTTATTTTTAATCAAAATAAACTCCTTTATTTTTAATCAAAATAAACTCCTTTATTTTAATTAATATGAAATCCAATTCCAAGTCAAAATAAACTCTTTTATTTTAACTTTTAAAACAACATTTTTGGGAAGAACAAGATATGTGGAATCAAATTCCATATCAAAATAAACTCCTTTATTTTGATTAATATGAAATCCTATTTCATATCTAAATAAACTCCTTTATTTAAGAAAACATAGAATCCCTTTTCCTAACTCACAAATAAACTCCTTTATTTTTGGAAAACAAGGAATTCAATTTCATCTCCAATTAGTTATCATGAAATTTAATTCCAACTCTAATTAGTTAGCATGAAATTAAATTCTAATTAAAATAAATATCTTTATTTTAATCCAATTCCAAATAAAATAAAGTACTTTATTTAAATTTAGAATTACGAAAAAAACATAAAATTTAATTTTAATTAAAATAAACCTTTTAACTTAATTAAAAATAATAAAAATAAATACATTTTGTTTCTAAAGAGTGGTGCTGCGGTGCCGCTAGTGAACTCTCGAAAAAAAAGACTAAGTTGCCCTTAGCTCCCCCTGAGCTAGTGTTTCCCTCTTGAGAACTACGATCGTTGTGAGTACTCCACGATCGATGTCTGCAATGTTGAGACTGCTCCACGATTGTTGTATCTACCCATGCTTCTGCAGAGGTCCTTGTGATGCATTCTATATCAGCACTTCTTCTAGGTTAAGGTAGCTCAAAAAGGGCTGGCCTCTTAGCATAAAACTTAGGGCAAGGTTTATCTCTAAGGTGCTTATCAGAAGAACTGCTTAGACTTGGTGGTTATGCTGTAATCAAAGTGGACTTCTCTATCATGCCGAGACTCCTCCACGATCGTAGTTTCACTCTGTCATCTCTACGATTTTGACATAGCCTTTTTATCTGTATAGTTAGTAATAACTAGAGCATATAATTTATGGTTGTAAATTAAACATTCCTAACTCACTTATCAGTTTATTAAATATGGATTCATCTAAAGGTTTTGTACAGACATCAGCAAGTTAATTTTTAGTAGGGATATACTGTAAAGATATAGTTCTATTTTGAGCATGATCCTTAATAAAATGATATCTTATTTCTATATGTTTTGTCTTAGAATGCATAACAGGATTATGAGTTATTTCTATGGCACTTGTGTTATCACGGTGAACATGTATAGATTTGAAATCAAACCTATAATCTGCTAGCTGGGTTTTCATCTATAGGATTTGAGCTCAACAGCTGCCTGCAGCAATGTATTCAGCTTCTGCGGTTGAAGTTGATACTAAGTTTTGCTTCTTGCTAAACCAGGACACAAGTCTATTTCCTAGCAGTTGATAAGTGCCACTAGTACTCTTTCTTTCAATTTTACAACTTGCAAAATCAGCATCCGAATATCCTGTCAGTTCAAAGGAGGAATCCTTGGGATATCAAAGTCCCAAGTGAGGTGTGCCTTTGAGATCCCTGAAAATTATTTTTATAGCTGTTAAGTGTGATTCCTTAGGATTAGCTTGAAATCTAGCACATATACATGTAGCAAATATAATTTCTGGTCTACTGGCAGTTAAGTACAGAAGAGAGCCTACCATACCTCTATATTGAGTAATGTTAATACATTTACCTTTCTCATCCTTGTCAAGCTTAGTTGCTATAGCAATTGGTGTTTTCATGGGAGAAGCTGATTCCATGCCATACTTCTTAAGTAAGTCTTTAATTTACTTGGCCTGGTTAATGAAGATACCTTCGTTAGTCTGCTTTATTTGAAGTCCAAGGAAGAAATTCAGCTCACCCATCATGCTCATTTCGAACTTACTCTGCATAAGGTTGGCAAATCTTTACTCTGCATAAGGTTGTCAAATCTTTTAGATAGATTTTCATTAATAGAACCAAAGATAATATCATCTACATATATTTGTACCAATAAAACTTTATCTTTGTGTTTCTTAAGGAATAATGTGGTGACTACTCTACCTTTAGTGAATTCTTTTTCAATAAAAAAGTTTGTTAGTGTTTCATACCATGCTCTAGGTGCTTATTTAAGTCAATGTAAGGCTTTGTCTAATCTATAGATATAATTAGAGAGAGTTGGACTGATAAAACCTGGGGGTTCCTCCACATAGACTTATTCTTGAAGTTCTTCATTCAGAAATACACTCTTGACATCCATTTGGAAGACTTTGAACTTCATGTGGGCAACAAAGGCAAGGAATTTTTTGATTGATTCTAGTCTGGCAACAGCTGCAAAGGTCTCATCGTAGTCGATGCCTTCTTCTTGAGAATAACCTTTGGCCACCAGTCTTGCTTTGTTCTTTGTGATTACCCCATCTTCATCCATCTTGTTTCTAAAAACCTATTTGGTGCCGATGACTGGGTGATTCCTTGGTCTAGGAACTAATCTCCAGACTTTGCTTCTTTCAAACTGGTTCAGCTCCTCTTGCATAGCTTCTATCCAACTCGAATCTTCCATGGCATCTTCTATCTTCTTCGGTTCCATTTGGGACAGAAATCTCAGATAGAAACACTCATTTTGGGTAGCAGATATGGTCTTGATTCTTGCATTTGGATCTCCAATAATTAAGTCTTGGGTGTGATCTCTTGCCCATCTGCTTCCTTTGGGAACATATGTCCTCATGCCTTTTTGTCTGAACACTTAAAGATTGACTTCTGCTTCTTGTAGTAGAGGTTCATCGTTTGGTGTAGCGCTCTCCACGATCTCTTCTTCTGGCTCCACGATTCCATCTTCTAGGACTGTGATCGTGGTGTTGGGATCGACCACCTCAATTGTAGTGTTTGGCTCGAGGATCGCATTGTTGAGTGGTACAGACTTGTCTGAGTCTGTTTCATCAAAAATGTTGTGAATCGAGACTTCAACACTTAGGATCTTCTTGTTGAACACTCTATAGGCTTTGCAGTATGTGGCATATCCAAGAAAGATTACTTCATCTGACTTTGGTTGGAACTTAGTCAGATATTGTTTTCCATTATTTTGTAGCATTCACAACCAAAAATATGGAAATAACTAACGTTAGGCTTTCTTCCTTTCCACAGCTCATAAGGAGTCTTCAGTGTCGAGTGAACAAGAGACCTGTTCTGAGTGTAGCAAGTAGTGTTGATGGCTCTGCCCAAAAGTATTTAGGTAGATGAGTTGCTGCTAGTAGAGTTCTTCCTGCCTCGATCAGTGTTTTTTTCTTTCTTTCAGCTACTTCATTTTGTTGTGGAGTTCGTGGAGCTAAAACGTTGTGACTGATGCCATTGTCTGCACAGAACTGATCCATCTCAGAGAAGTCAAACTCTCTTCCATGATCACTTCTGATGGCCTTGATCTTCTCTCCTTTATCATTCATCACTATCTTGAACATCTTGATAAGTTGGTAGCTCGTTTCATCTTGTGAACTTAAAAAGAATACCCATGTGAATCTGGAGTAATTATCCACTATGACCAGTCAGTATCTCTTCCATCTAAGGCTTACAGTTAGAATTTAGTGCGAAAAGATCCATGTGAAGTAACTGTAGGGGATTATTAAGTGATTTGACTGCTTTTCCTTTGAATGAGCTCCTTGTCTGCTTTCTAAGTTGACAGGCCTGGCATGGCCTTTCTATGACGAAGCTGAGTTTGGGTAAGCTTGCTACCAGATCTTTGGAGGCCAGTTTTGATATGTTCTTGAAGTTGAGATGAGATAATCTTCTATGCCATAACCAACTCATTTCTTCAGAGGCTTTAGCAAGAAAGTATATTGTCTCATCAGAACTCAGTTCAGCAAGATTGACAATGTAAACATTTCTTTTTATAGTTTCAGTCAGCTTTAAAGAAGAAGTCTTCAGATCTTTAACTTGACATTGATTGTTGAGGAAGGTGACTTGATGACCTTTGTCGCACAGTTGGCTGATGCTCAGGGGATTGTGCTTTTGTCCTTCTACATAGGCTACTTTACTGAAGGACACTGCACCATTTCTAGCTGAGCCATATCCTTTTGTCTTGCCAGATCCGTCGTC
Source organism: Panax stipuleanatus (assembly GCA_020205555.1). Taxonomy (NCBI): domain Eukaryota; kingdom Viridiplantae; phylum Streptophyta; class Magnoliopsida; order Apiales; family Araliaceae; genus Panax; species Panax stipuleanatus. The sequence continues at coordinate 76,485,268 of CM035117.1, forward strand.
TCCAAAGATTACTATTGGACCCTCCTTCTCTGTGAAGTTAGACATGAGAGATTTATTTCCAATCATGTGCCGTGAGCATCCACTATCCAGATACCAGGTTGTTACAGTGGAGCTCTATTCCTACAATAAGATTAAGCTTTCATTTTTGTACCAAGACTTGCATGGGTCCTACTCTGTTAGTTCCCTTGGGGACCAAATCTGTTTGACTTTGGGTCTATAATGTAGAAGGTTAAAATATCATGTTGCAGCCTTGTGACCATATCTATCACATACAAAACATCTAGTATGATGCATGCTTATGTGTGTGTGGATTCTTTCTCCATTTGGACGTATGTGGATACTTCTTTTTCCATACTACTTTGTGATTCAGGGTTTTGTTAGAGTGAACCTCAACTCTACGATTCCTTCCTAGTTGGCTCGTGGAGTTGGTTTTATTTGACTCCACGATCCTTCGAGGTTGGAGAGTAGTGGTTAAGTTACTCTTCACTTTACTGAATCCCAGGCCAGCATGGGATCCGTTATATCTCGGGACATGACTTGGATCAGAAAAGCAAGGATGCATTTGCTCTTCACTCAGTGTAGATTTCACAAATGTAATGCTTCTATTGAAATTTGAAGCACTACTAATGTTAGTTTCCATTGATTTTTCCACACATGGTTCTGAGGTAGATTCCCCAAAACCTAGAGTTGATTTGTCAGATGCAATTCTCTTACTGGAGATCAGGAAGTCCATGGATGAAGAAGACCTGTTCCACGTTAAGATTGTCTTTTCTAGCTCTTCAATCTTAGAAGTTAGATTTAACTCTCTTTGTGTATTGAGTTCATTGGTCTGTCTTAAGATTTTATTCTCAGCTTCAAGATTAGAGAGAAAGGAAGTGCTGAGTAGAGTTGTCTCCAATTCTACTTGAACTGTCTATTTCTCTTTTTGAAGAAGAGAATAATCTTTTGACAGAACTCTGAACCACTTCATGTATTGATGCAGATCAGAAGTTATATCATGTAGTGCAGTTCTTAGATCATCAATATCTACATTAGGAGAGTTAAAGTCAAATACCTCATTAATACTTACTTCATGAGGGTCAGTGCTTTTCTTGTCTTTGACTTTTTTGGCCATCAGACATAGATTAGCTACTTGAGGTTCTTCATCATCTCCTGACTCAGAGTTTGTGTCGTTGTCTGAGTTACTCCACGATCCTCCAGCTACAAGATATTTGTCTTTCTTCTGAAACTTCTTATAGCCTTTGAACTTCTTATTTAGATTTGTTTCCTTTTTAGCTCTTCTCTAAGAGGTTTGTTGCAGTTTGCAATGAAGTGGCCTGGCTTCTTGCAGTTGTAGCATAGGTCATTGATCTGCTCCTGACTGCTGCTATTGTTGAATCTCTTAGGTATGATGTTTCTGCCTTTGTGCATGAACCTTTTAATTCTTCTAACCAGCATTGCAATATCTTCATCATCATCTTCTTCAGAGTCAGATTCATTTTTGACTCGAGCTTTGGAGGTGGCTTCTGTTGCATTGAGAGCAACTCCTTTGTCCTTCTTCCTTCCTTCTGATAGAGTTTCTGCTCGTTGAGTCAGCTCTAGCTCATAGGTGAGAAGGTTGTCATAAAGTTATTGTACTGTCATTTCATAGAGGTTCTTTAATTCTCTGATGGTAGTGCTTTTTGCATCCCACTTGCTTGGTAAGGACCTCATAAACTTGATGATAAGATCTTTGTTTGGATAGATCCTTCCAAAGGCTTGAAGAGAGTTGAGCAGTATGTTGAATTTTTCATAAGTGGAAGTGATGTACTCTCCTAGTACGTGGGTGTTGAGTCAGAAGAGATTGCTTGTTCTCTCTAACTTCTTCTGTTCCTTCATGCATTATGAGCAATGCTTCCCAGACTTCCTTTGCAGTTTTACTGTTGACCACATTCTCGAATAGATCATCCTTTAAGGACTGGAACTGAATGTTCTTGGCGTTCTTGTCTAGCTGGACAGCTTTTCTTTCATTGTTAATCCATTCTGATTTGATCTTGATCAGTGTTTGGTTTGGATCTTCATGAGTTGGTGCAAACTTTGTTGGAATGCAGGGCCCACTCATAACAGTTTCAAATAGATCGTCATCTATTGAATCCATATAACACTACTACAAAATAGTAAATAGATGACACTTAATAGACAATGTTTTTATAAAAAACGTTGTGGTTTAGTTTTCCACAACGTTTTTTTGAGAAAGTGTTGTGGTTTGATATACAAAAGCGTTGTGTATTTGAAAGGGGTAATTTTTTGTTTTAAAGTGATAACGCTTTTTTAAGAAAACGTTGTGTATTAAAAAAACACGGAGGTGCGCTTCCATCTCTCCATTCAGAATTCTGAGACCTAACTCCTTCTCACTCAGTCGATCCCCATTCGGAGACCTTACACCTTCTCGCTATCAAATTGAAAACCCTCAAAACCACTGCCAATGTTAACGCCGTCACCGTATCCGCAAGCCATAATCACTCTCCTTCTCCCTTTCTGTCACCGCCGTCGTCTCCTTCATCTCTAAAGTATGCAACTTCAGAGGAAACATCAAGTGGGGCAAGTCTATATGCTAAAGAAGAAGCTGATGGTGTGATTACCATTGAAGATTTTCAAAATGTTGAGAAAAATGAGTCTGATGTTCCAATCTATCTAAATCCCATCTTATACTTTCTCTCTCTAAATCCTAAATTCGGGCTCCGTATTTGTCTCTGATGGCTACTCTCAGCGCTGCTGATTCTGAGAAGCTTGGTAAGCTTAAGTCTGTTGTCATTGAACTCCTCCTTCTGTGGTCCCCTAAATCAGAGATAGAGTATTTGCAATTGGACCGGCGGTGCCGACAACACTAGAACAGCCGGGAGGGAAGATGGTGGTGGAATTAGTGGGAGACTTTAACGAGCTAACGAAGAGGATGAACATAAATGTATTATCCACAAGCTCGTCTAGGTTACTCTTCAAATCACTGAAGCTAACGAGTCTGATATTGCAGACGCTACCTATTTCTCCTGATGGACGATCTCCTCTCTCTAAAGCCTTATCTGTTGCTGTTATTCTCGCTGATCTTCAGTTTCAGTTTCACTCCCTCTGCCCCCAAATTCAGTTGCGTCCATTTTGCTTAATTTCGCAAAAAAGAATTAAAATAATAATAATAATTCACTTTTTAGAACTAAAAATGTTTCTAATTTCATCTAAACTTTCATTTGATTTTCAATAGTGACTTGGTTTTATATTCCCTTTTCCTTTTAATTTATAATTTGGCGGATTGCAGATTGTTAGACCTGGATGCTTCCATTTCCTTCCCAATTGTAGAGCCTGCTCACATGGTAATATATATTATTTTCATTCTCGTTCAATGTTTGGTTAAGAAGAAAAGGATGATCTATATGCCAACACTTACATAAAATCATATGTATGGGCAGAAAATTATCTTGTTATCATATACTTTCTTAGTAATGAATTAAGTTTTTTTCTCTTAGTAATGATTTGGAAAGAATGGAGGTTTCAATAGAGAAGTTATTAGCTCTGATTGATGACGTATACAAGTATGTTGATGATGTTGTGGTGAGAAAACTGGTTATATTCCCACTATTTGATGTTCCTATTCTTTATATGTAACCTTTTCCTGATTACATATCCAATTTTGATTTCAGGAAGGGCGTGTGGCACCAGGTAATAACATTGGAAGATTTATATTAGATACCGTAGCCTCTATTCCCAAACTAGGGTACTTGTTAACGTATCTAATTTGGATACCTTTTCCCGATTACGTATCTAATTTTGATTTCATGATTCATATAGGTCATGAAACTCTTAACTTAGAAGCCAATGCAATTTTAACTTGAAATCTTTACAGATGGGCTGCTTGGGTACTTGTTAACAGTGACGAGGCATGCACTCATGGACGAAAGGTGAGAAGCTACAGAATTTAAATATTCATCTCACCAGTGCATAATTCATCATGATGAAAAGACTATGAACTACATTGAATCTCCACTTTGACCACTAGAAAAGTTTGACTAGGCAATTGTTCAGATTTTTCTAGCATGTTTAAAATGAAGATAAAATAAAAGTCTTGCTGGATGAGAATGTCACTATATTTTCTTAGCCTCTCTCATTCTTACAAATTGTAGGACTTCCAAGTCAAGTTGCCAAGTTTTCAAAGGTGGGTATTAAGTTAATAAGAACTGATTTACTATATTGTCATGAGGTTGTCGTGAGTGTTCACTATTTCGGTTTCTTACATAGCATGATATATATTGTTTAGAGGTCAAACATTTCATTATCTTGATTTTATGATGTAAATAATTCTTTTTGCTATGGTCAACTTCTGTAAAAACAAAGAATATTTTATAAAGATCTCCTGAGAAATGGTTTAGGTGCACGATATCAAGGTTTCTCTTTTGTTATGGAAGAATTATGAGTATGCCACTGACAACTCATATTATAGATCCATTCCTTTAGTATTTTAAGAGCTATTTTTTTTTTTGCTTCTGTTCAAGCAGAGTATTGCTGCTATTCCAAAGCCAAAAAGTAAAATCAGTGGTTTCCTAAACATGTGTGGTATGGGTACTCCCTCCGATATTCTAACAAACCACATGGATATACAAATATCCGAAACTAAGGGTACCAACCCGGTGGACTTCTGTAACATCATCCTTGTTACTGCTGGTGTGTTCCTTAAAGGGAATCCGTTATGCCTTAATTTACTCGTGTGTGTTTTATACATGAAGGATGATATTTGCACATTCAAGAATATGAACTTTCCAGTCACAGTAGCCAATGTTTTTCATTAACATACCAAGTTAGGTGGAAAGAAAGGTACAAAAATAATAAAATGGAAATAGAAAGCTTCTCAAACTAAACAATCCCTATAGTTTTCTTTGTTTTAGAAAAATTTCAAGGTTTAGAGTATATATCTGAAAATGTTTATTAGTACGTACGTGTTAATGAATTCAACTAAATAAAATGTTCTCCTGATTGATCTTTTGTCTCTAATCTATTATCTAGACTTTGCAATGGCAGCACCTGAGCTGAAGTCTAGTAAATGGATGGGTCCAGTTATCAAAATGTCGCTTCCAAGATTTAGGTAAATTTCTGTTATTTTTTGGCTGTATTATATGTATAATTTTAATACTATTAACTGCTTTCATGATGTCAAACTGTAGTGGCCGAACAGAGCATAACCCCCACCTTCTTACGTATTCTTGCCAGATCGAGTGCAGGTTTCTTACACTTAAATTTTGCATTTTCTATATATTTTCAATCTTCATGAAGCTGCTAAGATCAGGAATATGGTCCCAACAATAAAAATAGATATCTCTAGCATTGTATGTAATCTTCACTCATTATGCCAATATTGAGGAGTTTCCTTGCCCTTTGAAGCTCCCGAATTTTGAAAATGCTGGCCAATGAATCAGAATTTCATCACTATAGATGCAACTATGACGAAATAATTTATAGTTCAAATCCATAGAAAATCAAAAAGTAAAAACTCAGTTTCAGGACTGCAAATCATTCTAATCTTGAAGTATTTGGGAATGCAGGATGTTGTGATCTCAAATCTGTATTTAAGTTTTCTTTAATATCTGCTGGCTTCTGATTGGTTTTTCAGGCTTGTTTACAGGTTGCTTTGTAACTTTATTTAGTGTATATGCAATTCTGGCGCATTTGAGTGTGTTCTCCCCTAATACAGAAGTAGCTTATATGGAAATTGTCTACCCTGTTTGCAGGTACATTCTTCTCACATTAATTGCTTCTTAATTTCCCTCACAATCTTTTCTTTTGTATTCTTCTAAAATGTATTTCTTGCTTCTAAATGTAATTGTATCACTTTTTGTAAAGCATGCCATAATGCCACAGTCGAGTCGACTACAAGACTAGGACAATACATTGCAAAAATTAAAATATTATCGTCTATTTTAAACGTTGTTTATTTGTGTTTAAAAAGCGTTATCTATTTGACAAATAGACAACGCTTTTTAAATGTTGTCTATTTGTGTCTAATAGATGACACTGCTATCCACGACACTTTTTGGGGACCTATTACAACGCTTTTTAAACATTGTCTATTTACTTTTTTCTAGTAGTGTAAGCTTGCATACAAACTTTCCGGTTGGAAAGTTTATCTTTGTTGTACATAGGTGGCTTGCTGCCTCCACCAAGCTTGGACTCGCTCATAATGTGTGCCATTGATTTACTCGAGCTTTGTAGGCTTTAGATATGAGAACCTGCTCTGATACCAATTGTTAGTTCTCGGAGGCACAATAGTTATCTAGAAGGGGGGTTGAATAGATATTTTTAAAACTTTTCCTTTTCAAAAATAACTTATCAGATTTGTTAATTAAATAAATTAATTAACTATAGCGGAATATGATTTGGTTGAACCTCTTTAGATAAAATCAAGTTTATAGTTTGATTAGCAGTTATAGCAGTTATGGCAAATATGGCAGTTAGAGAATAACAGAAAGTAATGACACAGTTGTTTTAAGTGGTTCAGAGCACTCAAGACTCCTAATCCACTCTTCTACTCCACGAGAAGGAAATTCACTAAGGATATCAATACAACTTTGAATCATTGAGATTCCTTTAAGACCAGCAGTCTTGGAACTTCTAGTTCACTAAGAACTCTTCAAGTCCAGCAGACTTGGAATACACTGTTATGAGAGTTCAGTTCTTTGGTGTGCTACTCAGTTGCCGTTAAGCATAAGTTCTAAAGAACTGAGTAGTGAAGCAAAATTTCTTTCTGGATCGTAGAGTTTGGCTTTGAATGTTCTTGAGCCTTGTACGTTCTTTCTTGCTTACTTGCTTAGTCTGAAATCTTCAATCTGTTTTTCTTATGTAGGAGCCTTTGAAATCTTCGCATTGAAAGGCTTCTGTTTGAGCATTTAATATTCGAGACATTCTGAGCACTGATGTTGACTTTCTGGGAATATGGGGCACTGCTGTCTAACTCACCTGACACTGCAGACTGTTTTCTCACCTAACACCTGAAGAGGTGCTTTAAGCAGACAGAAAGTAGTCACCTTATATTTTCCTCAAGTTCCTTCGATTCAAACTAAGTATAAGCGTTCTAGCATTGGGATTCCCAAAATGTCAACGTTCATATGCCATTCTTCATTTGTTAGATATCCTCTTTCATCAGATCTGTAAATCTTGATACTTCTGATGTTAACTGAAGAAGCACCATGATCGTTGTCTTCATACCACGATCGTTGTGTGTCGGTGTGCATGTAAACGATTCAGTCTTGATCGTAGAGCACTCTACGATTCTGCATAAGCTTTGACTGACAATGATCTTTACTTGCGACAACTTGCAGACTTCACGTTTTCGAGAGAAGACTGCGATTCTGGACTGGGCTCGGCAGGCACTTGGCAGACTGTCTCAATGATTCTGAAGTTGCTTCGTTGACAGACTACTATTCCAAGAGAGCCTTGCTCGTTACTCCATGATTCTACCTTAGCTTCTGCAAACTCTTGGCTGGCTCGACAGACTATGAATCTGTTTGGCCTAACTATTACATAGATCAACCTAACAAGCTTGATCTTTCTTCTATACATTCATTTACAGAATGATAAACTTTTAGCTTAGATCAACGTTACAATTTTGATCCTCAATCTCAGTCCTTATACATATGTTCTATTAAGGACTTTACAACTAGAATAATACATGCATATTTATTTACTTGTAATATCAAATTTGAATATACAATTCACATTAAATTAGCCTCCTAATCTTATTAGGAATATATGAGAGAGTGTCTCTTATTAATTAATTGTTAAACTCCTTTAGGAATTAAATAATTATAATAGTAATAATAATAATTATAAGACTCCTCTTATTAATTTATATTTAATATTTCCAAAATATTAAATAATAAATATTAAGCTATTTTATTTATTCTATCACCATAGATTAAATTAAATATAGTTAACTTATTATTACGATTATACCATTTGCTTCTTTAATAAATATTTTTTTTATGGTGTGACCCTTTAAGTTCTCTATATTAAACCGGTTGTGAATAAATCAATTAGAATAATTATAATCTTATTTAAATAAATAAATTAAACTAATAATTCATTTAAATAAATAACATTTATTCTACAATAATGATAAGCCTCCTTAGCGATCAACGACTTTCTAGATAATATAGATTTCAACATTAATCATAAAAAAATTGTGAGTTAATAGTTATCGTACAATTCAATCCTTCCACCATACAATGTCCCAATTAAATATAAAATATTAAATTACTGTCAACTCCTATTTTATTTAATTATATATATTTTGATTCCAAAATGCACAACTCTAAATAATGCAAATTAGAAACTCCTTTCTAATTTCATTCCACCTCGGCCAAGGATTTTTGGGTTGTCATTTATTGAATCACATAGAGAATATCTATTCTTTTACTATGAGCGGTAGATTCTTTATTGATCATTCATTATCTCCATACATAATTTATTACACCCAAGCATACCCTTTGATATACCCTAAGGGTCTTAAGGAATAAGTCAAAGTATAATTCATTATACACAAGATACTATGATGATCTCAAGTTTGAGGATCACTTGTACTACTATCACATTAGAAATTCCTATTGACAGGCGAGTAAAACTCCATTAGATATTCCTTAGCGAATCACGTTTAGTGTACTTATTCTGCAATAAGCACCTACATACTTGCTTTAGTGTCTCCACAAAAATGATCATGAGATTAATCATCCTCATCCAATGAGCAAGCAACATATGTACCAATCTATTCGGATTTAGTAATCCCCTTTTTAGTAATCCTTCGATTGGAAACTATTTTAGTTTTTAAGCTATCTAAGAATTTAGATCTCATTAGCATGATCATCATCATGATTCTAAAAGCATTGCTTAAATTTATGAGTTTATCACATATTATAAAAATAGCACTGTAGACACTCGAAATTTTTCTTGCCCCAATACTAACACTGTAGGAGGGCAAAACCGTCAATAAAGCCAACCTCGGTCCCGACAACAGACATCCAATCTAAATGTCGGTCCTTTAGCCTAAATCCGATCCCCAATGTCGGTCAACTCCAGTCAAATTTGATTATAAATATCCGTACTCCAACCAACTCCGATAGTCAATCGAACCGTCTATCCAGCTTCGATAGTCAATCGGACGGTCTATCCAGTTTCGATTGTCAATCGGACCGTTCATCAAATTTCGATCGTCAATCGGACCATCAGATCATCTCCAATCTCAATATCGGGACATCAGCTAAAGCCCGATCACCGATATCGGGACAACCACAACACCGATCAACCATATCGGGATGTCAACACAGCCCTGACAGTAACCCAAAAGGTATAACGCAATCCCGGCAGTAACCCGGGAGGTATAAATCAGCCCTAGCAGCAACCCAGGAAGTACAGGTCAGCCCCAGCATTAGTTCGGGAAGTTAGGTTGACTTAAGACATAAACCTAAAGTGTCACAACACTTCCAAAAGAAAACTTGGAATGACCACGTCATCCACAGAGGCAACACTGAGAACAAACAGACTCGAATGTGATCTAAGTCTTGGAAACAGCTCTCGGAAGTCAAGTAGAGGCCATGCCGACACCAAGGGAAACCCTGGGAGGGGAAAAATGGTTATTTCACCAACTTTCATCCGATCCAATCAAACTTAAGCTGAATTGATGCCGCCAAGGTCAGCAAGAACCACAATGGTGATCCCAGGTGAAAACAACATCAGACGGCTCGACGGATAAACTGCGGGGAAATAAAGACCCGGTCATGAACCCACCTTTGTGGACTTAAGAAGGGTTAAAACCAATGTCATTGTGACACTCTCAGCGAGGGCTTTCTGAAAAGCTATAGCACGCCTCAAACGGACGCTCCGAGCAAAAGTTATTTCCTATGATAGCTATGTCAGCAATATTTTTGGTCAGCTACTGTTTTGGCTATTCGGCGTCTGTGCCATCATTTTGATAGACCACTGTATTAGTTGGGTGGTGGTGCCCCATTTCCCTGTATTCTTCATTTCACTTTGTACCAGGATATAGGGATGATGTATGCAGTAGATAGCTTGTTATAGATATTTCTGTTATCTTTATCTGCTGCATCATGTTTATATCATTATCATCATACATGTATCATGTATATGAATTCAGACAGCTGCGATTTGACTTGACCTCTGGATGATCTTGTGATACGATGCTACAGATGACGGCATCTGCAGTTAGCCGTATATAGCATTTGCCAAGGTCAGAGGTGGCTGCATCGTTGTATTCATGGTATGATAGTCTGCCCTTTCCAGCTAGGGGGACAGTTGACCAGATGCTGGGGCATTCGATGGCCAGTATAGATTTCAGGGTTCCAGACGGCTTTATTGATGGCTTCCTACCCTTATGGGTACCGGAGAGACAGGTATTCTGCATTGGCCGATGTGAGCTTTCACCTACTCTAGAGGAGTACCAGAGATTTACTGGCTTGGATTTAGAGTCGCCGTGTGCTCGAACGGCTATCAGTGATATGCAGAGACCGTTTACTCGGCTTTCTAGTCTTCGACAGAGCATAGTAATGGATGAGATCGTTTCGGGGCATGTGATCTCCCTTGACTTCTTGATAGAGCGCTATGGTGAGCTTGATAGCTATGACCGTCACGTAGAAGGTTTTTTTATTTTTGTAGAGGATTGGCATACAGCCATGATAGATATGTTGTTGATGTGCATTGTGGCGTATGTTTACATGCCAGTGCGTTTAGATCACCTTGATGTGGGATTGGCTATCGTAGTCAGAGCCCTTAGGCAGGGTAGTACCATTATCCCTATGATCTTGGCGGAGACACTGATGTCGCTCACCTATTATAGTACGCATCCAGCGGGGTTTTTTTGGGGTAGCTCAGTCGTGCTGTATATGTGGTTGATGTCACACATACGACCGATTGGATCATTTAGACCTCATGCCTATTGTTTTAGCCATGAGATATCTTCAGTTTACTCTTTCTGTACGCCTGATTGCGTCGACTCAGAGTCCTGGTTAGCATTTTTGTCGAATATTGAGCATTCCTTTGCAGTTTTGTTATGCTCAGGGTTGGCGACCCCGTTCACCTTCATCACTCATGCATCTGGCATGGGTTATTTTCCTTTGGCAGGATTGAGGGGTGTGACTACTTATCATCCATTTGTAGTTATGGAGCAGTTTGATCAGTGGCAGAGTATGCATCATTTTGAGGATTCTGCTGATCAGAGGATTTCGGCTTATCTATGTCACCGGTCGATGTGGTTAGAGTTTATGAGTGTTGGACTCATAGGGAGAGGGCTGAGTTCTCCAGTAGACATCCGGGTCGTTCTCCGGAGTATTTTGCATGGTTAGAGGCAGGGACCGCAGTCGTAATAGCAGAGCTTTATTTACCTTCGCTTGCGGATTTTAACGAGGAGGAACCTATGGAGGTTCCCGATTCTCCTATTGAGGATAAGCAGTTAACAAATTTGGAGATAGCTTTGATTAGTGATCCCCCGGTTATTTCCACAAGGACAGATCCAGCTTTGTCAAATTCTCTATTCAGGATGACCTTTGAGAGAGATTTAGCTAGAGCGTAGCTGTTGGCTGCCCTATCTGGCAGAGATTTAGCTTTTGCTGAGAGGGATATTTTCAGGACCGCCTTGGATAATGGATTAATTGAGCGGGAGGAGTTTCGCTCTGCTTTAGATACTGCCATTGTGGATCGAGACAAGGTTCGCTCTACCAGAGATGCAGCATATGTTGAGATTGAGGAGACTTTGATTTCTCAGGATGCAGCTTTTGCAGAGAGTGATGAGGCTATCGCTTCCCGTGATTTCCACATTGCTGATAGTACTGCCCTCCGATCTGACACCCATAGTTTGGTTACCGAGATGAAAGCTTACATTGATGACCACAGTGCCACCTTGCAGATGACTGTGGATGTTCTTAGCCGTATAAAGGTTGAGTGGACTACTCTTACAGATGCTCCTCCATCCTCAGAGAGAGATGCCATGCTGTCATTGCTGACCCGCTTGTCTTTGGGTCCATAGAATAGCTTTATTTTTCTTGCACAGACTAGATCAACCATTTTTGTCATGTACAGGACACTATGTATATAAAGCCGTTTATATATCAGAGAAATATATTTTTGAGATACTTCCCTGCTTTGATATGTACTGTCATCGCTGAGTGATTACCACTTCCGTCATGACTCGCAGTTGTTGATACATTTTGAGCTTCTCCTTGATGGACTGACAGTTGAGGTGTTAAGGGAGTTCCTCAAATGGTTCTGGTCACCAGACAGCTTGACAGTATTTAGCTTTTATTTGTCTTCGATGTCTTGGAACTAGTCTTCCATTTTTTTTAATTTTTTATTGATGGTCGAACCGCGCCGTAGATGGCTGCCTACGTACTCCCTGGTTGAGGGAGATCAGGTCATCCATAATTCAGATTGTTTAATTGAAGAGGCTTGAAAAGAGTTTATCTAGGGTTTGAATTTAGTTCGATGAGCTTTGGAATTTGATGATGGAATTTGCAGGTTCTTTGGATTTTTGCTTGATTTGACCGCACCATAGATGGTTGCCTACGTACTCCCGAGCTAAAGGAGATCAGGTCATTCATAGTTCAGGCTGTTCTAGTGAAAAGCCGAACCTGATTCGATTTGTAGGACCTGGATGCGGGTATGCATGCGCTTCAGACGTAGTACTTTTTCACAGTGTCTGAATTGATGAGTTGGGGAAATTCATTCCCGTCTATTTCTTGTAGCCTGATGGCTCCCCCTATCAGCAATTTCTTGACAATGAAAGGGCCTTCCCAGTTTGGGGCAAATTTTCCTTTGGCTTCATCCTGATTAGCCAGGATTTTCTTTAACACCAAATCATTTTCTTTGAATTTATGAATTCGAACTTTCTTGTTGTAAGACCTGGCGATCCTTTGCTGGTATAACCATCTGTGGAAAATGGCTGTGGATCTGTTTTTGTCTATCAGGGACAATTGATGATATCGGTCTTGAAACCATTGATCTTTGTCCATCTGAGCATCTATTAACACTCGTAAAGACTCCATCTCTACTTCTATGGGGAGGACTGCTTCCATGCCATAGACCAGTGAATAGGGGGTAGCCCCAGTAGAGGTACGTATTGACGTCTTGTAGGCTAACAGGGTGAGAGGTAACAGGTCAAGCCAGTCCTTGTGATTGGCGGACATTTTCTGTATGAACTTCTTGATGTTTTTGTTGGCCGCTTCGACAGCACCGTTCATCTTGGGCCGATAGATGACGGAGTTGAGATGCTTGATATGGAACATGGCACACAGTTCTACCATCATTTGATTGTTCTAGTTTTTTGGCTTTGTCTGATACGATAACCTCCTGTTGTCTATATCGACAGACGATACTATTTATGATAAAACTGATGATGACCTCTTTTGTGACTTTAGGAAAAGAGGCTGCTTCAACCCATTTGGTGAAGTAGTCGATCATAGTGAAGATGGACCGATGCCCATTGCTGGCTTTGGGTTCGACTGGACCTATCACGTCCATTCCTCACATAAAAAAAGGCCATAGTGCACTCATGTTATGCAGCTCATTTGGAGGAGCATGGATGGCATTTGCATGTATTTGGCGTTGAAAGCATCTTTTCACGTGATCATCGTAATCAGCTTTGAGCGATATCCAGTAGTGTCCTGTTCTGATTATCTTCTTGGCCAGCAGATGGCCGCTCATGTGTGGACCACAGACTTCGCCATGGACTTCATCCATTAGTCTTTGGGCTTGCTCTTTGTCAAGGAATCTTAACAGGCCTATTCCAACATCCCTTTTATAAAGTGCATCTCCGCTCAGATAGAACTTCATGGCCATTATGAGAATCCATTTTTGCTCTGATTGGCTTGCACCAGCTGGTGTAGATCCATCACGGAGATATTCCTTGATGTTTTGAATCTAAGGTTGCTTGACAAAAGGTATTTCGTCTGATACTTCTCCAATGTAATTCCCGTACATTGGGCCTTTTTGATTTGTGAACTAGATGTTGGGAAACCCGCTCCTGTTGGATATACCGATTAATGAAGCCAACGTTGCCAGTGTATCGGCATAGTCATTTCGACCCCGAGGAATGTGGACAAAGGTTATTGCTTCGAACTCCTGGGACATTTTGAGGACTTGCTGATGATATGGCAGCAGATGCAGTTCTTTTGTGAGATACTTATCGGTGGTTTGTCTGATGACCATCTTGGAATCTCAAAAGACCAATAAGTGTTTGATACCCAAGGATTGGAGTAGTTTCAACCTTAGTATACAGCCTTCGTACTCGGCCGTGTTGTTGGTGTTGCCAAATTAAAGTTTGGTAGTCACATGATATTGATCACCTGTACCAGAGATAAGGGCTGCCCCAGCTCCGGAACCTTCCATGTTTATCGCTCTGTCGAAATACATTTTCCATGGTTGGACTGTATTCTCTAACTAGAGTTGTAGAATTGTCATAATCCCATCATCTGGGAAATATGTCTCTAGGGGCTCGAACCCTCCTGAAGGTGCTTTTGCTAATTGATCTGCAATACCTTGGCCTTTGATAGACTTCTAAGTCACGTAGACAATGTTGAACTGCTATAGAATCAACTGCCATTTGGACAGTCGACAATTTAACATTGGTTTGTTGAAGACATATTTGAGTGGATCCATGCGGGATATGAGATACGTCGTGTGCCCATGCAAATAATGTTGCAATCTCATGGAGGCCCATGCTAATGCACATCATGTATTTTTGATCAGGGTGTATTTCTGTTCCCCGTTGCTGAATCTTTTGCTAATATAGTAGATAGCTCTTTCTTTGCTACTATCATCCTTCTGACCTAGCATACAGCCCATGGCATTGGCATTGACAGACAGGTACATGAATAAGGGAACTCCATCCCTTGGAGGTACCAAAATAGGTGCTTCGACAAGCTACTTTTTTATGGCAAGGAAGGCTTGTTGACAATCCTCATTCCATTTGATGGAGGAATTCTTCCTTAACAGCTTGAAGATGGGCTCACAAGGTTGCTGTGAGCTGGGAAATGAACCGACTTATGAAGTTGATCCTGTAATAGCCGAGAATTTTTGAATATTATTAAATGAGTATATTAATGGAAATAAATATTTATTTGAATATAAATATATGTGTTGCGAGATAAGCCCATTCAAATGAATTCAAATTGAATATCTAATAATTAAGGAAGAATGTGGAGTTTCTATTAAACTCGTTGAAATGCCTTGTGTAGTACGAGAATAGAAACAATAATGAGCTTAATTAGGCTTAAATAATAAGCCTTGTGTGGCCCAATCAATTTATGTGCTAGATTAAATAATAGGGTCCATGTGCCTTAGTGTGCTTAGCCTAATTGATTTAATTTGATGTGGCCCAATGTATAATTTATGATGATAGGAATATGTATATATATACATGTAGATATATATGTATGTAGTTGTATAATAGAGGTTATAAAATGATGTGTGACATTGGAATGTGAGTAATTATTATATAAAACTATATGATTAAAGTAAGCTTAACTTATGTAAATTACTAAGTGGTATGAGAGAGTCTTATGTGACCCCATGTTGTGTGTAGGAATAATTAAATGGGTATTTTAAACCTATGAGAGAAAAATAACTTTGACTAAATAAATAATGAATATTAAATAATTATTTTAATATTTATGTAGAATTTGGAATAATGAGTTTTATGAAAAATAATATTGATACCCAACTAAATTATTCTAGTCTAATGTGAATATTATTTGCATTAAACCAATGTACATAGATTATATAATTCTATGTGTGTAATGTATGAGTGAGTGTATATGTATGCTCATTTGAGGACAAATATCAAATAAACCCATGTATGCTAATAATATGAAATGCTGAGTTTTAAGGGTAGTATCCCAAATTGATAGTCATTTCCCCCTCATTTCTCAATTTCGTGTATTGCACAAGGGCTACAAGCCTAGCTTCCATCTCCTTGTATTCTTCAAGCTAGCAATTGTAGCCAATGATGGAGAGGGGTGTGGGCAAAATAGTTGCCATGATTTGCCAAGCTATCTACTCTTCTTTGTCCACCATTCTTCTTCTTCTTCCTTTGGGTTCAAACTCTAGGGCAATGGAATTGTATGGGTTTTCATTTTCCTATAAATTGGAGCATCCCCTTCTCATTTGGGTTGCTAGAAATCTGAAATTGTTCAAGTGGAAAGTGAGTGAGTGAGTAATCAGAAGTTAGGAGCAAGTGTGAGGAGTTCAAGCTATAGAAGGCAATATTCCCATTCTATGTTTTTGGTATCATTTTTCTTCAAAGTCTTGGAATTTCTTGTTATATAGTTTGATAATGGATACCATGATGTTAGTCAAGTTCATATACCTATTACTAACGTGTTAATCATATTCTATGCTATCAAATTTCAAGTTTTACAAGTTTGTAGAAATGTTTTGAAATACTTGCTTTAATGTCTAAATTGATGAGCTAAACTTGTGGAAATCTATAAATGGTTGTTAGAATCATGCTATGTATGTTGGGTAGTGCGTTTATGGAGTTTATACATAGTGGGTATGCTTAAATTTGTAGTTTGATTGTGATTTGGGATGTTGGTTCGCAGCAGGGGAAAGGAATTTTTGGGCTGAATTAGCTATGCCTGCCCCGGCGGGCTTCCTATAGGCCAAATTGCCGCCCCGGCGGGGGTGGCCAGGGAATATTTTGGGCAATGCCGCCCTGGCTGGCCCTCTAGTAGTATAAAGTGCCGCCCCGGCGGGGGGTGGCCAGAGAATCAACTTTGTGCTGTTTATTTCCCAAACCTAGTAACCTAACCTAATTTAACATAAGAGCTTACATAACCCTTAAACATGTGTCAATACGCATTGCAAGACGTGTTAGTAAGATTAGAGTTTGAGTTATAATCTTTTGAAAGAAAAGTTAAATGACGAAGACCGTGTTTATAAAACCTTACTCCTTTTTGAAATTTAACCTTTTTAGCATGTATTCACAACTTAGTTAGTTTTATGAATACATATGAAATATGGTTTCGAAATGCTTTGCAAACTTAAGTTGTTTAACATGAGATTTCTTAAGACAAATATGTACACTACTCAATGTTTCTTAGAACAAGTTTTCAAAGAGTAAAGTTATGTTGATTTTGAATACATGAATCTCATACATGCAAACATGCATAGAAAGAGGTTGTTTGGCAATGTTATGTGATTTAATGAGTACTATGGTTAGTCTTTGACATGATAAGATCTCTTGACTTTGTAAAATGAAGATTGATGAATAGAACTATCCATTGTTGAAAGCAAAATAGAAAAGACCAAACCTAGGTTGTATGAATGCATTAAGCTATAATATATGACTCAAGCAATGTTTGAAATGTTCAAGTATATAGTAACTTTATGGAACTAAGTTTTCCCAAGGTGTTTCTAAGGTTTTCGAAAGTAAAAACAATGTGGATTACATCTCTATGATTTTAAATGTGTGTCGAATATATGGATAAGCATATGTGTAATAAAAGTACATTGATGTATACGTCAAATATGTGTGACTAATGTATTCCTATACATACGTAAATAGGATATAATAGTTCATTGAGGTGATATTAAGCTATATGTGGTAATCGACAAAAGGGCAAGTATCCTAAACCCTTGCATTACTTTATTCAATGGATATCGTAAGCAAGTTCCCTAACTTACACCTTTTTACAATGCAAGTTATTTTACTTACTCGTTCATTGAGCTAGTACTCTTGTGAAAGCTATTATTCATGTTGAGCTTGGTATTGTTCTTGAATATTGTGAAAGTGTCTATGCCATTCGATTTGGTTAGACAATATGCATGTTTAGAAAACTGTCTAAACCTTTTTATTGGTGCAAAAATCTTGAAAACTGAGTTGAACAACCCTTATGGTAAAGGGAGTGTATATTGTTGGAAGCCCCAACACACGCGTGAATATAACCCTTATGATAATGTACTTGAGTTACTGATGGAGAGTGGATGGAACAGCCCCGACCATATGGATCCATGGCCTGCCCATTAACAAGTTGTATCCGGTGGCTATGTTGAGCACCTGGAATGATACGTAGAAGGTGTGTGGACCAATTTCTAAAGGAAGCTCGATTTCCCCCATAGCCTGGCGGCGAGATCCATCAAAAGCCCGGATAACCATGTGACTGGCTTTGATCCAGTTTGGATTGATTTTCATTCTTTCCAACATGTCGTATGGACAAATGTTGAGGGAAGATCCTCCGTCAATAAGCACTCCTTCTATCAAGTATCCGGAGGACATAACAGCTATATGCAGGGACTTGTGGTGGCCCCTTCCCTCAGCTGAGATATCATCGTCTGTGAAGGAAATCACATTGTTGTTGAAAATATGTTCTATCACGTGACGCAATTTCTCTGTGTCTACCATGTGTGACAGATGAGCTTCTTCTAGTACCTTCACTAGGATGTTACGGTGATCCTCTGATGATAGGACCAAGTCCAGGATGGATATTTACTTGGGTGCGTCTTCCAAGCTTTGCAATATCTTGATTTCATTGTGTCCCATCTTTTTGAGGAACTCTTTTATCTTTTCTTCAGCCACTCTTTCTTTTGCTTTGGTAATTGGTTTAATCACCCGCTGAGGCATGTACAATGGATTATCCTTTGACATGATGGGGATGTTGTTTGAAGTAGAGCTTTCAATGTCTCCGTAGTTCCATGGGACCTTCTTCAGACTGAGGATTGGATACTGAGGCCTGAAGGGCAAAATTAGAGGCTGAGGCGCAACCACCTTTACAGGATTTTATTTGTCTTGGACCCCTTTACCTGTCAGTACCAGGGGTGTGATGATTGATTCTTTATCGCAGGATATGACAGCCACTGTGTCTTGATACCATGCATCGGGGATCCAGAGGCTATTTTTATCTATCATATAAAGGATTTGATCTCCTTTGATTAGGTCACCTTTCTCAATCAAGTCTTGAATTAGGTTACGAAGTGCCCAACATTCTTCTTTATCATGGCCGTGAGAGTTGGAATGGTACTGACATATTTGGTCAGGTTTGAATTTTCTGGATTGAGGGTTCGGCGGAGGTAGCAAGTCTATAACCATTCCCTCATTGATCATCATTTGCAGGATTTCTTCCATTGACTGGTTCAAATTGGTGAAATTCCTTCGAAATAAGAACTTCCTACCTGCTTGGACACTTGCTTTTTCAATCCCTTTGTCAATCCAGGGTGTAAGCTCACAAGTCCGAATATGATCTTGATTAGAATTGACTTTCGCTGGAGAAGAGCGACTGCCAATAGATTGATGGATTTGCTTCAACATCTTTCTGGTGAGTTGATGTTGGTGGACGATCAGTTCAGCCAACTGCTCGATTTGTTCCTTGATAGACTCTATTTCTTGCTCTATCAGGAATTATTTTTCAAAAGCTTCCCAACTCATTGGGCTGAGGTTGTTGGATTGAGTTGATTCTTCAACATAGCAGAGGTATTTGGATCTTTCTCCACTCGAAGTGTTGATCATGTTGACACTCTCCTCCTTGTGTTGTGGGAGAGGGTTATCTTGGACATGCTGTTGATCAGGCTTTGTGACCATAATTTCTCCATCATCAATCAAATCTTGGATCTTGTGCTTGAGGGACCAACAATCTTGGGTGTCATATCCCGGTGATCCAGAATGATAAGCACATTTCTTGCTAGGGTCGAAGTTCCTTGCATTAGTGTTAGTTGGCGGAAGGAGTTGGCCAATCTTCTTATGAGCTGTCAGAAGTTTGAAGACATTCTCGAGTGAATCCCCTAGTGGGGTGAAAGTCATTCTGCGTCTGACCTCCATGTTTTTCTGGAATGAAGGATTTGAAGGCTGTGCTGCAGCCTGGAAAAGGGTGTAGTTCCTCCTTTGAATGGGTGTATTGTTTGAATTACTCTTGAATTTTGTCCTTGTAACACCAAGGAAAATTCTTTATCTTTCTTTTTGTGAACCCTCCGAGGATTACTCCCGTAATTTCTGGATTGGATATGCTCATAAACACCTTTTGATTGCTGTTAGGTCTTTTATTTTTCCGGCCTTGAGTCCCATTTCGGCCATTTCGCCTTGTTTGATCATTTCAGAGAAATGTTTTCTTATGCCTTCCAGGACCCTTTCATAATAAGGAGCTTCTTGAATATCAATGAAAGTTATGACTATTTCATATTCAGACATGGCTGGGGTGACTTGTGCTCCGACCCATCTCCATCGCTAGGCATATTCTCTAAATGATTTAGTGTTATTCTTTTTGATTTTGGTAATTTGATACCGATCTGAAGCTAATTGAGATTGAAAATTGTATTGGCTGAGTAAGGCATGGGCCAATTATTCCCAACTGTGGATTTTGGAGTTGTCCAGACGGGCATACAAGGCTCTGGCTTCTCTAGTTAAACTCTTCTGAAATAACTGCATTCGCAGTTTCTCGTCCTCAACATAGGATCCGAGTTCTCCGATGAAAACTTTTGGATGTGTGTATAGATCTCCCAACCCATTATATTTCTCGAACTCAGGGGTTCTGAATTTCTCAAGATAACGAGCCCCGGGGAATATGCAGAGGTCGGAATAATTCAAATTGCCAAATGCCCCAGTCCCTTTGATAGACCGGAGAGTTTCTTCCATTTGTTGCATTTTCTTGAGAAGGTCACGAGCTTCTTGTTCTTTGCCTAGGATGGTGATTTCTGGAGTTTTGTTGATTGTATCCTAGTTCTGTGGTCCAGGGATCTGAGTTTTGGCCTTTTCTGTATCTTGACCGCCAACACCACTACCAGATGCTCCTGGGTCTGGATGAGATTGAGATTTTTTTTCTTTGAAGGCCTTGCTTTTCTCTAGAAGGAAACTAGCTAGCTCGACTATCTGATCTTTCAATCCTTCAAATTCGTCCATAGACACAGGGGTAGATTCTGGTGAAGCACTTGAAACCATGTCCGTAGATGGACCATGTGCTTTTCTGGCCTTTGATCTAGTGATAAGACCAATTTTTCCCCTACCTACATCAAAACGTAGGAGTGTCAGTTCCCTGTGGTAGGTAATGACTGGATGCATTTATGATGTGTGTTTTAAGTTTATCTTGCAAAATCGAGGTTAGTTATTTTTATGGCAGGATGACAGAATATTTGATAGGAAAGTAAATCTTTCATTATTGTCATTTACATTGCGCTCCTCAGTAAATGGAGACTTGACATGGAATTGAAAGAGGAAGGCCTGAAGAAGCATCCCGTCGGATTCGGTTGATCAGAAGCTGACCTGTCCTAGGTTACTCTCGCGGCTTTTGTTTCAGCATGAAGGTTCCCAGATCATCACAATCTACTAGAAGGGAAGTTAATCCGATCGTTCAACTGGAACGAATCTAGGTGGTGCATTTTCAGGAGGCAGCCCCAGAGACTTAGTCGTCCCCAGAGTCCTTACTTATCACCGATCGGGTTAGCCTCCTGGTGGAGGGACTTATAGCATACATTCACATACATCGGCCTTACAACTTATGCATGCAATGACAGTTTGTGCGAAGCACTAATATGGATGCGAAGCACTAAAGCATTCATTCTCATTCATTCAATGTAAAGGCATAGTATTCATACATTCAATGAAAGACGCAGCATTCACTCATCCATTAACTGTGGAGATGCAGGATTTGATGCATTCAATAGTTTTGAAAGGGAAATGCTTGACAAGATTGAAAGTGGCCTAAGCCCTCTTACTGTCCCCAGCAGAGTCGCCACCTGTTGACGTTGGAAAATTTAAGAAATACTGTTGGTCGGTTCATAACCCGAGTTTCCCTCAAATCGATCTTCCTAAGGTATCTCTACCCTTATTCTTTTTATTGCGAAAAAGGTTTTGAAGGGTTTTTAGGAAAGAGGCCAACATGTGTTTATGTCGACAATTTGATTTGACTTAAACAGAGTCGCTAGTTGGTAGTTTTGAAAATGGTTGTACCAACTCAACCGAGTTTAATTTGAAAAGAGGCTCAATTGCTAGACACTGTCGACACTTGATCCTTGAAATTGGAGTTTTGAGTTCGGGGGCTTGGTTAAGTGTGGGGAAGGTGTTAGGCACCCCACGACTCCCGTGTAAACACGATGCAGCATCTTTTCAATATTTCTCATAAAACTGGAATGCGTGAGTGAATGCTGTTTGAAAATTGGGCCTTTTGATTGATTGAAAGCTTTGACAGGCTTCGTTGAGCCTATATACGAAGGGTTTGATTTGATTTGAAAATCAGTCTTTGATTTGATTTGTAAAAGCATTTAATTTGATTTTTTGCAAAAGCTTTTGAATTGAATTTACAATGATGTTTTTGAAAGCTGGTTTTATCAAACCCTTACGCTGACATAGAAATTGAAACGTATCGCTACTTTCAATTTTATCTTGATAGCCTTGAGGCTGCATGCAAGTGGTGATTTGTCAGGCTGCAAAGCATACTCGACCACAGAAATATAAAGTGTCGGTTTCCTCATGGGTATGAAAACCATCGAAGGGACGCTGACACGACAATTCATATTTTCACTATATTGAGACCTTAAATCCGGATAACCGTTTTAAGGTCTGTGCATGTACATTTTATAGAAAAACTGGCAGGGTACAATTGTAAACTGGAGTTTGTCCATCGTGGGAATCAGATTCTGATCAATTTGATCATGAATCCCACAATTCCTAGGCTCACATATGAGTGACTAGAAAACCTGCATAGTTCAAATTTATACAGAAGTAGATAAATATCCCAAGATAGCCAGAACCAGGGACTCATTCAGTAAATCCCGGTCCGCACGGCCCAAACGTCTAGTTCCCACTAGATAGCGATCTAAGGGACGCGAGGTTGCTTTTGAAGTTGAAACTATAAAAATAACTAGATTTAAAGAAATCTCAGCCATTATAGCTTCCAGGTTCTGTCGGGACCTGTTTAAACAGTTGAAAGCTAGAATTTACGAGATTTAGATAAATCTAGTCTGCCTGCAGATATGCCAGTGCAGATTCATATACAAATGAATGTCTAATGCAGCAGTTGAATAAATTGAATAAAGCAATATATATAATTATATATGTAAAAGCTGTAAAAGGGCGATGAGTTTTCACTCGCAAGCCCGGACTGGAATTAAAATATATAGATAAAAACTATAAATAGCCACAAACTAATCTAGGCTGTGACAGAAAAAAATAATATATACAAACAGTAAAAAGGGCAATGGATTTTCACGCCGGTGTCCGTACTAAAATTGAAATTGACATAAAGTAATCACCTAGTGACTGGGGAGAGCACCCAGTTTGAGGAAGTGTGCACAAGCAGTAAAATGGCCACGAAATAGTCCAGGTCGACTGAAAATATAAATAAATATATATATATATATATTGACAGAAATATAGTCACCCATGACTGATATGAGTACCAGTGATGGCGGACGTCGCTTATATATGCGTAAATATATATAAAAGCAGTAAACTACCTCGAATTTAAAATTCGGGCTTGACAGAATTTAAATGTTATTACATTTATAGTTAAATATATACAAAAAAGGGCCAAACTCGGACTGGGAAGATAACCCTGTCCGGCGAAGTTGCCAGAATGTGCGCACTAGTGCATTGAAGCTGCTGGAGCTGACGGATCGTCAATATGAGTCGTAGAAATGTTGAAAACGGAGTTTATGTACAAAAATGTATCAAGTTTTGATGAAAACGGCCACGGAACTAAGTTCCGTGCATATTTTGAAGATAAAACTTTGTGTGCAAGTGTAACACAATGCAAAGTAGTAGTATTAACTAGCTGATCGTAAAAATACTTACAATGGGCTGTAATACTGGCTTTTTTCTAAATCGTAGGCTTTAAACGTGCAAATCTACCTGTGGTTTTTTGATATGTGGTAGTATATGGGTATATCTACGTGTTGGAGTTAAAATATTTGGGTTTGGAAGGGGTGTAAAAGTCAAAAAATCAAACAGGCAGAGCTTCGCTGCGTTTCGGCTTTTTTTGAAATGAACCGGGGGGGGGGGCATGTTTATTTATAGGCCAGGGAGACTCCACTCTACCTGCGGCAGCCGTATGTAGAGCTGCGGCTCCCCTAGGTGGGGCCCACATACCTGGCTTGGTTATCTCGAAGTACGTGCACTCCGACCAATGCGATGTCCTGTCAAAAACTTTGTAACTTTTGATCGGAGTGTCCGTTTGAGGCGTGCGATACCTTTTCAAAATGCTCTCGCTGAGAGTGTCGCATTTACATGGGAAAAAACGTTTTTTAGGTCAAGGAAGACGGGTTCATAACAAGGTCTTCGATTCCCCGTAGTTTATCCGTTGAACTGTCTTGCGTAGTGGCCACTCGGGATCGTTGTTAGGGTTAATTCTTACTTTGGCGACATCGATTTGGCTTGAGTTTAACCAAGTCAGTTCAGAGTTGATGAAATAACCGTTGTACCCCTCACGGGGCTGCTTGTAGTGTCGGCATGGTCGCTAGTTGACTTTCGGGAGCTGATTCCAAGACTTGGATCTCAGTCGAGTCTTTTGACCTCAGGGTTATCTCTCAGGCTGACGTGGTCTTTCCAGGTTTTGCTCTGGAGTTGTTGTGATGCTTCAGATTGATTTCTGAAGTTGACTCGATGTCTCGGGTTGAAACCGGGGATGACCTGCACTTCCCGGGTTAAGACCGGGGTCGAGTTTGACTTCCTGGGTTGTTGTCGGGGATGAATTGACTTTCCCGAATTGAGACTGGAGATGACTTAACATGTCCTTGGTTGATGTTGAGGTTTCCTTGACTTCCTGGATTGAGACAAGGGTTGACTTACGGCCCGATATTGAGGTCGGGGTTGATTGGTACCTCCCGGGTAGTTGTCGGGGTTGAATTGGGTTCTCGGGTTGAGATCGGGGTTGATTTTAACTTCCCAGGTTTAGACCGGGGTTGATTTTGATGATCCGATGGACTGTCAGAACTTGATTTATGGTCTGATTGACTGTCGGAGCTTGATTGATGGTCCGATTGACTGTCGGAGCTTGATTGATGGTCTGATTGACTGTCGAAGCTTAATTGATGGTCCGATTGACTGTCGGAGCTTGATTGATGGTCCGATTGACTGTCAGAGCTTGATTTATGGTCCGATTAATTGTTGGAGTTTGATTGATTATATTGGGAATCAGATTTAGGTTGAATGACCGACGTTGGTGGCTGGATTTGGATTGATTGACAGTTTTGCCCTCTTACCGGGTTGGTATTGGGGCATAAAAAATTTTGAGTGTCTGCATATCCTTTATTGTCATACCCTTCGGAGTTGAAAGCTATATTATCTCCTTATTGCTATAATACTTGCTAAGCAAACTTATTATTCATTGTTGCTTTTTCCCCTAAAAACTTTTCAGTTAAGGCAGAGCAGGGTGGACCCTCGGGCACCGACAAAGGCAAAGGCAAGGCTACGGAGTAGCTTTGTAGTTAGATAACCATATTATGATAATGTAATAAAATTATGTAGTATCTACATTTTAATATGTTTAATTATGTTTAAGCTATGTAAAAGATGTTTAAGTTACGAAACCTTGGGACATGAATGGTTATATTAAATAAATGTAATCTATTTGTATGTTATGAGTTATTCCGCTGTGTGATATGACATTTAGTTATATTATTATATTAGATTGTAGAACGTGACGAACCAAATTCGAGACGATGAGGCGGTCCGAATTTGGGGGCATCACAGGTTGGTATCAAAGTTGTAGTTATAAACTTTAGGAGTGAGAGTCCTTAGATTATAACTTAGGAGAACTTAGAAAATAGAAGAAGATAAAACTTATGTAGAATTTTCCTAGAGAGACTTAGTGTGTTATGAAATATAACTCATTCTATACAATGCACTTATGTTTTATTGAACATTCTAATGGAGTTGCTATATGTTTGTCTTGTGTTTGTGATTGTAGGATGACAGACATGGGAGAGCCTAGTAGAGTGGCAGAGGAGAAGCCTCGAGATATATATTTTGAATATGAGGCACCTCTAGAGGCTGTGCATGTACAGGAAGTTCCACCGTCCGAGTTTGACGACGAGGACGAGATTGAGGTAGAGTCAGATCCAGAGGAGGAGCCTATGGAGGACGAGCCCATGGAGGACTCTGACGAGGCTAATGTCGAGGAGCAGATATTAAGCGAGTATGAGGAGTGGATCCTAGAGCTAGACTGCAGAGTACAGAAGCTGGAGGCTGAGGCCCAAGAGAGGGAGTCCGAGTTTCAGAAGTTGAGGGACGAGGACCATCAGAGGAAGTTAGCGATGCAAGAATTAGAGGTAGAGAGTGCTTACCGCATGGAGGCAGGGATCTAGATGGGGACCTTGCTTCACAGGTCGGTGGCTAGGAATGTTGACTTGGCAGGAAAGCTAGAAGAGGTGGAGCAGAGAGAGTTAAGTTAGAAGACTAAGAAAGAGGCACTCTGTACTCAGCTAGAGTTGGAGGTGATGGATACGATCCACTTCGAGGAGAAGTGGGAGGCGGAAAATGAGAGAGCAGACGACCTGGAAGATGAGGTGAGATGCAAGAAGAGGAAGGTGAACAAGATGGGTTACGTGTTTCGCTCAGCCATTGAGAGGGTGATCGATGGTGTATACCACTACCCGGCGGAACAGGGACAGACCAGACACACTATGAGCAGAGAGTTGATGGCGTATATAGCATAAATTGAGTACAAGAGCGATGTAGAGCGCGGGATGTTAGGATGAGACCCCTTAGTCAGTCTAGTAATAGTAATTACTTAATGTGATGTATATATTGTGTTGTATCCCAACCTTTTGTGTAAGGTATGGGATAGATATGTAAACCCCGAGTAGACTTATGTTAAAGGGGTAGTATGTTAGTGTTATCCCCGTCTTTTGTGATATTAGGGGATATGTGATAACATTTATAGAAATATGCTAGGAACGGTATTATAATGTAACAATTTGGCATATGAAAATAAATGAATCTTATTTCAGAAGCGTGTTATAAAATTTTATTTCTTTCATTTGAGAAATACTTAAGTAATATAATTGAGTAATAATCAAAAATGAAAATTTTGTGATGTAGATAAGGCACCAAGACGTAGATTAACTGCACCTGAGGAATCAGTGAACAATGAAAGAGAACAAGTAGATCCCATTTAGAAACTAGTTAATCTATTAGGAGAAGCTCTTAGGGAAAGGAACAACGAACCCGTCCGCCCCAATCCTCAAGCAGTTCCAGTGACAAATTTTAAAGTTCTAGGGTACTACCAATCCGATCATTGTGGAGACATGGATCAAGGAGATCAAGAAGACTTTCACCATCACTCGAGTGGGTGAAGACCAGAAGACTATATTTGCTACGTATATGATGAGAGGCGAAGCGAACTATTGGTGGGAGTCTAATCATCAAAGAGCTGGTGAAGGGATAATAGCATGGGAGAGATTCAAAACTCGGGTTTTCAAGAACTACTTCCTGAAAAGTATGAAGAACATAATGGAGGTTAAGTTTTTGGAACTTAAGCAAGGTGATATGACGGTGGCGCAGTACGCGACTAAGTTCAACGAACTAGCGCGGTTTGCAAAACACCAAGTATGAGATGAAGAGAGGAAAGCGAGACGTTTCGAACAAGGACTGAAGCCTTGGTTGTTTAATAAGGTATCTGTGACACCCCCAAATCCGGGTACTTCGTTTCCACATGATTTGGTGTTCACTTTCTAATATAACATATATCTACCCAATGAATAATGCAAAATAAACTACAACTTAAATTAAAATAACTAAATCTCCCTTAAAACAAGGGTTACAACCTTCTCAAAATCAATCACAGGGTTACTCTAACCTTGACATGAATATAATAAAGTGCGGAAATAAAATATAACATTCAATTATTACAATCATTCTCAATTAAATAAAAAAAAACAAGTCTTCACTTGCTTTGCTTTCCCTTGCCCTTACTTGTAGACGGAGCATCAGCGTTATCAACCTTAACTGAAATTGTTATTTAATGCAAGAGTGAGCAAACCACAGCTCACTGGAGTTTAACAATAACATAGACATGAAAGAATATCTTTAAGAAAATATGAACAACTTGGCTTGCTTCAATAATAAAGAATTAAATAATAATTCTCTATCAATATTAAAATTTGGATATAGAATTTATCTGAGGGTTATAAGACCTTTGAACTCTTGTCCTAGGTTATAAATATTTCTATTTAAACCTTTAACAGTCAATAAGACTCTGGACCTTAACTCGTACTTAGGGGGATCAGCCCTTCGTACCATGTATTGTGCACAACCATCTTAACGCTATGCGTAGTAACCTCTCCTAGTTAATAGGGTTGTTCAACTCAGTAATTTGAATTCAAGTCCGCACCAAAGAAAGTTTGGTTTGGATAAGCTTACAAGGGTAATTTAGAATTCACGTTCATCAACTAAGGATTAGTTGAATCGACTTCCAATAATTCAAAATAAAAGAATTATGAATTAACATATGCTTTAGAAGTAAACCTAAAGCATTTAAAATAATAATTGGATCTTACTTGAATAATAAGTTAAGACCATTTCAATTAAATAAACAATTGTCCAATACTGAAATGGAAAGGACATTCTCAACAATGAATATATGAATTCAAGAGATCATATAAAATCAATACAAGATTAGGGTTTAGAAAACTTGCGTAAAATTAACGAGTTTAGGGTTTAGAAGACTTGCCTCAAGCGCAAGCTACTTAACACAATTCACGTACTTTAATACTTCCTACACATATATATTCAATCACAATAACCTAAATTAGTTAACACGTAACTAATTCACATAAGTGGTTAACCCTCATGATTAACTCACAATCTGATTAAATAGTAATAATAATCAACCATCACATTGTTAATTACATCACCTACATATTCACATAATTAAATTAATTATGTATTTAACTCAATTATAATTCAAACACTTAATCAAATTATAATTACTTAAATTATCATTACCTTTTAAATTATAAACAATTTATAATTTAAAATCAATTAAACCACATTCATGCATTTATAATTACACAATTTATAATTAATCATGTATTTATCAATTATAATCAATAATTAATTAAACTATAACATGCATTATAATTACATAATTTATAATTAATTATGTAATTATCAATTAAAAATTCACAATTAAACATGCATTTATTAAATTATAATTTAAACCGGCGCAGCTGCGCAGGGAAGGAATCTGGGAAGGACAACCGGCGCAGCTGCGCTGCTCCTGGCCTTGCTGCCGGCGCAGTTGCGCAGCAACTCGGCCAGACGCAGACAGCCACGTTACTCTGCTTCACCGATTAACTCATACAAGCCAACAACGCCAAAAATACAGTACTATAGACTCTGTAAAACATATATACGCTATTACACATATATAAAGCATGCTTCCAAAATACAAAATCATTTAAACAATGATAATCATAAGTTTTGAAAATCTATTTTGGCCATTTTTATGAAAACTCATATTTTCATAAAATAATTCTCTGTAATAAAATTTTCTTACCAATTCCACTTATAAAACATGCATTATGTTTGAAATTGAAGATATTATTAGAACAATTCTAAATAGGCATACTAACACACAATCAAATCATAACTTTTACTCTAAAATTGGCCAATAACATACAAAATCATAAGAACATCAATTTCTCCATTAAAACATGTTCTGACAAAATTTTGATTTCTGAAAATCCTTGATCATGACATACAATTCATATAATAACCATTATAAACATAATTTATATATGTACATCATATTTGTATAACTTTCATGCTAAATCATAAACAAAGAGAACTCATATTCATGAATATTATAAAGAAAACACATAGAAATATAATTTAATTGAAATAATACCCTTTTTGCTTAGATGATTGAAGAAGAAGATGATAGTGATTCCCTTCAAGCTTCTCAAGCTATACCTTTTCCTTCTCAAGCTATACCTTTTCTTTCTCTTCCTCTTCTCTCTATCTTCTTCTCTGTTATTTTCTCTGCTCTTTTTTCTTAGCTTTAGACTAACTTTTAGAACGTACTGATAGTATATACATATAATATATAACACAAGTAATATATAATATATGTAAGTCCCATATAATAAGTATATGCACTAACTACTAATTATAACGTAAGTTACAAAATTCAAAAGCCAACTTGGCTTGTTTGGCTACAAGAAAAATTAGAAACTAGTTTTTATTAACTCCAAGCATGGTTTAGGTAATTTAGGTTTAGCTAGTGTAAGGGCCCTGTTTGGCAACAGTCTTTTAAAACAAAAGCAAGGGCCTTGTTTGGTAAAAATCATTTAAAAAAAAATCCTTTTCTTTTTATTTTAATAAATCATTTGACGCATACTTTAATGTCACATTTTAATTAATTAAATATGAATCATCTAATTTAATCAATTAAAATCTAACATCAATAAATCACATAAAATTGCCACATAATTATAATTACTCGCTAATTATAATTCATGTAACACTTCATCACATAATTCATCTAATTTAATTATCTCAATTAAATTAGAATTATAATATAAAATTAATATACATTAATTAAATAAGCATTACACATTCAATTAATTAATATATACACTTAATTAAATCACTCCATAAATCACATAATTTATCTATTTAACTCAATAAATAAATCACATAAAATATTTATTTAATTCAATAAATATTTAAAATTAAATATAAAATCACAATCGTTACAGTATCAGTTCTTCAGATTAACTCTTTTGTAACATTGCTGGAGAAGGCTATTATTGCCGAGGGAGGAAGTGAAGCTTTGAGCTTGTATAACAAATAGAAGAAAGGAAAGAATACTGGAGGAGAAAGCCGTGTTGGAGGAAGCAGTAGCGGGGGAAGTAACTTAGGAAAAAGGAAGTGGGAGAACAACAACAAAAACAAAAACAATCAATCGAGGAATTTTTGTGGAGGTTTCAAGAAGAGGAAAGAAGGATGCCCGAAGTGTGGGAAGAATCACCAGGGCGAGTGCTGGAAGGGGCGCTGTAATACCCGAGAATTTCCATATATTATTAAATAAATATATTAATGGAAATGAGAATTTTTTTGAATATAAATGATTTTGTGTTATGAGATGAATTAATTCAATTATATATAATTGAATAATTATAATAATTGAGAAATTGGTGGAGTTTGTGATAAACTCGTTGATTGCCTTGTGTGGCACAGTGACGTAATATAAGAATGATTATATTAATTTAAGCGAATTGTTAATCGAAGAATATTAATTAACTGTTATAAAATACTAATGAGGATTGATTAATAATATGTGATTATTATTATTGCAAGAAACATAATAATAATGAGCAACGTGTTTATAAATATAATAAGATTTATATCAAAGTGATAGTTAATCATATAAAGGTTAATTAAATTGTTATGGAGGTTAACAATTATATTGATTGATGTAGGATATGTGTATATTATTAATTAATATTCAATTTATAAGATGAGAAATTATATGTGCAAGCATGCGAATTAAATGTATAGTAAATATATGTTATGATATGTGTAGGTGACAAATGATGTGTGGATATACATTAAAATAATGCATCATGGATCTATTATAAATAATTGTTGAGTAATACAATTTAATAATATATGATATAATGTAATGTGGTAGTATCCGATTGTATTATATCCGTAAGATAAAATGTACATAGATTATATGTATTCAAATTGCATTTATTACATTATGGGGAGAACATTGTAATTATAACCTAAGAGTACATATAATATATAACATAAGTGTAGCATATAGTCCATTTGTAAGAATGCTGAGATTTGCTTGGCTTGTCCCAATATAATAGTCACTCTCCTTTCCCTCATTCACGTGCACAGCCATTATGGCCTAAGCCTATTGCTTCTCCTTAAACTCAGTAAATTTCCATAGCCTTGTAGCAATGATGAGCAAGGGAGTGGTTTTAATGATGGATTCTAACAACTAAATACCTACCATTCTATAACCTTCATGCAATTTGACAATCCGTTAGTTTGATTTGGGAGTTAGAAGCTTGGACTGTGTATTCATTCTTCTATATAAAGGAACTCCCTGCACCTTCATTTCATTGCTGAAATATTTCTAAGAGAAGAGAGTATACTGTGATTGTCTATTTAGTTCAGAAGGAATTTCTATAGTAGCATCAGCAAGCTTACTCCATAACAGAGGTATAAATCCTCTTCGTGTCTTCATTTTCATTTTTTGTCAAAAGAACTCCATTGTTGTTCTCTGAGTTTTGTTGAAATTCTTCATTATGCCAAATTGGTTCATGATTGGTTTGTAGAACCCTTATATTGTTGTTATATGAACATACACACATGATGGAACCACTGAATAGTCTTTCATTTCCATTGTTCCTCTTCAATTTCTGTAAATACATGAAATTCATAAATTAGTTAGAGTTCATGAAATTGGGAATTGATAATTGCTATTGACTGTTATATAAGCATATATGTATGTGTTAGTAAGTTAAACAAGTCTAATGTCTGGGTATATTGAAATCGATGAAATGGGAGGTTTTGGGTCGGTTTTCGCTGCAGTCTGAACCGCAGAAAACTGCCTCGACGCCGCAGCGCCGCAGCCCGCGCCGCAGCGCCACACGCGCCGCAGCCCGCGCCGCAGCGCCGCACGCAGCGCCACTTGCGCCGCACGCAGCGCCACTTGCGCCGCAGCGCCAGTATTAAGCTACTGTTGCCGCGCCGCAGCGCCAGCCTCTGTGTTCAGTTTTCTGCATTCTGCAACAAAACTGTTATGTACCAATTGTTTGATTTTTGTTTAAACAAGCATGGGAGCATGATTAATACATATATATAAACCTAATGAGGCAATGTAAGCATGTTTTAGTATATTAGCATGCATGGTTAACCAAACGACACATAGTTTGAAAACAAACTTAAATTTTCATAAACGAACGTTAACATTATAAAGCTTGTTTACATACTGACCTTGCAAGCACGTTAGTACCACCTAGAGACACATGAAGTGCATGTTAGCTTATCTATATTGGTTCCGTAATAAAATATGAACATGTGAACCTAACTAGTGCTCATTCCTAACAAAAATATAAGTTTGAAGGTGGATATGATCATGTAAATGCTATATAGTCATTTTGATGTTATGAGCATGTTTAGATAACTTTGAAATATATGAATGAAGCCTTAACTTGTGTTTATATGGTTCGTAAGGAAGCATGAACATGTTAGGCTCTATTACTAAGATTCACTGATAGAAATACAAGCCTTGCACATGAGCATTAACACGATACGTGGAGATTTAAATTCTGATATTTATGGACACATGTGATAGTACTCTTAGACTCATTCATGTGTCATGAATATATATATACCATGATTAGTTGCCGTGATTAAAGTTTAGCATAAACAAAGCATGTTTTCAAGATAATAACAATGCTAGCTACATATATGCAATACGAGTACTCATGAGCATGACTAACACAAGTTATATGAATATCTTATGTGTTTAAAAGCAATCATGTTAGACCATATGAGTTCGTGTCCTTGAATGGCTTTAAGTATTAACTTAAGGACCTATACCATGTACGATTGGATTTGGAAAAGTTATACAAGCATGAAAGTATCCTTTAAATATGAATACATGCTACGTGATATTATATGATGTTACTTGAACCCGATTTTGACGGTTAACTTAAGGAGATGCCGTAACTTGCTAAAATGAAATATATTTAGTATTGATTGTGGTCTTATGTGATATTAATAATATGCAAGCATGTTTGCTAATTGTTGAGATCTTATATAATATGAGAATGCGTTTAAACTCTAAAGAAGGAACGTTAAGGATAGAAATTATATTCTATATAACTGTGTAGCTAGGTAAAACTTAGCTTATGTGTTGATCGTATATTCAAAGAGAAAATGTGAAGTTAAATTATATGACTAATGAATATCATATATATACGTAACTATATTACGATAGGAATTCGAAAGTGTTGATTGCTTTTCATGGATAAACTACGCTAAAGGCAAGTTCTCTTACTTACACTCTTTTAAAGTGCAAGTATCCTAACCGACGCATTTACTTTATGCAAGGAAATCTATGATTGTGAAAGTTTCCTAACTTATACTCTTTTACTATGCAAGTATCCTATCTTGTGTATTGCGAACTAGTTTCCTATTTAATCGGTTGAATCGAATTAGCATACTTGAACTCTTATTTCATTAAAGCTATTATTCATGTTGAACTTAGTATTGTTCTTGAATATTGTGAAAGTGTCTATGCCATTTGATTTGGCTGGACTTATGTTATTGAAAAGCAACCCAAACTAATTGATTGGTGCGGGATCTTGTATTTGACTGAGAAGAACAACCTTCTTTGAAGGGAATATATAATTGTCGGAGAACCGACGTGCACACTTGAGTATGGTTGATTGTTATGCATAACAAGGGTACTTTAGGCTGATCACCTGTTGTACCTGTTTTTGTTGGATTTTCAGTTTATTACTGTCAATTCTAGTAGAAGTTCATAGTCCGTAGTGACTACTCAGTATTCAATTATTTGAAATCTTGAATTGACTTATTATTGAATCATATTGATATTATCATGTCCTTAGCGACTGATATTGAGAACTGTTAATATTCTTGAACTATCAAATCTTGTTATACCCTTTTGAGAATTGAGAATCTTATTACTCACCCTTATTGTATATTACTTGCTGGGCAATTTGTGCTCATTCTTGCTTTCCCTAAAACATTTCAGTTAAGGCAGAGCATGGTGAACCTTCGGGCGTTGATAAGGGCAAGGGCAAAGCTACCAACTAGCTTATGTCTGTTATGTTTTAAATATATTAATATTGTATGAAGATGATGTAGTAAGAATGGATTTGATTATGTTTAAGCTTAAGTTAGATTATGTAATAAGTCGTTAACATATATTATTATGTAATCTATTAAGTACTGTAGGTTGCGAGACTTGGGAGAATAATTATAATAAATCATTGTAAATTATTCTAGAATAGATTTTCCACTGTGATCGTATGATATTTAATTATTATTATTGTGATGTATTACCATGAGCACGTGATGAACCGAATTCGAGAGACCAAGTGGCGGTCCTGGAATTTGGGGGCGTCACAGGTTGGTATCAGAGCCGTAGTTATAAACCTTAGGAACGAGTGTCCTTAGACTATAACTTAGGTGAACTTAGAAGTTAGGAAGGAGATAAAACTCATGTAGAGTTTTCCTTGAGAGACTTAGTCTGTTATGAAATGTAACTTCATTCTATACAATGAACTTATATTTTATTTAACATTCTAATGGAGATGCTATTTCGTGTCTTGTGTTTGTGATTATAGGATGACAGACACATGTGTACCTAGTAGAGTGGCCGACGAGGAGCCCAGGGATATACATGTAGTGTACGAGGCACCTCTAGAGGCTACACCAGTGCAGGCTGTTGCACCGATCGAGTCCGACGACGAGGACGAGATTGAGATAGAGACTGATCCAGAGGAGGAGCCGATGGAGGATGAGCCAGTAGAGGACTCTGATGAGGCTACTATAGAGGAGCAGATGCTAGGAGAGTATGAGGAGCGGATCCTAGAGTTAGACTGTAGAGTTCAGGAGCTGGAGGCAGAGGCCCACGAGAGAGAGTCTGAGTTCCAGAAGCTGAGGGACGAGGACCACCAGAGGAAGCTGGCTATGCAAGAGTTAGAGGTGGAGATTGCCTACCGTAGGGAGGCAGGGATCCAGATGGGGACTCTGTTTCACAGGTCAGTGGCTAGGAATGCAGATTTGGCAGAGAAGCTAGAAGAGGTTGAACAGAGGGAACTGAGTGAGAAGACTGAGAAAGAGGAACTCCGTACTCAGCTAGAGTTGGAGGTGATGGATAGGTTACACTTCGAGGAGAAGTGGGAAGCGTCCAATGAGAGAGCTGACGACCTTGAGGATGAGGTCAGGTGCAAAAAGAGAAAGATGAACAAGATGGGGTATGTGTTCCGTTCAGCTTTTGAAAGGGTGATTGATGGTGTGTACCACTACCCGGCAGAACAGGGACAGACTCTACATACCTTGAGCCGAGAGCTGTTTGCGTATATAGCACAGTTGGAGTACAAGAGCGCAGTGGAACGCGGGATGATGGGATGAGATTTCCTTAGTCAATCTAGTGGTAGTACTAGTTGTGTCTTTATGTATTGTATATACTATGTTGTAATTCCGATCTTTTGTGTAAGATGTGGGATGATGATGTAAACCCCGAGTTAGCTTCTGTTAGAGGGGTAGTATGGTAGTAGGTTGGTATATTCCCCGTCTTTTGTGATATTAGGGGATATATGTGATGACATTTATAGCAGTATGCTAGGAAATCATGTAATGAAAATGAAATGGCATATGAATATAAATGGAGTTGATTTTAGAAACGTGTTATAAATTTATTCTTTTAGTATTAAAAGAAATACTTAAGTAATATACTTGAATAATAATAAAATGAAAAAAATTGTGATGCAAATAATGCCGCCCAGACGTAGATTGACTGCACCCGAAGAATCCGTTAACAATGAGAGAGAACAAGTAGACCCGATCCAGAAACTGGTAGACTTGTTAGGAGAAGCCTTAAGGGGAAGGAACAATGAACCCGTTCGCCCGAACCCTCAAACTGTGTCAGTAACAACCTTTAAAGACTTTAAGAGTGTAGGACCCCCGGAGTTCGAGGGAACTACCGACCCAATCGTCGCACAAACGTGGATCAAAGAGATTGAAAAAGATTTCACTATAGCTAGCGTAGGCGAAGATCAGAAGACGGTGTTTGCCACGTACATGATGAGGAGAGAAGCGAACTACTGGTGGGAAGCTAATCAACAAAGAGCTGGAGAAGGGATAATAGCTTGGGATAAGTTTAAGACACTGTTCTTCGAGAATTACTTTCCGAAAAGTATGAAGAATAGGATGGAGGTGAAATTCCTAGAGTTAAAACAAGGTGAAATGACGGTGGCGCAATACGCGGCTAGGTTTAACGAACTAGCGCGATTTGCGGAGCACCAAGTTGGTGAGGAAGAGAGGAAGGCTAGACGCTTTGAACAAGGGCTAAAGCCATGGCTGTTCAATAAGGTATCAGTTCTTCAAATTGATTCCTTTGCAGCATTACTGGAGAAGGCAATCATTGCGGAAGGTGGCAGTGAGGCCTTAAGTCTGTATAACAAAGAAAAGAAAGGAAAGAATACTGGAGGAGAGAATCGTACGGGAGGAAGCAGTAGCGGAGGAAGCAACTTGGGAAAGAGAAAGTGGGAGAACAACAACAACAACAAAAACAACAATAATAATCAATCAGGGAATTTTCGTGGAGGTTTCAAGAAGAGGGCTGAAGGATGCCCGAAGTGTGGGAAGAATCACCAGGGCGAGTGCTGGAAGGGACGTGGTACTTGCTACAACTGCGGACAGGAAGGGCACATCTCGCCCAACTGTTTGAAATCGAAAAAGATACAAGGATGCTTTGCTTGGGGCTCGACGGAGCACCGAATTAAGGACTGCCCAAAGAAGGGAAGTGGCGGGGGTAGTAATCAGCAAGGAGGCAACAAGCTGATGATCGGTGGACCGGCACAATCCAACCGCCCAACCGCCAGAACCTTTAACATGACCGTCCAAGACGCAGTGGCTGCGAAGGATGTGGTGTCAGGTATAATCCCAATCAACGATATAAATGCTTATGTATTATTTGATTCGGGTGCCACCTGTTCTTTTGGATCTGAAGAATTTGCTAGTAGACTTAGTACACCTCGAGAACTATTAGAAAATCCTTTGATCATAGAAGTTGCTAATAAGGAAGTGATCCCTGTAGAATACGTTTATCAAAATTATCGCGCAAATATTAGTAAACATGAACTGAGCGTAGACTTGATTCCTATTAGACTTGGAGAATTTGACGTAATACTGGGAATGGATTGGTTGTATAACCATGCTGCGATAATTGACTGTCAGAACAAATGTGTGAACCTTCAGACTCCGAGTAAGTCTAAGGTAGTGTTTTATGGTAGCTCATCGCTTAAGCAATCGTGTTGCGTTACGATGATGCAGGCCAAGAAATTGCTAAGGAAAGGATGTGGAGGATATTTAGCTTACATCGTTGATACTCGGAAGAAGGGAGTAGAAATTAAGGATATATCCGTAGTTAATGAATTTCAAGACGTGTTTCCGGACGATCTGCCTGGTCTTCCGCCAGACAGAGAAATCGAATTCGTAATAGACTTAGCACCGGGAACGGCACCGATTTCGAAAGCTCCATATCGTATGGCGCCAGTAGAAATGAAGGAATTGATGATACAATTGCAAGAATTATTGGATAAGGGTTACATTCGACCGAGTGTTTCTCCTTGGGGAGCACCAGTACTATTCGTTAAGAAGAAGGACGGATCGATGAGGCTCTGTATCGATTATCGAGAATTGAATAGAGTAACGATCAAGAACCGGTATCCGCTACCGAGGATAGACGACTTATTTGATCAACTGAAGGGAGCAAAGTGTTTCTCAAAGATCGACCTACGAACAGGATATCATCAACTGAAGGTACGGGATGAGGACATACCAAAGACTGCGTTTCGAACCCGTTATGGACACTACGAGTTTTTGGTAATGTCATTCGGATTGACTAATGCTCCGGCAGCATTTATGGACTTGATGAACCGAGTTTTCAAGCCATACTTGGATAAATTTGTAGTGGTTTTTATCGACGACATTTTGATCTACTCAAAGACAGAGGAAGAACACGCCGAACATCTAAAGATTATTTTGGAGGCACTAAGGAAGGAGAAGATGTATGCAAAATTTTCTAAGTGCGAATTTTGGATGGAGAAGGTTCAATTCTTAGGCCACGTGGTGGATAAGAATGGAATCTCTGTAGACCCTGCGAAGGTTGAAGCAGTAAGTAATTGGGAACAACCGAGAACACCGACGGAGGTGAGAAGCTTTCTAGGGTTAGCTGGGTACTATCGAAGATTCATCCAAGATTTTTCTAAGATAGCAACCCCGTTGACCAATTTGACTAGAAAGACGGTGAAATTTGTATGGACCGACAAATGCGAAGAAAGTTTTCAAGAACTAAAAAGGAGATTGAGCGAAACACCTGTGTTATCATTACCAGATGATGCGGGAAATTTTGTGGTGTATAGTGATGCATCGCACAAGGGGCTTGGCTGTGTGCTCATGCAACATGGCAAGGTTATTGCATATGCGTCACGACAATTGAAGGATTACGAAAAACGATACCCTACTCACGACTTAGAGTTAGCGGCAGTAGTTTTTGCGTTAAAGATTTGGAGACATTATCTATACGGAGAAAAATGTGAGATATACACGGACCACAAAAGTCTGAAATATATCTTCACAAAGAAGGAGTTAAACATGCGGCAGAGAAGGTGGTTAGAATTAATCAAAGACTATGACTGCGATATTCTTTATCACCCGGGAAAGGCAAATGAGGTTGCCGACGCTCTGAGCAGGAAAGGAAGGGAGAAGTTGTTTAATTTAACAACTCAGGAAGAGTTGATAAGAGAGATGGAGAAATTGGAGATAGAAGTAAAAGGACCAGAAAAGTCTGGTGAGAAGTTAATTGTAATGGAAACTTGTCCGACGTTGTTGAATAGAGTAAAGGAAGCTCAGGAAAAGGATGAAGAGTGTGAGAAAATCCGAAAGAGGATCACAGAAAGTGAGGAAAAAAAATTTCGAATGGATAAAGACGGTATTTTGAGATTTGAAGGGAGAGTGTGGGTACCAGCGGTAACTGAGTTGAGGGAAGAGATTTTGCACGAGGCACACAATACGACATATTCCGTTCATCCGGGAGGCACAAAGATGTACCAAGATCTAAGGCAACATTTTTGGTGGCCCAATTTGAAACGGGAAGTCGCAGAGTGCGTCAGTAGATGCTTGACTTGCCAACGCGTTAAAGCAGAGCATCAGCGGCCAAGTGGTTTACTACAACCGTTAGAAATACCAGAGTGGAAATGGGAGCATATTACCATGGACTTCGTGGTAGGACTTCCAGTCACACAGAAAGGTTATGATGCTATTTGGGTTATCGTGGATCGACTAACGAAGACCGCACACTTTCTACCAATCAAGATCCGCTACAGTTTGAACCAATTAGCAAGCCTATATGTAAAAGAAATTATTTCACGACATGGAGTGCCGGTGTCAATTGTCTCTGATCGAGATCCGCGCTTCACGTCCAATTTTTGGAAGAGTTTGCAGGAAAGAATGGGAACGCAGTTGAGGTTGAGTACAGCTTATCATCCTCAAACAGACGGACAAAGTGAGCGAACAATACAAACGCTAGAAGACATGCTTAGGACTTGCGTGATGGATTTTAAGGGAAATTGGGACGACCACCTACCCTTAGTAGAATTCGCATATAATAATAGCTACCATGCGAGTATTGGCATGCCACCGTACGAAGCTCTTTACGGGAGAAAGTGCAGAACGCCGTTATGTTGGGACGAAGTCGGAGAACGACGAATACTCGGACCAGAGTTAGTTCAACAAACCGCAGACGTGTTGACAGTGATAAGAGCCAGACTTGTAGCAGCTCAAGATCGCCAGAAGAAATACGCAGATTTGCATCGGCAGGACCGAGACTTCAAAGTCGGCAGTTTCGTATTCTTGAAGGTATCTCCATGGAAGGGAAAAATCCGTTTCGGCAAGAAAGGAAAATTGAGTCCAAGATTCATAGGACCGTTCGAGATACTGAAGCGAGTGGGCGAAGTGGTATACAAAGTTGCGTTACCACCCGAGTTGGAGCATATCCACAACGTGTTCCACATTTCTGTGTTGCTACCGTACAAGGCCGACTACAAGCACGTGATTTCTTACGAGCCCATTCAAGTGGAGAAGAACTTGGCGTATGAAGAAATTCCTGTCCAAATATTAGATAGGAAAGAACAAACTTTGAGAAATAAAGTTATTTCATCTGTAAAAGTACTTTGGCGTAACCACGATGTCGAAGAGACAACGTGGGAGTTAGAAGATAGGATGATGAGGGAATATCCCCATCTATTTGTGTAACCTTGTAGCAATTCCGGGACGGAATTTTTATAAGGGGGGGAGGATGTAATACCCGAGAATTTTCATATATTATTAAATAAATATATTAATGGAAATAAGAATTTATTTGAATATAAATGATTTTGTGTTATGAGATGAATTAATTCAATTATATATAATTGAATAATTATAATAATTGAGAAATTGGTGGAGTTTGTGATAAACTCGTTGATTGCCTTGTGTGGCACAGTGACGTAATATAAGAATGATTATATTAATTTAAGCGAATTGTTAATCGAAGAATATTAATTAACTGTTATAAAATACTAATGAGGATTGATTAATAATATGTGATTATTATTATTGCAAGAAACATAATAATAATGAGCAACGTGTTTATAAATATAATAAAATTTATATCAAAGTGATAGTTAATCATATAAAGGTTAATTAAATTGTTATGGAGGTTAACAATTATATTGATTGATGTAGGATATGTGTATATTATTAATTAATATTCAATTTATAAGATGAGAAATTATATGTGCAAGCATGCGAATTAAATGTATAGTAAATATATGTTATGATATGTGTAGGTGACAAATGATGTGTGGATATACATTAAAATAATGCATCATGGATCTATTATAAATAATTGTTGAGTAATACAATTTAATAATATATGATATAATGTAATGTGGTAGTATCCGATTGTATTATATCCGTAAGATAAAATGTACATAGATTATATGTATTCAAATTGCATTTATTACATTATGGGGAGAACATTGTAATTATAACCTAAGAGTACATATAATATATAACATAAGTGTAGCATATAGTCCATTTGTAAGAATGCTGAGATTTGCTTGGCTTGTCCCAATATAATAGTCACTCTCCTTTCCCTCATTCACGTGCACAGCCATTATGGCCTAAGCCTATTGCTTCTCCTTAAACTCAGTAAATTTCCATAGCCTTGTAGCAATGATGAGCAAGGGAGTGGTTTTAATGATGGATTCTAACAACTAAATACCTACCATTCTATAACCTTCATGCAATTTGACAATCCGTTAGTTTGATTTGGGAGTTAGAAGCTTGGACTGTGTATTCATTCTTCTATATAAAGGAACTCCCTGCACCTTCATTTCATTGCTGAAATATTTCTAAGAGAAGAGAGTATACTGTGATTGTCTATTTAGTTCAGAAGGAATTTCTATAGTAGCATCAGCAAGCTTACTCCATAACAGAGGTATAAATCCTCTTCGTGTCTTCATTTTCATTTTCTGTCAAAAGAACTCCATTGTTGTTCTCTGAGTTTTGTTGAAATTCTTCATTATGCCAAATTGGTTCATGATTGGTTTGTAGAACCCTTATATTGTTGTTATATGAACATACACACATGATGGAACCACTGAATAGTCTTTCATTTCCATTGTTCCTCTTCAATTTCTGTAAATACATGAAATTCATAAATTAGTTAGAGTTCATGAAATTGGGAATTGATAATTGCTATTGACTGTTATATAAGCATATATGTATGTGTTAGTAAGTTAAACAAGTCTAATGTCTGGGTATGTTGAAATCGATGAAATGGGAGGTTTTGGGTCGGTTTTTGCTGCAGTCTGAACCGCAGAAAACTGCCTCGAAGCCGCAGCGCCGCAGCCCGCGCCGCAGCGCCACACGCGCCGCAGCGCCGCACGCAGCGCCACTCGCGCCGCAGCGCCAGTATTAAGCTATTGTTGCCGCGCTGCAGCGCCAGCCTCTGTGTTCAGTTTTCTGCATTCTGCAACAAAACTGTTATGTACCAATTGTTTGATTTTTGTTTAAACAAGCATGGGAGCATGATTAATACATATATATAAACCTAATGAGGCAATGTAAGCATGTTTTAGTATATTAGCATGCATGGTTAACCAAACGACACATAGTTTGAAAACAAACTTAAATTTTCATAAACGAACGTTAACATTATAAAGCATGTTTACATACTGACCTTGCAAGCACGTTAGTACCACCTAGAGACACATGAAGTGCATGTTAGCTTATCTATATTGGTTCCGTAATAAAATATGAACATGTGAACCTAACTAGTGCTCATTCCTAACAAAAATATAAGTTTGAAGGTGGATATGATCATGTAAATGCTATATAGTCATTTTGATGTTATGAGCATGTTTAGATAACTTTGAAATATATGAATGAAGCCTTAACTTGTGTTTATATGGTTCGTAAGGAAGCATGAACATGTTAGGCTCTATTACTAAGATTCACTGATAGAAATACAAGCCTTGCACATGAGCATTAACACGATACGTGGAGATTTAAATTTTGATATTTATGGACACATGTGATAGTACTCTTAGACTCATTCATGTGTCATGAATATATATATACCATGATTAGTTGCCGTGATTAAAGTTTAGCATAAACAAAGCATGTTTTCAAGATAATAACAATGCTAGCTACATATATGCAATACGAGTACTCATGAGCATGACTAACACAAGTTATATGAATATCTTATGTGTTTAAAAGCAATCATGTTAGACCATATGAGTTCGTGTCCTTGAATGGCTTTAAGTATTAACTTAAGGACCTATACCATGTACGATTGGATT
Source organism: Panax stipuleanatus (assembly GCA_020205555.1). Taxonomy (NCBI): domain Eukaryota; kingdom Viridiplantae; phylum Streptophyta; class Magnoliopsida; order Apiales; family Araliaceae; genus Panax; species Panax stipuleanatus. The sequence continues at coordinate 76,528,882 of CM035117.1, forward strand.
TGGAAAAGTTATACAAGCATGAAAGTATCCTTTAAATATGAATACATGCTACGTGATATTATATGATGTTACTTGAACCCGATTTTGACGGTTAACTTAAGGAGATGCCGTAACTTGCTAAAATGAAATATATTTAGTATTGATTGTGGTCTTATGTGATATTAATAATATGCAAGCATGTTTGCTAATTGTTGAGATCTTATATAATATGAGAATGCGTTTAAACTCTAAAGAAGGAACGTTAAGGATAGAAATTATATTCTATATAACTGTGTAGCTAGGTAAAACTTAGCTTATGTGTTGATCGTATATTCAAAGAGAAAATGTGAAGTTAAATTATATGACTAATGAATATCATATATATACGTAACTATATTACGATAGGAATTCGAAAGTGTTGATTGCTTTTCATGGATAAACTACGCTAAAGGCAAGTTCTCTTACTTACACTCTTTTAAAGTGCAAGTATCCTAACCGACGCATTTACTTTATGCAAGGAAATCTATGATTGTGAAAGTTTCCTAACTTATACTCTTTTACTATGCAAGTATCCTATCTTGTGTATTGCGAACTAGTTTCCTATTTAATCGGTTGAATCGAATTAGCATACTTGAACTCTTATTTCATTAAAGCTATTATTCATGTTGAACTTAGTATTGTTCTTGAATATTGTGAAAGTGTCTATGCCATTTGATTTGGCTGGACTTATGTTATTGAAAAGCAACCCAAACTAATTGATTGGTGCGGGATCTTGTATTTGACTGAGAAGAACAACCTTCTTTGAAGGGAATATATAATTGTCGGAGAACCGACGTGCACACTTGAGTATGGTTGATTGTTATGCATAACAAGGGTACTTTAGGCTGATCACCTGTTGTACCTGTTTTTGTTGGATTTTCAGTTTATTACTGTCAATTCTAGTAGAAGTTCATAGTCCGTAGTGACTACTCAGTATTCAATTATTTGAAATCTTGAATTGACTTATTATTGAATCATATTGATATTATCCTGTCCTTAGCGACTGATATTGAGAACTGTTGATATTCTTGAACTATCAAATCTTGTTATACCCTTTTGAGAATTGAGAATCTTATTACTCACCCTTATTGTATATTACTTGCTGGGCAATTTGTGCTCATTCTTGCTTTCCCTAAAACATTTCAGTTAAGGCAGAGCATGGTGAACCTTCGGGCGTTGATAAGGGCAAGGGCAAAGCTACCAACTAGCTTATGTCTGTTATGTTTTAAATATATTAATATTGTATGAAGATGATGTAGTAAGAATGGATTTGATTATGTTTAAGCTTAAGTTAGATTATGTAATAAGTCGTTAACTGATATTATTATGTAATCTATTAAGTACTGTAGGTTGCGAGACTTGGGAGAATAATTATAATAAATCATTGTAAATTATTCTAGAATAGATTTTCCGCTGTGATCGTATGATATTTAATTATTATTATTGTGATGTATTACCATGAGCACGTGATGAACCGAATTCGAGAGACCAAGTGGCGGTCCTGGAATTTGGGGGTGTCACAGGTTGGTATCAGAGCCGTAGTTATAAACCTTAGGAACGAGTGTCCTTAGAGTATAACTTAGGTGAACTTAGAAGTTAGGAAGGAGATAAAACTCATGTAGAGTTTTCCTTGAGAGACTTAGTCTGTTATGAAATGTAACTTCATTCTATACAATGAACTTATATTTTATTTAACATTCTAATGGAGATGCTATTTCGTGTCTTGTGTTTGTGATTATAGGATGACAGACACATGTGTACCTAGTAGAGTGGCCGACGAGGAGCCCAGGGATATACATGTAGTGTACGAGGCACCTCTAGAGGCTACACCAGTGCAGGCTGTTGCACCGATCGAGTCCGACGACGAGGACGAGATTGAGATAGAGACTGATCCAGAGGAGGAGCCGATGGAGGATGAGCCAGTAGAGGACTCTGATGAGGCTACTATAGAGGAGCAGATGCTAGGAGAGTATGAGGAGCGGATCCTAGAGTTAGACTGTAGAGTTCAGGAGCTGGAGGCAGAGGCCCACGAGAGAGAGTCTGAGTTCCAGAAGCTGAGGGACGAGGAACACCAGAGGAAGCTGGCTATGCAAGAGTTAGAGGTGGAGATTGCCTACCGTAGGGAGGCAGGGATCCAGATGGGGACTCTGTTTCACAGGTCAGTGGCTAGGAATGCAGATTTGGCAGAGAAGCTAGAAGAGGTTGAACAGAGGGAACTGAGTGAGAAGACTGAGAAAGAGGAACTCCGTACTCAGCTAGAGTTGGAGGTGATGGATAGGTTACACTTCGAGGAGAAGTGGGAAGCGTCCAATGAGAGAGCTGACGACCTTGAGGATGAGGTCAGGTGCAAAAAGAGAAAGATGAACAAGATGGGGTATGTGTTCCGTTCAGCTTTTGAAAGGGTGATTGATGGTGTGTACCACTACCCGGCAGAACAGGGACAGACTCTACATACCTTGAGCCGAGAGCTGTTTGCGTATATAGCACAGTTGGAGTACAAGAGCGCAGTGGAACGCGGGATGATGGGATGAGATTTCCTTAGTCAATCTAGTGGTAGTACTAGTTGTGTCTTTATGTATTGTATATACTATGTTGTAATTCCGATCTTTTGTGTAAGATGTGGGATGATGATGTAAACCCCGAGTTAGCTTCTGTTAGAGGGGTAGTATGGTAGTAGGTTGGTATATTCCCCGTCTTTTGTGATATTAGGGGATATATGTGATGACATTTATAGCAGTATGCTAGGAAATCATGTAATGAAAATGAAATGGCATATGAATATAAATGGAGTTGATTTTAGAAACGTGTTATAAATTTATTCTTTTAGTATTAAAAGAAATACTTAAGTAATATACTTGAATAATAATAAAATGAAAAAAATTGTGATGCAAATAATGCCGCCCAGACGTAGATTGACTGCACCCGAAGAATCCGTTAACAATGAGAGAGAACAAGTAGACCCGATCCAGAAACTGGTAGACTTGTTAGGAGAAGCCTTAAGGGGAAGGAACAATGAACCCGTTCGCCCGAACCCTCAAACTGTGTCAGTAACAACCTTTAAAGACTTTAAGAGTGTAGGACCCCCGGAGTTCGAGGGAACTACCGACCCAATCGTCGCACAAACGTGGATCAAAGAGATTGAAAAAGATTTCACTATAGCTAGCGTAGGCGAAGATCAGAAGACGGTGTTTGCCACGTACATGATGAGGAGAGAAGCGAACTACTGGTGGGAAGCTAATCAACAAAGAGCTGGAGAAGGGATAATAGCTTGGGATAAGTTTAAGACACTGTTCTTCGAGAATTACTTTCCGAAAAGTATGAAGAATAGGATGGAGGTGAAATTCCTAGAGTTAAAACAAGGTGAAATGACGGTGGCGCAATACGCGGCTAGGTTTAACGAACTAGCGCGATTTGCGGAGCACCAAGTTGGTGAGGAAGAGAGGAAGGCTAGACGCTTTGAACAAGGGCTAAAGCCATGGCTGTTCAATAAAGTATCAGTTCTTCAAATTGATTCCTTTGCAGCATTACTGGAGAAGGCAATCATTGCGGAAGGTGGCAGTGAGGCCTTAAGTCTGTATAACAAAGAAAAGAAAGGAAAGAATACTGGAGGAGAGAATCGTACGGGAGGAAGCAGTAGCGGAGGAAGCAACTTGGGAAAGAGAAAGTGGGAGAACAACAACAACAACAAAAACAACAATAATAATCAATCAGGGAATTTTCGTGGAGGTTTCAAGAAGAGGGCTGAAGGATGCCCGAAGTGTGGGAAGAATCACCAGGGCGAGTGCTGGAAGGGACGTGGTACTTGCTACAACTGCGGACAGGAAGGGCACATCTCGCCCAACTGTTTGAAATCGAAAAAGATACAAGGATGCTTTGCTTGTGGCTCGACGGAGCACCGAATTAAGGACTGCCCAAAGAAGGGAAGTGGCGGGGGTAGTAATCAGCAAGGAGGCAACAAGCTGATGATCGGTGGACCGGCACAATCCAACCGCCCAACCGCCAGAACCTTTAACATGACCGTCCAAGACGCAGTGGCTGCGAAGGATGTGGTGTCAGGTATAATCCCAATCAATGATATAAATGCTTATGTATTATTTGATTCGGGTGCCACCTGTTCTTTTGGATCTGAAGAATTTGCTAGTAGACTTAGTACACCTCGAGAACTATTAGAAAATCCTTTGATCATAGAAGTTGCTAATAAGGAAGTGATCCCTGTAGAATACGTTTATCAAAATTATCGCGCAAATATTAGTAAACATGAACTGAGCGTAGACTTGATTCCTATTAGACTTGGAGAATTTGACGTAATACTGGGAATGGATTGGTTGTATAACCATGCTGCGATAATTGACTGTCAGAACAAATGTGTGAACCTTCAGACTCCGAGTAAGTCTAAGGTAGTGTTTTATGGTAGCTCATCGCTTAAGCAATCGTGTTGCGTTACGATGATGCAGGCCAAGAAATTGCTAAGGAAAGGATGTGGAGGATATTTAGCTTACATCGTTGATACTCGGAAGAAGGGAGTAGAAATTAAGGATATATCCGTAGTTAATGAATTTCAAGACGTGTTTCCGGACGATCTGCCTGGTCTTCCGCCAGACAGAGAAATCGAATTCGTAATAGACTTAGCACCGGGAACGGCACCGATTTCGAAAGCTCCATATCGTATGGCGCCAGTAGAAATGAAGGAATTGATGATACAATTGCAAGAATTATTGGATAAGGGTTACATTCGACCGAGTGTTTATCCTTGGGGAGCACCAGTACTATTCGTTAAGAAGAAGGACGGATCGATGAGGCTCTGTATCGATTATCGAGAATTGAATAGAGTAACGATCAAGAACCGGTATCCGCTACCGAGGATAGACGACTTATTTGATCAACTGAAGGGAGCAAAGTGTTTCTCAAAGATCGACCTACGAACAGGATATCATCAACTGAAGGTACGGGATGAGGACATACCAAAGACTGCGTTTCGAACCCGTTATAGACACTACAAGTTTTTGGTAATGTCATTCGGATTGACTAATGCTCCGGCAGCATTTATGGACTTGATGAACCGAGTTTTCAAGCCATACTTGGATAAATTTGTAGTGGTTTTTATCGACGACATTTTGATCTACTCAAAGACAGAGGAAGAACACGCCGAACATCTAAAGATTATTTTGGAGGCACTAAGGAAGGAGAAGATGTATGCAAAATTTTCTAAGTGCGAATTTTGGATGGAGAAGGTTCAATTCTTAGGCCACGTGGTGGATAAGAATGGAATCTCTGTAGACCCTGCGAAGGTTGAAGCAGTAAGTAATTGGGAACAACCGAGAACACCGACGGAGGTGAGAAGCTTTCTAGGGTTAGCTGGGTACTATCGAAGATTCATCCAAGATTTTTCTAAGATAGCAACCCCGTTGACCAATTTGACTAGAAAGACGGTGAAATTTGTATGGACCGACAAATGCGAAGAAAGTTTTCAAGAACTAAAAAGGAGATTGAGCGAAACACCTGTGTTATCATTACCAGATGATGCGGGAAATTTTGTGGTGTATAGTGATGCATCGCACAAGGGGCTTGGCTGTGTGCTCATGCAACATGGCAAGGTTATTGCATATGCGTCACGACAATTGAAGGATTACGAAAAACGATACCCTACTCACGACTTAGAGTTAGCGGCAGTAGTTTTTGCGTTAAAGATTTGGAGACATTATCTATACGGAGAAAAATGTGAGATATACACGGACCACAAAAGTCTGAAATATATCTTCACACAGAAGGAGTTAAACATGCGGCAGAGAAGGTGGTTAGAATTAATCAAAGACTATGACTGCGATATTCTTTATCACCCGGGAAAGGCAAATGAGGTTGCCGACGCTCTGAGCAGGAAAGGAAGGGAGAAGTTGTTTAATTTAACAACTCAGGAAGAGTTGATAAGAGAGATGGAGAAATTGGAGATAGAAGTAAAAGGACCAGAAAAGTCTGGTGAGAAGTTAATTGTAATGGAAACTTGTCCGACGTTGTTGAATAGAGTAAAGGAAGCTCAGGAAAAGGATGAAGAGTGTGAGAAAATCCGAAAGAGGATCACAGAAAGTGAGGAAAAAAAATTTCGAATGGATAAAGACGGTATTTTGAGATTTGAAGGGAGAGTGTGGGTACCAGCGGTAACTGAGTTGAGGGAAGAGATTTTGCATGAGGCACACAATACGACATATTCCGTTCATCCGGGAGGCACAAAGATGTACCAAGATCTAAGGCAACATTTTTGGTGGCCCAATTTGAAACGGGAAGTGGCAGAGTGCGTCAGTAGATGCTTGACTTGCCAACGCGTTAAAGCAGAGCATCAGCGGCCAAGTGGTTTACTACAACCGTTAGAAATACCAGAGTGGAAATGGGAGCATATTACCATGGACTTCGTGGTAGGACTTCCAGTCACACAGAAAGGTTATGATGCTATTTGGGTTATCGTGGATCGACTAACGAAGACCGCACACTTTCTACCAATCAAGATCCGCTACAGTTTGAACCAATTAGCAAGCCTATATGTAAAAGAAATTATTTCACGACATGGAGTGCCGGTGTCAATTGTCTCTGATCGAGATCCGCGCTTCACGTCCAATTTTTGGAAGAGTTTGCAGGAAAGAATGGGAACGCAGTTGAGGTTGAGTACAACTTATCATCCTCAAACAGACGGACAAAGTGAGCGAACAATACAAACGCTAGAAGACATGCTTAGGACTTGCGTGATGGATTTTAAGGGAAATTGGGACGACCACCTACCCTTAGTAGAATTCGCATATAATAATAGCTACCATGCGAGTATTGGCATGCCACCGTACGAAGCTCTTTACGGGAGAAAGTGCAGAACGCCGTTATGTTGGGACGAAGTCGGAGAACGACGAATACTCGGACCAGAGTTAGTTCAACAAACCGCAGACGTGGTGACAGTGATAAGAGCCAGACTTGTAGCAGCTCAAGATCGCCAGAAGAAATACGCAGATTTGCATCGGCAGGACCGAGACTTCAAAGTCGGCAGTTTCGTATTCTTGAAGGTATCTCCATGGAAGGGAAAAATCCGTTTCGGCAAGAAAGGAAAATTGAGTCCAAGATTCATAGGACCGTTCGAGATACTGAAGCGAGTGGGCGAAGTGGTATACAAAGTTGCGTTACCACCCGAGTTGGAGCATATCCACAACGTGTTCCACATTTCTGTGTTGCTACCGTACAAGGCCGACTACAAGCACGTGATTTCTTACGAGCCCATTCAAGTGGAGAAGAACTTGGCGTATGAAGAAATTCCTGTCCAAATATTAGATAGGAAAGAACAAACTTTGAGAAATAAAGTTATTTCATCTGTAAAAGTACTTTGGCGTAACCACGATGTCGAGGAGGCAACGTGGGAGTTAGAAGATAGGATGATGAGGGAATATCCCCATCTATTTGTGTAACCTTGTAGCAATTCCGGGACGGAATTTTTATAAGGGGGGGAGGATGTAATACCCGAGAATTTCCATATATTATTAAATAAATATATTAATGGAAATAAGAATTTATTTGAATATAAATGATTTTGTGTTATGAGATGAATTAATTCAATTATATATAAACTCGTTGATTGCCTTGTGTGGCACAGTGACGTAATATAAGAATGATTATATTAATTTAAGTGAATTGTTAATCGAAGAATATTAATTAACTGTTATAAAATACTAATGAGGATTGATTAATAATATGTGATTATTATTATTGCAAGAAACATAATAATAATGAGCAACGTGTTTATAAATATAATAAAATTTATATCAAAGTGATAGTTAATCATATAAAGGTTAATTAAATTGTTATGGAGGTTAACAATTATAATTATTGATGTAGGATATGTGTATATTATTAATTAATATTCAATTTATAAGATGAGAAATTATATGTGCAAGCATGCGAATTAAATGTATAGTAAATATATGTTATGATATGTGTAGGTGACAAATGATGTGTGGATATACATTAAAATAATGCATCATGGATCTATTATAAATAATTGTTGAGTAATACAATTTAATAATATATGATATAATGTAATGTGGTAGTATCCGATTGTATTATATCCGTAAGATAAAATGTACATAGATTATATGTATTCAAATTGCATTTATTACATAATGGGGAGAACATTATAATTATAACCTAAGAGTACATATAATATATAACATAAGTGTAGCATATAGTCCATTTGTAAGAATGCTGAGATTTGCTTGGCTTGTCCCAATATAATAGTCACTCTCCTTTCCCTCATTCACGTGCACAGCCATTATGGCCTAAGCCTATTGCTTCTCCTTAAACTCAGTAAATTTCCATAGCCTTGTAGCAATGATGAGCAAGGGAGTGGTTTTAATGATGGATTCTAACAACTAAATACCTACCATTCTATAACCTTCATGCAATTTGACAATCCGTTAGTTTGATTTGGGAGTTAGAAGCTTGGACTGTGTATTCATTCTTCTATATAAAGGAACTCCCTGCACCTTCATTTCATTGCTGAAATATTTCTAAGAGAAGAGAGTATACTGTGATTGTCTATTTAGTTCAGAAGGAATTTCTATAGTAGCATCAGCAAGCTTACTCCATAACAGAGGTATAAATCCTCTTCGTGTCTTCATTTTCATTTTCTGTCAAAAGAACTCCATTGTTGTTCTCTGAGTTTTGTTGAAATTCTTCATTATGCCAAATTGGTTCATGATTGGTTTGTAGAACCCTTATATTGTTGTTATATGAACATACACACATGATGGAACCACTGAATAGTCTTTCATTTCCATTGTTCCTCTTCAATTTCTGTAAATACATGAAATTCATAAATTAGTTAGAGTTCATGAAATTGGGAATTGATAATTGCTATTGACTGTTATATAAGCATATATGTATGTGTTAGTAAGTTAAACAAGTCTAATGTCTGGGTATATTGAAATCGATGAAATGGGAGGTTTTGGGTCGGTTTTCGCTGCAGTCTGAACCGCAGAAAACTGCCTCGAAGCCGCAGCGCCGCAGCCCGCGCCGCAGCGCCACACGCGCCGCAGCGCCGCACGCAGCGCCACTCGCGCCGCAGCGCCAGTATTAAGCTACTGTTGCCGCGCTGCAGCGCCAGCCTCTGTGTTCAGTTTTCTGCATTCTGCAACAAAACTGTTATGTACCAATTGTTTGATTTTTGTTTAAACAAGCATGGGAGCATGATTAATACATATATATAAACCTAATGAGGCAATGTAAGCATGTTTTAGTATATTAGCATGCATGGTTAACCAAACGACACATAGTTTGAAAACAAACTTAAATTTTCATAAACGAACGTTAACATTATAAAGCATGTTTACATACTGACCTTGCAAGCACGTTAGTACCACCTAGAGACACATGAAGTGCATGTTAGCTTATCTATATTGGTTCCGTAATAAAATATGAACATGTGAACCTAACTAGTGCTCATTCCTAACAAAAATATAAGTTTGAAGGTGGATATGATCATGTAAATGCTATATAGTCATTTTGATGTTATGAGCATGTTTAGATAACTTTGAAATATATGAATGAAGCCTTAACTTGTGTTTATATGGTTCGTAAGGAAGCATGAACATGTTAGGCTCTATTACTAAGATTCACTGATAGAAATACAAGCCTAGCACATGAGCATTAACACGATACGTGGAGATTTAAATTCTGATATTTATGGACACATGTGATAGTACTCTTAGACTCATTCATGTGTCATGAATATATATATACCATGATTAGTTGCCGTGATTAAAGTTTAGCATAAACAAAGCATGTTTTCAAGATAATAACAATGCTAGCTACATATATGCAATACGAGTACTCATGAGCATGACTAACACAAGTTATATGAATATCTTATGTGTTTAAAAGCAATCATGTTAGACCATATGAGTTCGTGTCCTTGAATGGCTTTAAGTATTAACTTAAGGACCTATACCATGTACGATTGGATTTGGAAAAGTTATACAAGCATGAAAGTATCCTTTAAATATGAATACATGCTACGTGATATTATATGATGTTACTTGAACCCGATTTTGACGGTTAACTTAAGGAGATGCCGTAACTTGCTAAAATGAAATATATTTAGTATTGATTGTGGTCTTATGTGATATTAATAATATGCAAGCATGTTTGCTAATTGTTGAGATCTTATATAATATGAGAATGCGTTTAAACTCTAAAGAAGGAACGTTAAGGATAGAAATTATATTCTATATAACTATGTAGCTAGGTAAAACTTAGCTTATGTGTTGATCGTATATTCAAAGAGAAAATGTGAAGTTAAATTATATGACTAATGAATATCATATATATACGTAACTATATTACGATAGGAATTCGAAAGTGTTGATTGCTTTTCGTGGATAAACTACGCTAAAGGCAAGTTCTCTTACTTACACTCTTTTAAAGTGCAAGTATCCTAACCGACGCATTTACTTTATGCAAGGAAATCTATGACTGTGAAAGTTTCCTAACTTATACTCTTTTACTATGCAAGTATCCTATCTTGTGTATTGCAAACTAGTTTCCTATTTAATCGGTTGAATCGAATTAGCATACTTGAACTCTTATTTCATTAAAGCTATTATTCATGTTGAGCTTAGTATTGTTCTTGAATATTGTGAAAGTGTCTATGCCATTTGATTCGGCTGGACTTATGTTATTGAAAAGCAACCCAAACTAATTGATTGGTGCGGGATCTTGTATTTGAATGAGAAGAACAACCTTCTTTGAAGGGAATATATAATTGTCGGAGAACCGACGTGCACACTTGAGTATGGTTGATTGTTATGCATAACAAGGGTACTTTAGGCTGATCACCTGTTGTACCTGTTTTTGTTGGATTTTTAGTTTATTACTGTCAATTCTAGTAGAAGTTCATAGTCCGTAGTGACTACTCAGTATTCAATTATTTGAAATCTTGAATTGACTTATTATTGAATCATATTGATATTATCCTGTCCTTAGCGACTGATATTGAGAACTGTTGATATTCTTGTTATTCTTGAACTATCAAATCTTGTTATACCCTTTTGAGAATTGAGAATCTTATTACTCACCCTTATTGTATATTACTTGCTAGGCAATTTGTGCTCATTCTTGCTTTCCCTAAAACATTTCAGTTAAGGCAGAGCATGGTGAACCTTCGAGCGTTGATAAGGGCAAGGGCAAAGCTACCAACTAGCTTATGTCTGTTATGTTTTAAATATATTAATATTGTATGAAGATGATGTAGTAAGACTGGATTTGATTATGTTTAAGCTTAAGTTAGATTATGTAATAAGTCGTTAACTGATATTATTATGTAATCTATTAAGTACTGTAGGTTGCGAGACTTGGGGGAATATAATAAATCATTGTAAATTATTCTAGAATAGATTTTCTGCTGTGATCGTACGATATTTAATTATTATTATTGTGATGTATTACCATGAGCACGTGATGAACCGAATTCGAGAGACCAAGTGGCGGTCCTGGAATTTGGGGGCGTCACAGGCGCAGTACTTGCTACAACTGCGGTCAGGAGGGGAACATTTCACCCAACTGCCCGAAGCCAAATAAGATCCAAGGGTGTTTCACTTGCGGTTCAACTGAACACCGGATCAAGGATTTCCCGAAGAAGGGAAGTGGAGAAGACAACAGCCAACAAGGGGGAGGCAACAAATTGATGATTGGCGTACCGACACAATAAAATCGCCCAACCGCCAGAACCTTTGAAATGACCGTCTAGGATGCAATAGATGCGAAGGACTTGGTATCAGGTATAATCCCAATCAATGATATAAATGCATATGTATTATTTGATTTGGGTGCCACCTGTTCTTTTGTATCTGAAGAATTTGCTAGTCAACTTAATTCACCACGAGAACGATTAGGAAATCTTTTAGACATAGAAGTTGCAAATAAGGAAGTAATCCCAGTAGAATACGTTTACTGGAATTGTCGCGCAAACATTAGAGATCATGAATTGAGCGTAGACTTAATTCTAATTAGATTTGGAGAATTTAACGTAATACTGGGAATGGATTGGTTGTATAACCATGCTGCAATAATTGACTGCCAGAATAAAAGTGTGAACCTTCAGACTCCGAATAAGTCTAAGGTAGTGTTTTATGGTAGCTCATTGCTTAAGCTATCGTTTTGTCTTACGATGATGTAGGCCAAGAAATGATTAAGGAAAGGATGTGTAGGTTACTTAGCTTACATTGTGGATACTAAAAAACAAGGAGTAGAAATTAAGGATATATCCATAGTGAATGAATTCCAAGACGTATTTCTGGACGATTTGCCAGGTCTTCCGCCAGACAGAGAAATCAAATTCGTAATAGACTTAGCACCAGGAACGACACCGATTTCGAAAGCTCCATATCGTATGGCGGCAGTAGAAATGAAGGAACTGATGATACAACTGCAAGAGTTATTAGATAAGGGTTACACACGACCAAGTGTGTCTCTTTGGGGAGCACCGGTGTTCTTTGTTAAAAAGAAGGGCTGATCGATGAGGCTCTGTATCGATTATCGAGAATTGAATAGAGTAACAATAAAGAATAGATACCCGTTACCGAGGATAAACAACTTATTTGATCAACTAACGAGAGTGAAGTGTTTCTCAAAAATAGACCTACGGACAGATTATCACCAACTGAAGGTATAGGAGGGAGACATATCAAAGACTGCATTTCGAACCCGTTATGGACACTACGAGTTTTTGGTAATGTCATTCGAATTGACTAATGCTCCGTCAGCATTCATAGACTTAATGAATCGAGTTTTCAAGCCACACTTGGATAAGTTCGTAGTAGTTTTTGTCGACGGCATCTTGATCTTCTTGAAGGTAAAGGAAGAGCACGCCGAACATCTAAAGATTATTTTGGAGGCACTAAGGAAAGAGAAGACGTATGCGAAGTTTTCAAAATGTGAATTTTGGATGGAGAAGGTTCAATTCTTAGGACACGTGGTGGATAAGAATGGAATCTCAGTAGACTCTGTAAAGGTCAAAGTAGTAAGTAATTGGGAGCATCCGAGAACACCATTGTAGGTGAGGAGTTTCTTAGGGTTAGATGGGTACTATCGAAGATTCATCCAAGATTTTTCTAAGATAGCAACCCCGTTGACTAATCTAATGAGAAAGACGATAAAGTTTGTATGGACGGACAAATGCGAGGAGAGTTTTCAAGAGTTGAAGAAGAGATTAAGCGAAGCGCCTGTATTATCACTAACAAATGATGCGGGAGGTTTTGGGGTGTATAGTTATGCATCGCATAAGGGACTTGGCTGTGTTCTAATGCAGAACGGTAAGGTCATTGCATATGAATCACGAAAATTAAAGGACTACAAAAAATGATACCCTACTCACGATTTAGAGTTAGCGGCAGTAGTTTTTGCGTTGAAGATTTGGAGTAATTATTTGTACGGAGAGAAATATGAGATATACAAGGACTACAAAAGTCTGAAATATAACTTCACCCAAAAAGAGTTTAATATGCGTCAGAGAAGGTGGTTAGAATTGATCAAGGATTACGACTGCAATATTCTTTATCACCCGGGTAAGGCGAACGTGGTTGCCGACGCACTGAGCAGAAAAGGACGGGAGAAATTGTTTCACTTGACGACTCAGGAGGAGTTAATAAAAGAAATAGAGAAATTGGAAATAGAGGTAAAGGGACCGGGGAGGTCTGAGGAAAAGATATTTGTAATGGAAGGTCATCCAACCTTGCTGGATAGAGTAAAGGAATGACAAGAGAAGGATGAAGAGTGCGAGAAAATCAGAAAGAGTATCGCAGAAAATGAGGAGGAAAGATTCAAAATGGATAAGACGGTATCTTGAGATTCGAAGAGAGAGTATGGGTGGTAACGATAACTGAACTAAGAGAAGAAATTTTACACGAGGCACACAATATGACGTATTTCGTTCATCCGGGAGGCACAAAAATGTACTGAGATTTGAGACAACGTTTTTGGTGGCCCAATCTAAAACGGGAAGTCGCACAATGCGTTAGTAGATGTCTGACTTGCCAACGCGTTAAAGCAGAGCACTAGAGGCTGAGTGGTCTACTTCAACCGTTGGAAATACCAGAGTGGAAATGGGAGCACATCACGATGGACTTCGTGGTGGGACTTCCAGTCACACAGAAGGGATATGATGCCATTAGGGTTATCGTGGACCGACTAACGAAGACCGCACACTTTCTACTGATCAAGATCCGATATAGTTTGAATCAGTTAGCAAGCCTATATGTAAAGGAAATTATTTCACGATACGGAGTGGCGGTGTCAATTGTCTCTGATCGAGATTCGCTCTTCACATCAAACTTCTGGAAAAGCTTATAAGAGAGGATGGGAACATAGTTAAGGTTGAGTACTACGTATCATCCTCAGACAGACGGACAAAATTAGCGAACAATACAAACACTGGAGGACATGCTTAGGACTTGCGTAATGGATTTTAAGGAAAATTGGGACGACCACCTACCCATAGTAGAATTTACGTATAACAACAGTCATCATACGAGTATCGACATGCCACCATACGAGGCTCTTTACGGGAGAAATAGCACCATGCCATTACGTTGGGACGAAGTCAGAGAACAACGAATACTCAGACTGGAATTAGTGCAACAAACTGCAGACGTGGTAACAGTGAGAAGAGCCAGACTAGTAGCAGCTCAAGATCGCCAGAAAAAGTATGCAGACTTGCATCAACAAGACCGGGACTTTAAAGTCTGTAGTTTCGTTTTCTTAAAGGTATCTCCTTGGAAAGGAAAAATACAATTCTGCAAGAAGGGAAAATTGAGTCCAAGATTCATAGGACCGTTCAAGATATTGAAGCGAGTGGGCGAGGTGGTATACAAAGTAGCATTACCACCTGAGTTGGAGCACATCTACAACGTGTTTTATATCTCCGTGTTGCGTCCGTATAAGGCCGACTACAAGCACATGATTTCTTATGAGCCCATTCAAGTGGAGAAGAACCTGGTGTATGAAGAAATTCCTGTCCAAATACTAGATAGGAAAGAACAGATATTACGAAATAAAGTTATATCCATTGTAAAAGTGCTTTGGCGTAACCACGATGCCGAGGAGGTCACGTGAGAATTAGAAGATAGGATGATGAGGGACAAGCACAAGATTTCTTATAAGCCCATTCAAGTGGAAAAGTGTGTGCTTTATCATCATAAATGTATGGCTTGTATGCACACTACTATCAATCTTCCACTTGCACTAAAGCCAATCGCTATGGTATCTCATACCCATCTTCTCTAAGTGACGATCAAACTGCTGTTGTGTTAGAGCTTTAGTAAATGGATCTGCAATGTTGTCTTGAGAGTCCACACGGTCCAAGGTGACGTCTTCTCTTTCAATGATCTCCCTGATCAAGTGAAATCGTCGCAACACGTATTTAGATTTCTGATGAGACCTGGGTTCCTTAGCATGTGCAACCGCTCCGTTGTTATCACAGTATATGGGAACTGTTTCTCCAATGCTAGGAACCATACCAAGTTCAGTTATGAACTTCTTCATCCAAACAGCTTCCTTTGCAGCTTCACTTGTAGCTATATACTCTGCCTCTGTCACTGAATCAGTAACTATTTGCTGCTTGGAACTCTTCCAACTCACTGCGCCTCCGTTCAAGGTAAACACATACCCTGAAACAGATTTATTGTCATCTTGGTCTGTTTGAAAACTTGAGACTGTGAATCCCTCGAGTTTTAATTCAGACCCACAGTAGACAAGAAAAATATCTTTAGACCTTCTCAAGTACTTTAGGATATTCTTCACTTCCTTCCAGTGCTCTTCTCTTGGATTCGACTGGTATATGCTTGTTACACTAAGTGCGTGAGCAACATCCGGTCTAGTTGATAAGTGGTTTTATGACCACTTATTCGGATAGTAACCAGCTTGTTTCGTTATTTAAACTCGAGTATTCCTGTGCTTTTAATATGTTTTTCCTTTGTTTTGCATTATTCATGTTTAGGAACTCTCCGAGTGCAATTTGAGCTAAAAAAGGACAAAAGATGCCAAAAAGGGGCAACGCACAGCAGAAGGCTTAAGGCATGATGGCATGATAGGGCAGATGAGTGTTGCTTGAAATGTGCAAGTGTGCAAGGAAAGAGAAACCAAGTGCAACAGCAGAAAGAAGCCTTGCACCAGCAACATTGCAAGTGTCGTGCGGCCGCGCCAGCATAACAAAGCCAGCCTGCGCGCTCGCGCCGATCGTCAAAGCCAGAGCCCCAACTTCAGCAACCGCACTGCCGCACCAGGAAATAGGCTTGGGCGCGCGCGGCCGCGCCAGTCAGCATGTTGGCCAGATTTGACTTTTGCTTAAATGAACAGGAGAGACAGAGATATAAGGGCTGGAGCCCTCATTTGTGTAGACATCTCTAATAGGGAGCTCTCCTTTAGCTTAGCCCTAATTCCTTTCTTCCTTTCGTTTTCATTTCTTATTTAGATTAGGTTAGTTTAGGACTAGATTAGGGTTAATTAGTTAGTGTAGTTTCTAGGGTTAGATTAGTTAAAGAAGATTGAACCTAGAGATTTACATCAAAGATCCAAGCGAGGAGAAACGACATAAAATTTTCATTTCTTTATCACTTACTCTCCTTGTATTAAATTGAATTCGGATGATGTTTATCTAACTTGTGGATAATATATTCAAGTTATTTACGACTTAGTTTATATTTTGGGGTTTCAATGGAACCCAACACATAGTTTGTATTGATTGCTCTCTCTTTGCTATTATAATAAATTGGTTATCATAACTTGTGCTTTTAGATTGATTTCTTGTGAACCTGTATGAACTTGACAAATGGATTATAGGTCTAGACCTAGTTATGATATCATGCAAAAGTTAGAGATTCTTGTGGGTAATCTATGAGATTATGTGACGTGTGTCTCATTCGTTGTCCTAAAGAGTTGATAATTTGTTAGTGTTTAGGAAAGAAATATACCTAAATATCGTATGTAACCATTTGAGAATATAATCGTAATAACTTCCTATGTGAAAGTTGGTAATTAATAGAGTAGTTAACGAGATTTTTCGTGACATGTGTCTTGTTAATTGTTCTAGATATTAGTTGCTTGATAGTGTATAGGAATAGACATATACCTACATGCCGCTTTAGGAAGATTCATAGTTGTCCATCGAAAGAGGCTATTATATAATCATGATTTCTCGGTTGTCAATTCTAGGTGCTTATTATTCTAAGTGAGAGAGTTAAGAGATTCGAACGAAGTGTTGGGGGAAATGGTAATCCCCTGTCTTCATTATCTGAATTTACCCTAGGATTAGTTATTGCATGTTTTCATTCTTGCCTAGTTTAACTTAGCTTTAATAATTCATTCTCCTTCTCGCCCGTTTAAATAAGATTGAGATGATTATGAGCTAGTGGTTTGGTGTCTTTTATCCATTAATTCCTCGTGGGAAAGATATCTGTACTTACACTTTATTACTTATTGACAGCGTATACTTGCGCGTTAATTGTGTTATCTAATCGGACCAACAAGTTTTTGGCGCCGTTGCCGGAGAATTAATTGGATAACTGTTTGCCAACATTAGTTTAAATCAAATTAGTCTTACTTTAAACATTTTATTTTTAATTTTGTTTAATTCTCTTTTCATATTATCTTTTCAGGTAAAGTGGACTTAAATTTCTATCCATGGAATCGTACAAGGCAAGAGCAACCAAGGGAAGCATACACTGATGGCGTCAACCCAATTGCAACACTTTCAGCACAGCTAGAGGTTCTCTCGAGGAAGCTGGATACTGTCTCAGCTCAGCAGAATCGAGAGACGGCAGTGACCTATGACTATGGTGCTGGGAGCTATGCAAGCCATCTGGAGCCTATCAGTTATGGACAGGAGCAGTATGGGGGTGGTTATTCCTACGCCGAACCTTATCCCACTTATCAACAAGATTGGGGGTATCACCCAAACCCTTCATCAAACTACTATCAAGACCAACACTGGGATCCAAATCCCGCATACGCCCCAGAATGCACCTTCCAAACTCCAGTTTACGAGCCTCAACACAATTTTGAGGGTGACATAGAAAACACAAGCTTGGAGGAAGGAAGTGGCATAGAATCACTAAAGGACATCTTGAATGAGCAACAAAATTCATTCAAGAATATCCAGAACTGGGTAGAGCAAATTAGCAAAGCCTTGATGATAGAGAAAGAACAAGGGATTCAAATCAATACTGCGAGCTATCAAGATATATGCGAACCAAGTCCAATTTACGCACCCGAACCCATATACCAACCCCCGAGTTTACAAGTAGAGCAGTCTTCAATGGAATTCATGTATGCAAGCTTAGAAACCAAGAGGAGTTGTTTGGGAGCCCAGAAGAATCTAGCCAGAATTTTCAATATCAGATGGCCCCCATCAACCATGCTTCTACCAGTGAGACGCAGTACATGGATCCCGTGGCTGAAACAAAAAAGGAAGGATTGGATAGTTTGTGGGGGAACTCATTAGCATCAACGCAGAAGACCTTGGTTGAGCAAGAACAATCAATTGAGGATCTTCAAATTTGGGTGGAGCAGATTAGCACGATTTTAAGGAAGAAGGAGGTATGTGAACAAGAGACAACAATGCCAGATTTTGTGCCTCCAATGATCGAAGCCGTAAGTTATGACCCTCAGAAGGATTGGTGCTATGAGATAGATGTAGAAACTAATGAAGAGCCCTAAGTGCACTTGGAACTGGACGAGCGAAAGGCAATGGATATCGAGGAGGCAATTGGGGCTGTGGAGTGTGAATGTGAACCATCAGTGACAATCCCCCAAGAGCTTCCTCCGCCTGAGTGGAACAAGCCAGTCAAGTTTGCACACCCTTGCCCCATTGGTAGCCACATTACAGATATGGATCTCTATGACATGAGAGAGTCCGTGATCTTCAAACCATGGTGGTTAGAATAGAATAGAATAGAAGAAGAGTCTGTTGTGTGGTCTATACCTCCATGCCCCTATCATTTCACCTACACAACGGAACCCGTGCCTAGCTCCTCGACCTTTTGTCCAGGGAATTCATATACATATCCGACGCTAGGTAGTTTAAATCCGAGTCCTCCTCTATTGGGAAGCCTTCAAAAGTATATAGCAATTCTGATGGATGGTGGGGTTCTCCAATATCGTCAGGGAGTCGGATAGCAGTGGTCAGACACGGTCCAGCTAGAGGACTATAAATTAAGTGCTCGATGGGAGGCACCCCATCATTTATCTTTCTCCCTCCTTGTTTAATTCTCTATTTCCTGCGTATACGCATTTAGAGATTTTTTTGGGAATTTGAATGCATATATATTTCCATGTTTAATTCTCTTGATGTAAATAGTTAATATACTTTTGTTAGTATAAGAGGGCTTAATAAAGATGTTATGCATTCTCTCAGGTCAAAGTTGCTGGATAGAATGCAAGCTCAAAGCCAACCTCATTGCCTAGCAAACAATTAGCAGCAGAAAAATATGATGGTCCGCGCGGCCGCGCCTAATTTAAGGCATTACCACCCGCGGCCGCGCCACATGCATACTGGGCCTGACTTGCAGATTTTAGGGGCCACCAATTTATATCAATTATCAATAGCACCCAAGCCTCAGCCCCTCTAATCCCAAACCCTCAAGTTCCTTCATGCAATCTCTCATCTCTTCCCTCTCATTCAATCCCCCCACTACAAGCCTTAGTTTTGAAAACCTCCTACCTTCTCAATCCAAAGTACCAATTCTCATCCGCCTCATCCTCTCAACCTGATCAATTGGGATAGTGAGTGTGGGATCTCTAGTAGAGCAAGATTGATATGGAGCTGGGTTGGTTCGTTGAGTATAGTGTTGAGCGGGGTTTATTTTACCAAGAGCAGAGAGAGACGGGGAAACTTATGAGAGGATGCCACTTCATTTCATGTAGCATCAGAAGCCGAATAGAGGAGTTCCTTTCTTTTTACCTTTACCTTCAATGAGGGCGTTGAATAGTTTAAGTTTGGGGTTATTGATTTTGTTTTTGCATGTAGTTAGTTCATTTCATGTTGTGTTAGTTACATTTAGTGCATGTAGGTTGTTTTTGTTAAAATTTGGGAAAATTTTAAAAAATATTCTTTTATTTTTGCGTTCTGTGTTAGAGCATTCTGCATGAATCCAATTTTTAATTGGTTAGTTATGTATGTTGCCTGTGAAGAAATTGAATTCACTTGATTTTTGAACTAATTTGAGACTTAAGCTTTATTTGAAGGTCATATATGTAAATCCTTATCTGTCAGATACTGTATAACTAGTTAGCACAATAGAGTAACCATCATGACATGCTTAGTTTAAATGTTTACATACTTGTCTTCTGGTGGGAAATATATGTTTTAATAAAAGAGTTTTCAGTTCTCATATGATAATAACTAGACTGTTAAAAGCTTAAGTTTGGGGGAAACAGGGGTCATGCATGATTTATGCGGGGAGATGGAGCGTAAAACGCACTCCCTTGCAGAAAAAGAAAAAGAAAAAGAAAACAAAAGAAAAGATTAAGAAAAAAAATTAGAATAAACACTTCGGTTATGTCGAGTTCTGTGGCCTTTGATATTTGAGCAAGTAAGCCCTAGGGGTGTCTCTACACCCAGCGCCCTAAGATTGTCTGGTCTGGGAGTCGTTGGTCGAAAGCTCGCTACACGGATATCATTGAAAAGCCTAAGAGGACTAGGCATCGCACAATTGATTGTGTACACGGGAAAGTGCGAATACGCCCTCGTGAGTAAATAAAAGTATATTGAAAACCCCCTGTTGACTCTTAACTCTAGTAATGCACGGTTTTAGTTAGAACTTATATGATATACTATTTTTCTTAAGTTGAAACTTGTTTTCCCCCTAAGAAGCATAGTATGTGATCGATTTGTTCAAAGTATGTTTAATGGTTGCTAGGCACACAACGCACAATACATCAGTGCTGACAGTTTTGGATTTGCAAGAATATGCCTTAGGGTCTTGTCTTGGGTAACTTATCTATTCGATTATCTTGTCGTTTTCTGAGGCATTGCTTTGAAAGTTCAATACTGACTGAGACATGGATTCGCATTCATAGTAGTATAGATTGCATTCATTGTACATATTGCATTGCATCTTATGTTTAGTTTTGTTTTGGTTGCTTGAGGGCAAAGAACGTTTAAGTTTGAGGGTATTTGATAAGTGGTTTTATGACCACTTATTCGGATAGTAACCAACTTGTTTCGTTGTTTAAACTCGAGTATTCCTGTGCTTTTAATATGTTTTTCCTTTGTTTTGCATTATTCATGTTTAGGAACTCTCCGAGTGCAATTTGAGCTAAAAAAGGACAAAAGATGCCAAAAAGGGGCAACGCACAGCAGAAGGCTTAATGCTTGATGGCATGATAGGGCAGATGAGTGTTGCTTGCAATGTGCAAGTGTGCAAGGAAAGAGAAACCAAGTGCAGCAGCAGAAAGAAGCCTTGCACCAGCAACATTGCAAGTGCCGTGCGGCCGCGCCAGCATAACAAAGCCAGCCCGCACGCCTGCGCCGATCCCCAGAGCCAGAGCCCCAACTTAAGCAGCCGCGCGGCCGTGCCAGTCAGCATGTTGGCCAGCTTTGACTTTTGCTTAAATGAACGGGAGAGACAGAGATATAAGGGCTGGAACCCTCATTTGTGCAGACATCTCCAATAGGGAGCTCTCCCTTAGCTTAGCCCTAATTCCTTTCTTCCTTTCCTTTTCATTTCTTGTTTAGATTAGGTTAGTTTAGGAGTAGATTAGGGTTAATTAGTTAGTGTAGTTTCTAGGGTTAGATTAGTTAAAGAAGATTGAACCTAGAGATTTACATCAAAGATCCAAGCGAGGAGAAACGACATAAGATTTTCATTTCTCTATCTCTTACTCTCCTTGTATTAAATGGAATTCGGATGATGTTTATCTAACTTGTGGATAATATATTCAAGTTATTTATGACTTAGTTTATATTTTGGGGTTTTAATGGAACCCAACACATAGTTTGTATTGATTGCTCTCTCTTTGCTATTATTATGAATTGGTTATCATAACTTGTGCTTTTAGATTGATTTCTTGTGAACCTGTATGAACTTGACAAATGGATTATAGGTCTAGACCTAGTTATGATATCATGCGAAAGTTAGAGATTCTTGTGGGTAATCTATGAGATTATGTGACGTGTGTCTCATTCATTGTCCTAAAGAGTTGATAATTTGTTAGTGTTTAGGATAGAAATATACCTAAATGCCGTATGTAACCATTTGAGAATCTAATCGTAATGACTTCTTATGCGAAAGTTGGTAATTGATAGAGTTGTTAACAAGATTTTCCCTAGCATGTGTCTTGTTAATTGTTCTAGATATTAGTTGCTTGATAGTGCATAGGATAGACATATACCTACATGCCGCATTAGGTAGATTCATAGTTATCCATCGAAAGAGGCTATTATGTAATCATGATTTCTCTGTTGTCAATTCTAGGTGCTTATTATTCTAAGTGAGAGAGTTAAGAGATTCGAACGAAGTGTTGGGGGAAATTTTAATCCCATATCTTCATTATCTGAATTTACCATAGGATTAGTTATTGTATATTTTAATTCTTGCCTAGTTTAACTTAGCTTTGATAATTCATTCTCCTTCTCGCCCATTTAAATAAGATTGAGATGATTATGAGCTAGTGGTTTGGTGTCTTTTATCCATTAATTCCTCGTGGGAACGATATCTGTACTTACACTTTATGACTTGTTGACCGCGTATACTTGCGCGTTAATTGTGTCATCTAATCGGACCAACACTAGTACATATCATACCGTACATGATAGATCCTATTGCAGAAGTATAAGGGATCTTACTAATACGGTCTCTCACCTCAGGTGTCTTTGGGGCTTGTTTCTTGGAGAGATGTATTCCATAGCTCATCGGCATGAGACCTCTTTTGGAATCTTCCATGCTAAACCTCTTTAGCATCTAATCAATGTACGTTCCTTGGGATAAGCCGAGCATCCTTTTAGATCTATCTCTATAGATCTTTATCCCCAAAATATAGGATGCTTCACCCAAGTCCTTCATGGAGAAGTTTTTAGATAACCAGATTTTAATTGATTGTAACATAGGAATGTCATTCCCTATTAGTAAAATATCATCAACATATAATACAAAGAATGATACTACGCTCCCACTAACCTTCTTGTATACACATGGTTCATCCTCGTTTTTGATAAAATCAAACTCTTTGATTGTCTCATCAAAACGAATGTTCCATCTACGAGAAGCTTGCTTCAACCCATAAATGGATCGTTGTAGCATACAGACTTGATTTGTTCCAACTTTTGAAATAAATCCCTCTTGCTGTGTCATATACACATCCTCCTCAAGTTTCCCATTGAGAAAGGTCGTTTTCACGTCCATCTGCCAGATCTCATAGTCGTTATGAGCTGCAATCGCAAGCAAAATCCGAATGGACTTGAGCATGGCTACTGTTGAGAAGGTTTCATCATAGTCAACTCCTTGTCTTTGTTTGAAACCTTTTGCAACCAGTCGGGCCTTATAGGTCTCTACCTTCCTGTCTGCTCCAGTCTTTCTCTTAAAAACCCATTTACACCCAATAGGCTTAATGCCTTCAGGTGGTGAAACCAAAGTCCATAATTTGTTCTCACACATAGAGTCCATTTCTGATTTCATGGCTTCAAGCCATTTCCCTGAGTCTTTATTACTCATAGCCTATTTGTAATTCAATAGATCATCATCATTCATGATGTGTACCTCATCGTCATCCTCTATAACGAATCCATACCTCTCAAGTATCTTCGGTACACTTCCAAATTTACGAACAGGGTGTGGTACAGTAGGTTCTTCTACTTAGTTCGGTACCTGACTTTGATCCGTGGTAATTTGTGGTTCTTGAACTTCTTCAAGATATATCTTACTATCACTGACCCCTTCATGGATAAACTCTTTCTCCACGAAGGCAGCATGTCTCGCAATAAACACCTTTTGATCAGTTGGATGATAGAAATAATACCCTACGTTTTTTTAGGGTCTCCCACAAATCTACACATATCGGATTTAGTCTATAGCTTATCATTTTCAAACTATTTGACATAAGCTGGACAACCCCAAGTCTTAACATGCTTAAGATTTGGTTTCCTCCCTTTCCACATCTCATATGGAGTCTTTGGGGCTGATTTTGTAGGTACCTTGTTAAGTAGGTATGCAGCCGTTTTTAGGGCATAACCCAGAAGGAAATTGGAAGGTCGGTAAAACTCATCATGGATCGAACTATGTCCAACAGTGTTCGATTTCTCCTTTCAGATACTCCATTTAACTGTGGTGTACGTGAAGGAGTCCATTGTGAGATTATACCATTTTCTTTAGAATAATTGAGAAACTCACCGCTTATGTATTATCCACCTCGATCTAATCGAAGTATCTTAATACTCTTGCCCGTTTGTTTCTCTACTTCACTTCTAAACTCTTTGAACTTTTCAAATGATTCTGATTTGTATTTCATTAAATACACATATCCAAATCTTGAGTGATCATCAGTGAAAGTAATAAAATAAGAATACCCACCCCGTGCACTTATTGTCATAGGTCCACAAACGTCTGTGTGAATCACTGCCAACAACTCTGTAACTCTCTCTCCTTTTCCACTAAAAGGAGATTTAGTCATTTTACCCATGAGACAAGATTCACAAATTGGATATGATTCATAACCAGATAGCTCTCGGAGCCCATCCTTATGCAACTTGGATAATCTTGTTTCATTGATATGACCGAGTCTACAGTGCCACATGTACGTATAATTAATATCATCTCTTTTCCTTTTCTTAGTTTGTTCAATTTGAAATATATTTTCTTGCAAGTCAAGTATATAAAGCCCATTTTGCAAATTTCCAAAACCATATAAAACATCGTCTTTATAGATAAAACAACCATTGTTCTTTATAATAACGTCAAAACCTTTCAAATCCAATAAAGAAATTGAAATAATATTTTTAATAATATTCGGAACATAATAACAGTTATTAAGATAAATGGACTTGCCCGAAGGCGTTGCTAAACAATAAGTTCCTACAGCTAATGCAGCAACCTTTGCTCCATTCCCCACTTGTAGGATCACCTCTTCATTGTTCAGCTTTCTACTTTTGACTAGTCCCTGCACAGTGTTACATATGTGAGACCCACAGCCGGTATCCAATATCCAAGTAGAATTATGACTTTCAGAAAAATTAATTTCAATCATAAACAAACCTTGAATGGAAGTCGAAGCTTCTCCAAATTTCTTCTCTTCTAGAAACTTCTTGCAGTTCCTCTTCCAATGTCCTGGCTCGTTGCAATGAAAGCACATTCCTTTAGCTGGTTCAGGTTTCTTTTGTTTCTTTTCTTTCCCCTTTCCCTTAGCCATCTTGGATTTCTTCTTTTCAGAAGACACCTTGGGCCTCTTCCTTTTATTGGAAGAATCCACCATCAAGACATGGTTCTTCTTGGATGAGAAGTGACCTTCTGCAGTTTTCAGCATATTAAGCAGCTCGGGCAAGTTGACATCTAGCTTATTCATGTAAAAATTAATCACAAACTGCGAGAAGGTCTCAAGGAGTGACTGCAAGACCAAGTCTTGACTCAACTCCCCATCCATGACGAACCCAAGTTGTCCAAGGCGTTCAATCAAATTGATTACGTTCAGAACATGAGTCTCGACGGCAGTGCCCTCAGTCATCCGAGATCGGAAGAGCTCCTTAGATATCTCATATCTAGCAGTCCTACTCTGTTCACCATACAACTCCTTGAGGTGTAGCATCATAGCAGGAGCATCCATATTTACGTGCTGACGCTGAAGCTCGTTATTCATGGATGCGAGCAGGATGCATTGAGCCACAAATGCATCATCTTGCCATTTATTGAAAGTGGCAATCTCTTCCTCAAAGGCTGTTTCCGAAACAGATTCAAGGATAGTTGAATTTAAGACATAAGAAATCTTTTCAGCAGTGAGAACAATTCTCAGATTTCTTAGCCAGTCCTCATAATTCGGCCCGGTAAGTTTATTTGCATCAAGTATGCTTCGTAGTGAGATTAGTGATTTTGACATTTTTAAAATTCTGCATGTGAAAAGACAATATTTTTAGCAAACATTCATTTTATTAACTTTGCATACCAAAATAAATTAAGGTCTTTATTTTAAATTGTTATCTCCCACTATTTTCATCAAACTATATTACCCTCACTTATATAGTTCGGCAACATCTAATTAAAGATTTGCTAGTGAGATTAAGGATCCCATTTTAAATGTATATAACATTATGGATAGCACAACAAGCGATATACAAATAAATAGGTAGACAACTCTTGTCAATTACATCACCATGTAACTCCTTTTATTTTGCCTCTTAAATCATAATGGTCATGTGTGTGCACATCCGAACTAAAATGATTTAAGTTAAGTCCAGCCTAGCACTTCCATAAATTCAAAAAAGGAAAATGTTCGTCCTTGTGGATAGCACAACAAGACTAAATTGTTCAATTTTTTTGATAAGCATCAAATGTGATTAATTAACATCTTAAATACTCAATACTCGCCTTGTGGATAGCACAACAAACTCATATTAAATATTTAATACTCTATTAATTAATCATGCTAGAAGGCGACGTTCGATATTCTAAATATCATTTGAACGCTACGGACATAATGTTATTTCTTTGAGGGGTTTGTTATTATTTGTCTCATCTTGTTTAGCGCGCATGCACATATATATATAAAATACGCGTCATTTTATTAAACATGCGAAGCATATTTGCATAAAATATAATATATATAATATTTAGCATGTAATATAGAATACTATATTCTACCCGGATTGATTATGGACTTTTATTCTAGTTTGGTTCACTAGAGCCACCAAGTGAACCAAAAAGGTCAAACCTAGGACTGCAAGAATTTAAATTTAAACGTAACGATTACATTTAAACCCGGGCTCCATACAAATGGGTCTTCAAGCGCTCCTTGCTCCTTGATCTCCAGTTCTTCAAAAATTCTAACTAATCCTACTGCATAAACTATTTTATTTAAATAGAAACCTTAAACAACAGTCAAGGGGAAGTACATAGGAGAGAGATAGAATTTACAATAATAATAAAAAAAAGACGAGGTACGCATACCCCATTTTATAAAACCCATACATTCAAGCATTCATCCAAAATAAAATCCAATCACATTGGTCATAGTCCATAATCAATCCCTTTTATTAACATACATATCATCATACGTATTAATAAAACTTATTCATCTCATGAAAGTAAATTCATTCCATATATGTATTAATATCAGTTAATGGGCAAAAGTTTGCTAAACTTTGTTTTTGAAAAAATAAACTCCTTTATTTCATTCAAAAATAATTCCAAAGTAAACTCTTTAATTTTAGCAATTCTGAAATCATATTTCATATAAAATAAACATCTTTATTTTAAACCTTTATTAATTAGACAAACCATTTATTTAATTAATCAAAACAAAAGAAAAATTTTCCAGTTCCTGTCCAGTGGCGCAGCTGCGCCAGGAATGTAAAGGGAACCGGCGCAGCTGCGCAGCATGAAAACCAGGAACATACACCGATGCAGCTGCGCAGCAAGAATGCCTTGTACCGGCGCAACTGCGCAGCTTCGCAGAATCTGAAAAAAAAAAATTTGCCCAAGAACTCGATCCAATCGCATATCATACATGTATAGAATAACATAAACTGATAATTAGCACAAGATTGGCTCTGATACCACTGTTGGGTTTGCTAGAAACATAAGCATGCAATCAAATTACATAAATGCAGCGGAAGGGATGAAAAATCAAATTTTAAAATTTTCTTACAAACCCTTAACCATAATCTTTCTTGTGCATCAATTATCAGTCAATACATAGAAGAAGAGGATGGAATTATACCTTTGAAGATGAAAGTTTCCTCAGGTACAAGTTCTACTCCTTTGATTTCTTTGATTCCTCTGTAGTGGCTCCTTCCCTTGATCAATGTCAGCCACCCAAATGTTTGGCCTCTAACGGTGATCCACCAAGGAAGATGAAGAACTCAGGAAGATGGGTTATTGGCTTAACCCTTGTTTCTATCTCCATAGAATATGTGTACTCCCAACCTTTGAAAAAATTCACGTACCTTATTTCTGATATATAAGACTCTCTTATATAGATATTAGGTTAACCCTCGTAATCCAATTAGAATAGGATTTTGTTTAATTAATTAATTAAACACTTTTAATTAATTTTTATTCTAATCTTATTAGGATTGAGAGAAAGTACTGATATTATATTAATTCCTAAACTCCTTTAAAATTAAAATAATAATAATAATAATATTAATAAGACTCCTCTTATTAATTTATATTTAATATTTTTAAAATATTAAATAATAAACATTAAGCTATTTAATTTATTCTATCACCATAGATTAAATTAATTACACTTGATGCATTATTACTATCATGTCATTTTCTTCTTAAATAATTTTTCTTCCTTTTATGGTGTGACCCTTTAGGTTCTCCATATTAAACCGGTTGTGAATAAATCAATTAGAACAATTTTAATCTTATTTAAATAAATAAATTAAACTAATAATCTATTTAAATAAATAACATTTATTCTACAATAGGGATAAGCCTCCCTAACGATCAACGACTTTTCAGATAATATAGATTTCAACATTAATCATAAAAGAACTTGTGAATTAATAGTTACCGTACAATTCAATCCTTCCACCATACAATGTCCCAATTAAATATAAGATATTGATTTACTGTAAAGTCTTAATTTATTTAATCATATGTATTTCGATTAGAAAAGGCACAACTCCAAATAATGCAAATTAAAAACCTCTTTCTAATGTCATTCTACCTTGGCCAAGGATTCTTGGGTAGTCATTTAACGAATAACATAGGACGTATCTCCTCTTTTACTAGAGGTGGTAGATTCTTTATTGATCATACATTATCTCCATATGCAACTCATTATACCCAAGCATACCCTAGATATGCCTTAAAAGGCCTTAAAGAATAAGTCAAAGTATAATTTGTTACATACAAGATACTATGATGATCTCAAGTCCAAGGATCACTTGTACTACTATTACATTAGGAATTCTTATTGACAGGCGAGTAAAACTCCATTAGGTATTCCATAGCGAGTCACGTTCAGTGAACTTATTCTCCAATAAGCACCTACATACTTGTTTTAGTGTCTCCACACAAATGACCATGAGATCAGTCATCCTCATCCAATGAGCAAGCAACATATGTACCAATCTATCCAGATTTACTAATCCCCATTTTAGTAATCCCACAATTGGGAACTATTTTAGTTTTTAAGCTTTCTAAGAATTTAGATCTCATTAGCATGATCTCATCATAATTCTAAAATCATTGCTTAAAACTATGGGTTATTTACATATTATTAAAAACAGCACCATGTAGATAATTAAATGCCTTAAATAAATATTTTATTAATAAATAAATAAGATTGTTTACAAAGTATGTGCTTTATCATCATACATGATTGGCTTGTATGCACACTACTATCAAACATCTCATACTGTTGAGTCAGTAGAGATTGCTTGTTTTCTCTGACTTCTTCAGTTCCTTCATACATAATGAGCAATGCTTCCCAGACTTCCTTAGCAGTTTTGCAGTTGACCACGTTCTCAAACAGATTCTCTTCTAAAGACTTGAACAAGATGTTCTTAGCCTTTTTGTCCAGTTGTACATCTTTCTTCTCGTTGTCAGTCCATTCAGATTTAACCTTGATCACAACTCTGTTTGGTTTTTCTGGAGTTGGTGCAAGATTTGTTGTTATGTAGGGCCCATTTAAAACAGTTTCAAATAGATCATCATCTATTGAATCCATGTAAGCTTGCATCCGAACTTTCCAGTTTGCAAATTTATCTTTGTTGCACATAGGTGGCTTGCTTCCTCCACCTGTCTTGGTCTCTCTTATCAGTTGTGCCATTAGATCTACTCAAGCTTGTATGCTTAGTTGAGAGAACCTGCTCTGATACCAATTGTTAGTTCCCAAAGGCACGTTAATTATCTAGAAGGGAGGGGGTGGAATAGATATTTAAAAAAAATTTATTTAAAATAATTTGTCAGTATTGAATATACTGACAGCAGTGGAATATATGTTAGTTCCCCCTTTAAGATATTGCAGTAATGGTTTGATAAGAAATTATAGCAATTATAACAGATACAGCAGTTATGGCAGTTAATGAGAGACAAAGAGACCTAAGGGTTTTAAGTGGTTCAGAGCACACAAGGCTCCTAGTCCACTCTTCTACTCCACGAGTAGGAAATACACTAAGCATATCTCTTACAACTTGAATCACTTAGATTTATTCAAGGCCAACAGCCTTGGAACTTCTCGTAGTTCACTTTTGAACTTTTCAAGTACAGCAGACTTGGTACTTCTCTTAGTTCACTCTTGAACTCTTCAAGTCCTTCTGACTTGGAACTTCACTTGAGTTGATAGTTATATTCTTGGGTGTGCTACTCAGTTGCAATTAACATCAGTTCTGAAAAACTGAGTAGCGAAGCAAGCTTTCCTCTTTTAGGATCGTAGAGTTGATCGTTGAGTGTTCTTGAGCTTTTCTCTTGATATTCTTTCTTTTTGTTGACTTGCTTGCTTAGTCTGAATCCTTGTCAGATTTCCTTATAAAAGAGCCATTCAAAATGTTTCCGTTTGAATGCATCCGTTGTAGCATTTAATGCTTCAGACAATTCTGTGCAGATGATGTTGACATCCTGCTTTCCTACTGCACAGCCGACTGACCCACTGATACAGCAGACTGTAATCTCACCTAACACCTGAAAAGATATTTTCAGCAGGCAGTTTAGTCTTATCCTTATCTTCTTCAATACGCTTCTTCGATTTGGACTAAGGATGAATATGGAATCATTGGGACCATCAGTTTGTCAACGGCTATAAGCCTTTCTTCATTTGTTGCTCTTCCTCCCTTCATTAGAACTATGAACTTTGATGCTGACTAGAGGAACACTACGATTATGGTCATTGTACCATAATCGTTGTGTGTTGGCTTGCACATGCTTGACTCAGACTTAATCGTAGAGAACACTACGATTCCTCTTAAGCTCTTTGGAAAACTACGATTCCTGCTTGCTTGTCTTGCAGACTCCATGATTTCGAGAGCACACTGCGATTCTTGACTTAGCTCGGCAGTCGCTCGGATCTTCTTCATGATTCTACGTGTGGCTTCCAAGGACAGACTACGATTCTGGACATCTTTATTTAAGCTCCACAATTCTGCCTTGGGTTCTATAGACTGGCTTTCGACAGACTACGATTCTGTCAAGCCTAACAGTTACATCTCAAAGTAGATCAACCTAACAGATTTGATCCTTCTTCTATACATTCATTTACAGAATGATAAACATTAAAGCATAGATTAACCTAATAATTTTGATCAATCGTCTAAGTCCTTGTACATATGATCATTGAAGGACTTTACACTTAAGCATTTATATTTACTTTCAATATCAAATTTGAATATGCAATTCCCAACAAATCTGATGCTAAGCTATGATTTGAACCGGGAGCAGCGCGGCTGCGCCACTCACTAGTTCAAATCAGGCTCGGCCGCGCCACCCTGCAGAGGAGTCTGACTAATTTTTTGTAATCTGAGATTGATGTAGGCTTGTATTATTATCTTAATCTATAATACAATACATTATTCAAGTATTAGTGAACATGTTATGATGAAACCATATTGAATTGATAAAGTGGTTATGAACTTCAAATGTTAAGTCAAACGACAGTACAAACTATGTTAGTTGAATTCATAGTGTCTTATAAACTGATTTTGTGTTAGGTAAAGTACGTAATGACGTACGTGTAGGATTTTATGACTAAGTAAGAAATCGTATATGTATGTTTAACTTACATATCAAGTTTGTGTATCGAAAATACGTAACTAATAAATGTCCTATATACATAAATATATTATGATAGGATTCGAAAAGTGTTGATAAGCTTTACATTGGTAAACTACGCATAAGGCAAGTTTCCTAACTTCATTTGATTGATATATTGAATGCAAGTTTCCTATCTTACACACTTTGAATTTGTGCAAGTATCCGAACTATACTCCATTATCGAGCAAGTTCCTTAACTCTATTCAGTTTACATAGTGTATAAATCCGAATTGTTGCTATAACAACTTCATATTCATTATTATTCAAATATTGAACTTTGTATCTTGATATTGGTGCAAACATTGAACTTATTGTTCCTAAATGCATTATAAAAGTGTCTGAGCCATTTTGATTCGGCTAGACTGATATCATATGTTAAGAAAGCAATCCAAACCAATTAATTGGTGCGGAATCTTATATTGACTGAGATAAACAACCCTCTTGAAGGGGAAACTATATTTGTCGGAAGACCGACGTGCGCACTTGAGTATGATTGAACGATATGCATAACGTAGGGTACTTTAGTCTAATCACATGTTGTACTTGTTTTATTGGATTATTAGTATATTCCTGTTAATTCTAATAGAAGTTAATAGTCCTTAGTGACTGCTCAGTATTCATTATTTTGAAATCTTGAAATATTTAAGTGTGAATCTTGTTGATACCTTTCTATCCTTAACGACTGTTATTGAGAATTATTGATACTTCTTGTTATTCTCGAACTATCCTTTATTGTCATACCTTTGGGAATTGAAAGCTATATTATCACCTTATTGCTATAATACTTGTTGAGCAAACTTGTTGCTCATTCTTGCTTTTTCCCCTAAAAATATTTCAGTTAAGGCAGAGCAGGGTGGACCCTCGGGCACCGACAAAAGCAAGGGCAAGGCTACGGAGTAGCTTTGTAGTTAGATAACCATATTATGATAATGTAGTAAAATTATATATTAGCTATGTTTTAATATGCTTAATTATGTTTAAGCTTTGTAAAAGATGTTTAAGTTACGAAACCTTGGGACATGAATGGTTATATTAAATAAATGTAATCTATTCTTATGTTATGAGTTATTTCGCTATGCGATATGACATTTAGTCATATTATTATATTAGATTGTAGAACGTGACAAACCGAATTTGAGACGATGAGGTGGTCCGAATTTGGGCCCGTCACAGTTATCCTGTCATCAAAACAACTGACCTCTGTTTTGTAGGATAAGATTAAAAAAAACTACATAAAACACATCATGGCATGCATCCTATCCCTACCTACATCAGGAAATTAACACGCCTACGTTTTGTTGTAGGTGAAAAAATTAATCTTGTCACTAGATCTAAGTCTAAGAAAGCACTAAGTCCATCCACGGACAAGACTTCAAGTGCTCAGCTAGAATCCACCCTTGTCTCTATGGGAGAGTTCGAAGGACTGAATAATCAGTTAGCCGAATTGGCCAGTTTCCTAAGAAAGCAAAGTAAAGCTCTAAAGGGAAGCAATCCCAAGTGCATACAGAACCAGGAACACCTGGTGGTAGTGGTGGCGGTCAATAGACCGAAAAGGCAAAGACTCAGATCCCTGGACCACAAAACCAGGACCCAACCAACAAAACCACTAAAATAACCATTCTAAACAAAGAACAGGAAGCTGGTGACATTCTAAAGAAAGTACAGCAGATGGAAGAAACCATTCGGTCTATTAAAGGGACTGGGATATTTGGCAGTGTCAATTATTCAGACCTCTATATATTCCCTGGGGCTCGTTATCCCGAAAAATTTAGAACTCCTGATTTTCAGAAATACGATGGATTGGGAGACCCCTACACCTACCTGAAAGTATTCATTGCAGAACTCGGATCCTATGCAGAGGATGAGAAACTTCGAATGCAGTTATTCCATAAAAGTTTAACCGGAGAGGCAAGAGCTTGGTATGCCCGTTTGGACAACTCTATGATTCACAGTTGGGAAGAATTAGCCCATACTTTCCTCAGTCACTACATTTTCCAATCTCAGCTGGCTCTAGATAGATACCAAATAACCAAAATCAAGAAACAAAACACTGAATCATTCAGAGAGTATGCTCAAAGATGGAGGCGGGTTGCGGCACAAGTCACCCCATCTATAACTGAGTCTGAGATAGTCATGACCGTCATCGATATTCAAAAGCTCCATATTATGAGAGAGTCCTTGCAGGCATAGGAAAACCATTCTCTGAGATGATCAAGCACGGTGAAATGGCCGAAATGGGATTGAAGTCTGGAAAAATAAAGGATCTAACTGCCTTAGAAGCCGTTGCCGAGCATATCCAGTTCGGGAATTAAAGGAGTAATCCCTGGAGGGTACAAAAAAAGAAAGATGAAGAAGTGTCCTTAGTGTTAGAAGGACATAATCATACAGGCGAATCAAACAGTATGCCTATTCAAAGGAGGAACTATACCCCTTTCCAAGTACCAGCACAGACTTTAAATCCTCTATTTCAGAAAAATATGGAGGTCAGGAGTCGAAAAACTTTCACCCCTCTAGGGGATTCACTCGAGAATGTGCTAAAGCTGTTGATGGCACAGAAGAAGATTATATAACTCCTTCCACCAACCAACACTGGTGGATGGAATTTCGACCCAAGTAAGAAGTGTGCTTACCATTCTGGATCCCCGACCCATGAAACTCAAGAATGTTGGTCTTTTAAGAACAAAATTCAAGACTCGATTGACAACGGAGAGATTGTGGTAACAAAGCCCAAGCAACCGCACGTACATGATAATCCCTTACCTCAGGACAAAGAGGAGAATGTCAACATGATCAGCACTAGAAATGGAGAAGGATCCAAATACCTCCAATATGTCGGAGAGTCAACTCCATCTAGCAGCAACAGCCCATATAATTTGGAAGTCTCAGAAAGGCATTTCCTAATAGAACAAGAGATTAAGTCTATCAAGGAGCAGATTGAACAGTTAGCAGAGCTGATTATATACCAACATCAAATCACCAGATAGATGATAAACCAGACTAACCTGCCTGATGCAAATTCTCCCACACCAAAGATCAGTCCACCGGAGATCAGTCCCATCTCCACGAAGGATCACTATCGGTCTCATGAGCATGAACCATGGACTGACAAAATGGTCAAAGAAGAGAATTTTCGAGATGGCAGGAAGTTTATATTTCAAAGGAATTTCACCAACCTGAACCAGCCAATGGAGGAAATCCTCCAGATGTTAATCAACGAGTGAATTGTTGCAGACTAATTACCTCCACTGAACCCTCGATCCAGAAAATTTAAGCCTGGCCAAATATGTCAGTACCACTCCAATGCACCTGGCCATGACACTAAAGATTGTTGGGCACTTCGTAACCTGATTCAGAATATGATTGAAAGTAGCGAATTGATAAGAGTGAATCGGGATTATGGCCTCCCAAATGAAGACACTCTCTTTATCCCAACTGCAGGGAATCAGGATACAGTAGTTATTGTGTCCTATGACAATTAACCAACCCTCACACCCTTAAATCTGCTAGGGAAAGGGGTCCAAGAAACACAAAATCCTGTGAAGGTGGCCGCACCCAAGCCTTTAATCTTGCCCTTCAAACCTCAGTATCCAGTTATCAGTCTGAAGAGGGTCCCATTGAACTACGAGAATGACGAAGGTTCCACCTCAAATAGCATTGCTATTTTACCAAATGATAATCCATTATACCTGCCTCAGCGGGTGATCAAATTAGTCATCAAAACCAAAGAAAAGGTGGCTAAAGAGGAGATCAAAGAGTTCCTCAATAAAATGGGACACAATAAAATCAAGATAGTGCAAAGCTTGAAAGATGCACCCAAACAGATGTCCATCCTAGATTTGATCTTATCATCGGTGGATCATCGCAACATTCTGGTGAAAGTACTAGAAGAAGATCATCTGCCACATACCGTGGATGCCGAGAAATTCCGTCATGTGGTAGAACACATTTTCAAAAACAATGTGATATCTTTCACTGATAATGATATCCCTGCAGAAGGGACGGGTTATCGTAAGTCCCTGCATATAGCTGTGATATCTTCCGGGTATGTAATCGGAGGTGTGCTCAGAGATGGAGGATCATCCCTCAACATCTGTCCCTACGACACCTTAGAGAGAATGAAGATCAACTCGAACCAGATTAAAATCAGTCATGTGTTAATCCGGGCTTTTGATGGATCTCACCGACAAGCTATGCGAGAAATAGAGATTCCATTAGAGATTGGCCCACACACTTTCTATGTGTCCTTTCAGGTGCTCAACATCGCCACTGGATATAACTTGTTGTTGGGCAAGCTATGGATCCACATGGAAGGGAAGTGCCATCTACCCTCCATCAACAACTCAAATACATTATCAACGGCAACCTAATCACGGTCATTGCCGAACTGGAATACCCTGCCTGCCTACAGGGAGACATGCTGGTAATTATCTTGGATGCAGGGATTGAACCTATAAGTTTTCAAGCCCTGGAGGTGAGTGATACTCAGTATCTACCTATCGGAGCACCAGCATTGAAGCCTAAAGTCTCCCCTGAAGTGATGACAGTGGGCCAGGAAATGGTATCTTTGGGTTTCCAACCTGGAGAAGGGTTAGGAAAGAATCAACAAGGTATCAAGATTCCAGTGCAAATCCCGAGTCAGACTGGGAGAGCCAGATTGGGTTATTCATCCTTATCAAGCCGCCAGAATCTATATAAGCATCCTAAGGCTCATGCTTCCACAATTTTGTTGCCGAACCTTACGGGTGTTGGATGGGTGAAACCCATGAGGAAAATCCCATCTATGGTATTAACCATGTTATTTCCTCCCATTATACCAGCAAGTGAAAGAACAACTCCCAGATCCGAGATGGATAGCAAAAAGGGAAAAGAAAAGATCATGTACAAAGGACGAGACCCATTTACTAATATGCGGGTTATCATAAACTACGAGGATATGAATGATGGGATCCCAGACAGCGATGGCGAGGATCAGATTCAAATTTCTTGCATCAAGAAGGAAAAAAGGGGCAGTTCAAAGAAAAATCCTGGCCCTATTTTGAAGGATGTCTTAGTCATCATCCAAGATGAGGCGAATGATCACAAATCCTTAATCCTCCCTATTCGTGCGGATCTAACCTTGGATAACTGGAACAGTGTCCATTGCCTCAGTCAAAAAGGGTAAAGGGGCAGAGAGTCCGTCTGCCCTTCAAACATGCTTTCATTTACTGCTTACTTTTTATTGCACAACTATAGCAGTAACTTTTGTCATGCTTTGCCAAATGCTCTGTATATTTAAGCAGTTGTATCTATTAAAATGGAAGCATTTTTTTTTAGGACTCAAGCATTGGATGTGTTTGTCTCTGCTGATGAGATGCCAACCTGTCAAAGTGACTACAACCTTGATGTAGAACTGAAATTCGACTTGATGGATATTGATCAAGAGGAGGAAGATGACTATCAGGTGCCCGAGGGGATCAAAGAATGGGTCGAAGATAAACCCAAACCAAACCTCGACCAAACCATCACTATCAATATAGGAACCTCTGAAAATATCAAAGAAATCCAGATAGGCATAGACCTCACCCAAGACCAAAAAGCCGACCAGATTGAACTCCTAACACAGTGTTTGCATGGTCACATGAAGACATGATTGGCTTGTCAACTAACATCATCATCCATCTAATGCCCATTAAAGATAGATTCAAGCCAGTTAAACAAAAGCTCAGGAGATTGAAACCTGAATGGAGTCTAAAAGTCAAAGAATAAGTCGTTCAATAATTCAAAGCCGGAATTATCATGGTATCAACATATCCGGAGTGGCTATCAAACATAGTCCCCGTACCTAAATCCAGAGGGAAAGTACGAGTATGCGTGGATTACCGGGATTTGAACAAAGCCTGCCTCAAGGACAATTTCCCCATATCTTAGGTTACTCTTGCGGCTTTTGTTTCGACATAAAGGCTCCTAGATCATCGCAATCTACTAGAAGGGAAGTTAATTCGATCGTTCAACTAGAGCGAATTTGAGTGGTGTATTTTCATGAGGCACCCCCAGAGACTTAATCGTCCCCAGAGTCATTACTTAACACCGACCGGGTTATCCTCCTTATGAGAGGAACACACAACATACATTCTCATACATCGTGCCTTACCGTTTATGCATGCATTGACAGTTCGTGCGAAGCACTAATATGGGTGCGAAGCACTAAAGCAGGAAAGCATTTATTCACATTCATTTAATGTAAAGATGCAGCATTTACTCATCTATTGACTGTGGAGACGCAGGATTTCACGGATTCAATAGTTTTGAAAGGGAAATGTTTGAAAAGATTAGAAAGTGGCCTAAGCCCTCTACTGTCCCCAGCAGAGTCGCCACCTCTCGACGTTGGAAAATTTAAGAATCCCGCGGGTCGGTTCGTAACCCGAGTTTCCTCAAATCGATCTTCCTAAGTTCTCTATATCCTTATTCTTTTTATTTAGGAAAAAGGCTTCGAAGGGTTTTTTAGGAAAGAGGCCAACATGTATCATGTCGATGATTTGAATGTTTTAACATAGTCGCCAGTTGGTAGATTTGAAAATGGTTGTACCAACTCAACCGAGTTTGATTTGAAAAGAGGCCCAATTGATGGACACTGTCAAAAATTGATCTTTGAAATTGGAGTTTTGAGTTCGGGGGCTTGGTTAAGTGTGGGGAAGGTGTTAGGCACCCCACAAGTCTCGTGTAAACATGGTACCGCATCTTTTTAATATTTCCCTTAAAACTGAAATATGTGAGTGAATGTTGTTATAAAGTTGGGCCTATTGATTGATTAAAAACTTTGGCAAGCTTCGTTGAACCTATATACGAAGGGTTTGATTTGATTTGAAAATCAATCTTTGATTTAATTTGCAAAAGCATTTAATTTCATTTGCAAAAGCTTTTCTTTTGATTGAAAATGATGTTTTGAAAACTGGTTTATCAAACCCTTATGCTGCCATAGGAATTTAAGTGTATCACTACTTTTAATTTTTTTTATCTTTTTAGCCTTAAGGCTGCATGTGAATGGTGATTTGTCGGGCTGCGAAATATCCTCGACCATAGGAATAGACAAGTGTCGGTCTCCTCATGGTTATAAAAACCATCAGAGGGACGCTGACACGACAATTGACATTTCACTATGATGAGACCTTAAATCCGGATAACTGTTTTAAGGTCTGTGTATGTACATTTTATAGAAAAACTGGCAAGGTACATCTGTAAACTGGAGTTTGTCCATCGTGGGAATCAGATCCCGATCGATTTGATCGTGAATCCCACGATTCCTAGGCTCACATATGAGTAGCCCATAAACCTGCACAGTTCAAATTTGAACAGAAATGGATATATATACATCATCACGTTACAATGGAACCAAGGATTCATCAATAAATCCTGGCTGCGAGTGGATAAAGCGTCTCATTCCCACTAGATAGCGATCTAAGGGACGCGAGTTTGCTTTTAAAGCTAAAACTATAAAAAAAAATAACTAGATTTAAAGGAATCTAAGCCATTATAGCTTTCAGGTTCTATCGGGACCTGTTTGAACCGTTGAAAGCTAGAATTGGCGAGATTTGGATAAATCCAGTCCGCCCGCAGATATGTTAGTGCAGATTCATATACAAATGAATGTTAAATGCAGCAATTGTATAAATTTGAGTAAAGCAATATATATATATATATATATATATATATATATATATATAAAAGCTGTAAAAGGGAGATGGGTTTTCACTCGCAAGCCCGGAATGGAATTGTAATATATATATTTATATAAAAGAACTTTAAATAGCCACGAAATAATCCAGACTGTGACAGAAATGAAATATATATATATATATAGAAAAACAGTAATAAGGGCGATAGGTTTTCATGTCGGTGCCCGTACTGGAATTGAAATTGACAGAAAAGTAGTCAACAGTGACTTGGGAGAGCACCTAGTATGGCAAAGTGTGCACAAATAGTAAAATGGCCACGAAGTAATCCAGGCCGGACTGAAAATATATATATATATATTGACAGAAATGCAGTCAACCAGGACTGATATATATGAGTACCAGTGATGGTGAAATTCACTTATATATGCGTAAACATATATAAAAGCGATAAACTACCACGGATTTGACATCCTGGCTTGACATAATTGAATTTTTAGTCCATTTATAGTTAACTAAGCACGAAAAAGGGCAAAACCCAGACTGGGAAAGCAACCCAGTCCGGCAGAGTTGCCAAAAATGTGTGTGCTAGTGCATTTAAACTGCTAAAGCTGACGGATCGTCAATCCGAGTTGTAGAAATGCAAAAACTTGCATTTATGTACAGCAATATACCAAATTTTAACAAAAACGGCCACGGAACTATGTTTTGGGCATATTTAGAAGATGAAACTTCGTATGTAATTGGAAAATAGTGCAAAGTAGTAGTATTGACTTTCTGATCGTAAAAATACTTATAATAGACTGCAATACGGGCTTTTTGCCAAATCGTAGGCTCTATACGTCCAAATCTATCGGTTATTTTATGATATGTGGTAGTATATGGGTATACCTACGTGTTGGAGTGAAAATATTTGGGTTTGGAAGAGGTGTTAAAAGTCAGAAAATCAAACTGGCTAGGCTTCGCTGCGTTTCCGAATTATTGAAAATGAACAGCGGTGCACCTCTATATATAGACCAGGGAGCCACAGATCTACCTAGGACATCCACGAGTAGAGGTGTGACTCCCCTAAGTGGGACCCACATGCCCAGTTTGGTTGTCTCGAGGTGCGTGCATGTCAGTCGACGCGATGTCAGGTTCAAAACTATAATGGCTAATAATGCCAAGCAGGAGGAGCAATGGGAATGCGGATCTCCCCTGTAATGTTCCAAATGGCACGCTCTCCTAGATAGAGCTCCCAGCCTCCCTCCATCAATATAGGGACTTTGCGGGTCGATAAGTCAAACCCCCGACCAGTGGGGAAACCTCCATCAAATCCGATGGTTAAGTGCTCAGATGTGTACGGTGTCCAGGTGATCGATCCCTCTGTCAAAAACTCTACCTGCAGATGGGCATGAGTGAATCCCTCAGCAACAGGGACTTCCATCAAAATGGAGTGGTGCCATCTTCGTCCACGTGGATAGGTCTCCAGACCTAATGCTGAAATAGTCCATAGGCAAGGAAGCCTCTCAAATGCCCAAAGCTATCCATGCAAATATCAAAAGTCCTCAGTGACCAAGACTGCCAAAAATAAGTGTAGAGATCAAAAAGGTATAGAAAGATGTACTCACCACCAAAAATTGATGGAATCCTAACCAAGAGAGGCGCATGCCCCAGAGAAAATAGGCAAAGGTATAGAAGCCCCAATCAAAGTCACAGAGGTGCTTTACATGCTAAGTGGCGCTGATCAAAGCAAAGGACAACATCGACGAGTTGTCCTCCATAAAGCAACCCCTAATGATCGACAAAAATAATCGCCTCAAAATGCGATCGCTAGCCCTTCAATCATCAGGCAGAGGCAACTGCAAAGTCCCATCCTGGGCGTCTATACTTAAGGGACTAGATCGGACTGCCCGACCCTTGAATGCTGACTGAGGGACTCCCAACAGAGATCTAACTATGGTGGGCGAAATGTCAGATACGACATGCTCTGTCTCGCCCTCAAACTCAATGCCGGTGATAAATTTCCAGTCCATAGGAGTCATCATCACCTCGCAATCAAAAAGATGTAGGGACTGAGTCTAGTGAAACCAGCGCTCAGACAAAGCCCTCAATTACCCCCAAGGGCAACCGCGGGGCAGGATCGAGAAGAAGGCCTAAAATCCCCAGCCATTCATGATCTCCCTGTAATCCTAGTGCATAGTCTGATAGAGGGAGTGCACACTAAACTAGTTCCCTCGAGGTTGTGTCAAGCCAGGGCCTTACATCAAAAATCAACCCATGTCAAGAACCAGTGCCCCGAGAAAGGCCAGAAGATGGGAAAAGTGTCCAAAGAGAAGAAAAACTTCACGTCACCTCATTGCCCTAAAAATATCTTGAAGGATGGCGACTTAAGTCTCCCAGCAACACCTGTGTCGTCACAGCAATGCCCGGGACTTCCGCACGTGGAACATGAGCTGGAACAAGAGCAACAAAAGCAGCCTCCTTGTCATCAATGTCAATGGGTTGCTCGTCCTGTGCTGGACATATCCTGCTCTCTACCAAAATGTGAGGCGTCCTAGATGGACGGGCCTATGGGACGGTAGAAGCCCTCCTCTGTCTAATGCCTGATGAAACCCCAGTAGAGCTGCGAGGTCTATTGCGATCCATCGCATACACCAGTACTCGAAATCACCTCAGACAGGATGTGGTAAGCCTAAAACCTATGG
The DNA here is from genome assembly GCA_020205555.1 of Panax stipuleanatus. Taxonomy (NCBI): domain Eukaryota; kingdom Viridiplantae; phylum Streptophyta; class Magnoliopsida; order Apiales; family Araliaceae; genus Panax; species Panax stipuleanatus. Next base: position 76,571,215 of record CM035117.1, read on the forward strand.
CTTATTAATCAATCAATCCAGTATACATATCTAAGTCCTAAAACATGTATGGGTCCATCAAAAATACCCCATACAGTCAAAACTACATGTTTTCAAAATCCTAGAAGCTCAAAACCTGCATTAGGTCAGTAAAAAACTCCCCACAGAGTCAAAAATGCATGCTTTTCAAAACCTAAGATTTTGGAAAAAAATCGCCAGAGTCTCCTTTATAAAATGGACTGTCCACATGCACACAGGCATGCCTAGGTGGCCATTCAGTAGTGCACCTAACCAAAAATAGAAACAGTTCATATGTACTAAAAATATCAAAAAATCAGCCTCACATGGTCTCCAAAATACCATAGGCATTTTTAGTTACAAGTCTAGGCTCGCTAGGCCTCAAAAAGGATGACTAAACAGATCAAAAAGTGGAAAAATTGACTGTCTCAGAACCTGAATTTTCTTACATCCAAACATGCATTAAAGTAAAATATTGCATACATATGTAGACAGAAAAATTTTCACAGGTCATATAGACATATATTTTTCATACAATACGTTTACAAGTACCCTAGGCAGTTCGCATGCTTTTAACGGTCAAAAACTGCGAAAGAAGGATGGAAAATGTTACCTGCGCCGCGCTGAACGCGTAGGAACTGACGGATTCATAATCTGACTGCCAGAACTCTGTAGATCTAAAAAAGAAGATCGAAAATCCTTTCGCTGCTCAAACGGGAAACTTGCAAAATAAAAATCCCGCAGCACATTAAGTAGCCCAGGTGGTTGCAGCTCCACCTGCGACTACCGCACCTCCACTTGCGACAACCCAGGTGGGTCCCACCTGCCCTGGGCCCGGTTCAATTCGAGTCAAAACGAAGTTTAAATGGGCCGCCGAGTCAAATCTAAAGAGAAATCGCTACGCGATTGAGCGGTTTGTCCTGAAATCTTGCGTTCAAGCAGTACAATCCTCTTAAAAAGGGAAAATTCACAGAGACCCTTGACATTCATCCCGGAGCCATGTCCGAGGATTAACAAATCAAACTGCGAAAGAACTACACAAAAAGTGCTCAAAACTGCCAAAACTGCCATTTCCGAAGCAGTTTCAGCCGTTGGCTCAACCCCAGCGAAGTTCGGGTTCTGACCGAAACAGTTTCAGCCATTGGCTCAACTCCAGCGAAGTTCAGGTTCTGACCGAAGTAGTTTCAACCATTGCTTCCAGTACAACAAAGCATCGGGTACTGACCGGTGACAACTTAGCCGTTGGCTCAGCCCCAACGAATCATTGGGTACTAACCGGTGATAACTCAGCCGTTGGTTCCAGTCCAGCGAAGCATCGGGTACTGACCGATGATAACTCAGCCGTTGGTTCCAGTCTAGAGAAGCATCAGGTACTGACTGATGATAACTCAGCCATTGGTGCAACCCCAGCAAAGTTCGGGTGCCGATCGAAGTCAATTTCAACCTTCAGACTAGTCCCATGGGATGTCGGGAGACGATCTACAGATGAGAGTTATATAATAATCCATCTTCACAACGGACAGATGATGGAATCTGTTATACACATCCTCAAAGAAGATCATTGAGGTAGTATCAATCCTGGCCACTACCTCAAAACCTACAAAGCTATCGCAGAAGACGTCATCCCCAGCAGATCAAGACGGGAAAATTTGTGATAGCTCACCCCCTCAGAATCTACGAAGCTATTGCAGAGGACCTCATCCCCAGCAGGTCAAGACGGGAAAATCTATGACAAATCATCTTCAACAAACTCATCAAAGTCAAACAAATTATCATGAATGATGTCATCGATCGCCGAGAATGACAAAACTGGCTCGCGATAACTTCTTAATACCATCAATGGCTATACTGGATAGCGTCATCCCCAGCAAAGTGATAATGCACACAGCCAAAAGTAGCCCCATTCTACTCCAAGACGCCCAACTTCAAAATGACTCTGGCACTCTCTATTTCCAGTGTGTACTAATCTTTATCATGTCCATTCCACCACATTACATGGATATGATAAAGAGGGGCATCTATAGACACTCAAAATTTTCCTTGCCCCAATACCAACCTGATAGGAGGGCAAAACTGTCAATCAATCCAAATTTGGCCACCAACGTTGTTCCTTTAACCTAAATTTGATTCCCAATATCATTAATCAAACTTCGACAGTCAATCGGACCATCAATCAAGCTCCGACAGTCAATCGGACCATCAATCAAGCTCTGACAGTAAATCGGACCATCAATCAAGCTCCAACAGTCAATCGGACCATTAATCAAACTCTATCGGACCATCAATCAAGCTCTGACAATCAATCAGACCATCAATCAAGCTCCGATAGTTAATCGAACAATCAATCATGCTCCAACAGTCAATCGGACCATCAATCAAGCTCCGACAGTCAATTGGACAATCAATCAAGCTCCGACAGTCAATCGGACCATCAATCAAGTTTCGACGGTCCATCGGATCATCAAGATCAACCACAATCTCAACCCGAGAAGACAAAATCAACCCCGGTCTCAACTCGGGAAGTCAATTCAACCCCGACAGCAACCTGGGAGGTATCAATCAAGCCCGACCTCGATATCGGGTCGTAAAGTCAACCCTTGTCTCAATCTGGCAAGTCAAGGCAACCTTGACATCAACCAAGTATATGTTAAGCCATCTCCAGTCTCAATCTGGGAAAGTCAGTTCATCCCCGGCAACAACCCGGGAAGTCAAACTCGACCCCGGTCTCAACCCGGGAAGTGCAGGTCATCCTCGGTCTCATCCCAAGACGTCAGGTCAACTTTAGACATCAACCTGAAGCATCACAAAAACTCTAAAGCAAAACCTAGAATGACCACATCAGCCTCAGAGACAACCCTGAGGTCAAAAGACGTGACTGAGATCCAAGTCTTAGAATCAGCTCCAGAAAGTCAACCAGCGACCATGCCGACACCACAGGCAGCCCCAGGAGGGTTACAACGATCATTTCATCAACTCTCAACTGACTTGGTCAAACTCAAGCCAAATTGATGTTGCCAAAGTCAGAATGAGCCCTAACGACTATCCCGAGTGGCAATTACGCAAGACAGCTCAACGGATAAACTGCGGGGAATCGAAGACCTGGTTATGAACCTGTGTTCCTTGACCCGGAAAATATTTTTACCCATGTCATTGTGACAGTCTCGACGAGAGATTTCTGGAAAGGTATCGCACGCCTCAAACGGACACTCCGATCAAAAGTTAGAAAGTTTCCAACACGACATTGCATTGCTCAGAGTGCACGTACTTTGAGACGACTAAGCCGGGCACGTGGGGCCCACCTAGGAGAGGCACAGCTCTACCTCCTGCTGTCGTAAGTAGAGTGGAGGCTCCCTGGCCTATAATCAAACGTGGCCCCCCATTCATTTTTAAAAAAGCCGGAACGTAGCGAAGCTCTGCCAGTTTAATTTTTCAACTTTTACACCCTTTCCAAACACATATTTTTACTCCAACACGTAGATATACCCAAATACTACCACATATCAAAAAACCACCGTTAGCTTTGGACGTTTAAAGCCTATAATTTGGCAAAAAGCCCGTATTGCAGCCTATTATGAGTATTTTTACGATCAGCTAGTCAATACTACTACTTTGCACTGTGCTACACTTGCACACAAAGTTTCATCTTCTAAATATGCCCGAAATTTAGTTCCATGGCCTTTTTTGTCAAAATTGATACATTTTTGTAGATAAACTCTGTTTTCAACATTTTTACAACTCGGATTGACGATCCGTCAGCTCCAGCAGCTTCAATGCACTAGCGCGCACATTCTGGCAACTTTGCCAGACTGGGTTATCTTCCCAGTTCGGGTTTGGCCCTTTTTTATATATATTTAACTGTAAATGTACTAACATTTCAATTCTGTCAAGCCTGAATTTCAAATTCGAGGTAGTTTACTGCTTTTATATATATATATACGCATATATAAGCGACGTTCACCATCACTGGTACTCATATCAGTCCTGATTGACTACATTTCTATCGATATATATATATATATATATATATATATATATATATATATATATATATTTTCAGTCGTCCTGGACTATTTGTGGCCATTTTACTACTTTTGCACACTTCCCCATATTGGGTGCTCTCCCTAGTCACTGGGTGACTACTTTCTGTCAATTTTAATTCCAGTACAGGCACCGACGTGAAAACCCATCGCCCTTTTTTACTGTTTATATATATATATATATATATATATATTTTATTTCTGTCACACCCTGGATTATTTCGTGGCTATTTACAGTTTTTATATATATATTTCAATTCTAGTTCGGGCTTGAGAGTAAAAATCCATCGTCCTTTTACAGCTTTTACATATATAATTATATATATTACTTTATTCAACTTATTCAACTGCTGCATTCGGCATTCATTTGCATATGAATTTGCACTGACATATCTGCGGGCAGACTAGATTTATCCAAATCTCGCCAATTCTAGCTTTAAACGGTTCAAACAGGTCTCGACATAACTTGGAAGCTATAATGGCTGAGATTTCTTTAAATCTAGTTATTTTTATAGTTTCAGCTTTGAAAGCAACCTCATGTCCCTTAGATCGCTATCTAGTGGGAACGAGACGCTTCGACCGTGCGGACCGAGATTTACTGAATGAGTCCCTAGTTCTGGCTATCTTGGGATATTTATCTGCTTCTATACAAATTTGAACTGTGCAAGTTTTCTAGTCACTCATATGTGAGCCTCGGAATCGTGGGATTCATGATGAAACTGATCAGAATCTGATTCCCACGATGGACAAACTCTAGTTTATAGATGTACCCTGCCCAGTTTTTCTGTAAAATGTACATGCACAGACCTTAAAACGGTTATCTAGATTTAAGGTCTCAACATAGTGAAAATATGGATTGTCGTGTCAGCGTCCCTCCGATGGTTTTCATACCCATGAGGAGATCGACACATTATATTTCTGTGGTCGAGGATGCTTCGCAGCCCGACAAATCACCACTTGCATGCAACCTCAAGGCTATCAAGTTAAAATTGAAAGTAGCGATACGTTTCAATTCTTATGTCAGCGTAAGGGTTTGATAAATCCAGCTTCCAAAACATCACTATCAATTCAATTCAAAAGCTTTTGCAAAAAATTAAATTAAATGCTTTTGCAAATCAAATCAAAGACTGATTTTGAAATCAAATCAAACCCTTCGTATATAGGCTCAACGAAGCCTGTCAAAGCTTTTAATCAATCAAAAGGCCTAATTTTTAAACAGCATTCACTCACGCATTCCAGTTTTAAGGGAAATATTGAAAAGATGCGGTACCGTGTTTACACGAGAGTCGTGGGGTGCCTAACACCTTACCCACACTTAACCAAACCCCCGAACTCAAAACTCCGATTTTAAAGTTCAAGTCTTGACAATGTCCAGCAATTGGGCCTCTTTTCAAATCAAACTCGGTTGAGTTGGTAAAACCATTTTCAAAACTACCAACTGGCGACTCTGTTTAAATCAAATCAAATCGTCGACATAAACACGTGTTGGCCTCTTTCCTAAAAACCCTTCAAAACCTTTTTCGCAATAAAAAGAATAAGGGTAGAGATAACTTAGGAAGAACGATTTGAGGGAAACTCGGGTTATGAAACGACCCGCGATATTTCTTAAATTTTCCAATGTCGACAGAATAGTTCGAGAATAACAAGAAGTATCAATAATTCTCAATAACAGTCGTTAAGGACAGAAAAATATCAATAAGATTCATGCTTAAATATTTTAAGATTTCAAAATAATGAATATTGAGCAGTCACTAAGGACAATGAACTTCTACTAGAATTAACAGGAATATACTGATAATCAAAGAAAACAAGTACAATAGGTGATCAGCCTAAAGTACCCTACGTTATGCATATTGTTCAATCATACTCCAGTGCGCACGTCGGTCTCCCGACAAATATAGTTTCCCTTTCAAGAGGGTTGTTCATCTTAGTCAATATAAGATTCCGCACCAATCAATTGGTTTGGATCACTTTCTTAACATATGATATCAGTCTAGCCGAATCAAAATGGCTCAGACACTTTTATAATGTATTTAGGAACAATAAGTTCAATGTTTGCATTAATATCAAGGTACAAAGTTTAATATTTGAATAATAACGAATATCAAGTTGTCATAGCAATAATTCGGATTTATACACTATGTAAAGTGAACAGAGTTAAGGAACTTGCTCGATAATAGAGTATAGTTCGGATACTTGCACAAATTCAAAGTGTGTAAGATAGAAAACTTGCATTGAATATATCAATCAAATAAAGTTAGGAAACTTGCTTTATGCTTAGTTTACCAAAGTAAAGCTTATCAACACTTTTTGAATCTTATCATAACATATTTACGTCTATTGGACATTTATTAGTTATGTATTTTTGATACACAAACTTGATATATAAGTTAAGCATATATATACTATTTCTTACTTAGTCATAAAATCCTACACATACGTCATTACGTACTTTACCTGACACAAAATCAATTTATAAGACACTATGAATTCAACTAACATAGTTCATACTATCGTTTGACTTAACTTTTGAAGTTCATAACCACTTTATCAATTTAATATGGTTTCGTCATAACATGTTCACTAATATTTGAATATTGTATTATATTATAGATTAGGATAACAATACAAGCCTACATCAATCTCAGATTACAAAAAATTAGTTAGACTCCTCTCTAGGGTGGCGCCGCCGCGCCTGATTTGAACTAGGGAGTGGCGCGGCCACGCTGCTCCCATTTCAAATCAGAGCTAAGCATCAGATTTCTTGGCCTAGCTTGCACACCCTCATACTCTAATGATAACACATGCAGAAACATACAGGTTATGATAAGTTTGATTCTTATATCATGCTTTCAACATCGTCTTATCGATTTTCGACTAACGAGGCTTAATGTGTTTGATTACAATGTTTCTTACGTCTACTCATTATACATATGCAATGAGGTCGATAATCTTTATTTACACATTCTCAAGTTATTTTAGTCACGCATTTCATGTTCTATGGTTTCACTTCTTTGAAATTTGTTCTAAACCTTGCTCAACTAGTTTACAATGCATAAGACTATCTAGGCATACATGTCAATCATGTCTAGAGTCATAAGATACCTTATTAAGATGGTCATAAATTTCAGAATGTTCATAATGTAGTTATCAACAAAACTAGTTTTCAAACTCTTAAGGTTTCTCTTGAAAATCTCATGTTAACCAATCACGCATGCAAAGCTACTACACATATCATATGTCATGCTTGTATATACATAATCATACCTCCTAAACATGCTCATAAGTTCAGACTTTAAAGGGCACATAGTTTATCAAGTTCGTATTTAAAACTCTACGATTTCTCTTAGAAGGTTGTCAAAACCATTCAAGTATATAAGGTAAGTCCATATATCTTATATCATACTTTCATATACACATAAATAGACCACATAAACATGCTTGAATTTTTAGAACTCAAAGTGTTCTAGTTCGACAAGTTTGCTTTTGAAAGCTTTAAGTCTCTTTTGGAAAACCAAGCTTTGGTAAGTGGTTCTATGCAAGACCCCTTAAACTAGCATGTCAAGGATTTATATAGACTTAACGACATTATACTAGCATGCTCCACATCTTAGAACCCACAAAATCATTTTTTGATTCTGCAGAAGGGCACAGCCGCGCCCTATTTGTACTTGGGAGTGGCGCGGCCGCGCCATTCTGGTTCCAGCCAGGAGCTTTCCTGTTATTGCAGAGCTTCCAAAAATTCCTTCAACATAATTCAGTTAGCATGCTTGCATACTACTACTTTGCATACCTAACATATATATACACTCTATAATTCATGCTAGCATTTCCCACACATCAATTCCAACTACATTATGCAATTCAATTGATTGAATTTCAAAGTGGGTTAGTATTATACCTCTTGAGCTTTAAATTTTGACAGAGCTTTGCTTGAATTCTTAGCTTATGCCCTCAACTCACTCTTGCAACACTTAGCAACAATTCTAGCAACTTGATTATGGGAAGAGGAGGTCTATATTTATAGGGAATTTAAGGACCATGCCAAGCCTTTACACCAAGAATCAAACTATTGGGAGGAAGAGAAATACATTGGGCAATCAATGGTTGGTGCAATAGTAGCCACCAACCCATAACTGTGACAACCCCAAATTCGGGTCTCTCAAATACCTCGGATCCAGTTCGCCACGATACATCTATCGCAGAACTATACATCTTATATTCAAAACTTAATGAATAAATTTTACTTATTACAATATTGAAATATAATTTCTATTCATACCCAAGATCTTGTATGATGACCTTAAACCTTTTATAAGTTTTCAAATCTCGGTCATATATCATCCCTGTTTACACATCACATTCGATGTTTACAAAAATGCAGAATAACTAAAACTTTTTCTATCTCATTGTATAAATTTTTTCCTTAAATTCATAATCTTGAATCAATTACATAACCTTGAATCAATTATAAAATATGATTCATTATGTTCGAATTACTGTATAAACGTATACATCTTAGTTCGAAACTCCTATGTGTTACATAACACGACTTTACAATTTTAACAGGTATGAACATTGTAATCTACTATCGGATATATCTTCTAGAACCTAAGCATGGTTCAAGAGCATATATTTAAATAAATAGTATCTTCGAACTATATCACGTAGCACGTAACTTTTATCGTGAGTCCTTAACCTGCAAAAGTGGTTATTTGCAAGAGTGAGCTCGACAGCTCAGCAATTCTAACAATTTTCATTCAACACATAGCATATAATATCATACCCAGTTCATGCATTCATAATCAATCGATATATACTACGCATGTTACTTCTCACATAACAAGCATATCATCAAAGATCAACTTTCAATCTCATACATATCTCATATACAGTTCATATATAAGTTAACATCATCATGGCATAATATAATTCATCTAGCAGTTATTGAATTCATATATCAAATAAGAACTGAAAGACTTGCCTGTTGCGTAGTTTAACAACTACGACTTAACTGCTTAAGATATTTGCGCTTCGTGTATTCCTACACAATCATTCAATTATGGATTCATACATATCAGTTATATATATCCATACATTCTCAATATAATAACCATTGATTACATTGTTATCTAACTTGGTTCTTAGAACCTTCGTTTTACTTTCTCATCACGTTTTTAGAAAACTATGTACGTGTAGGTATACCTTAACCACACATACTTACAATCATCCTATATATACATGTATCACACACTTAACTTTACATGTTCGTCACATATTTAGAACTTATATGATATTTATTACTCATACGTTTCTTAAACCTTAACGGAATTATAGTTTTCGAGTTTTATATAGCCATTTGCACAAATCAACACTTAAGGCATCAATAAGATACTATTTTATAACTCTGAAATAATAATGTAAATATGCTACTATGTTCATCACGTATACATATGAGGTGCCATACTAATGTTAAGACGCATGCTCACAAATACCTTTACCATATACGCACAACTAGCATCGATAATTGCTTTAAAACATTTCTAATTCATGCTTAACTAACTGTCATAGTGTATAGTAAGGTGTGTGCACATACATGACATTTAAAAGCTCTAGCATGCATGCTCAAACATATTAGAACACTAATACACTATGATCACGCAACTTAGTTTGCAAAAAGTTCAAATCTTACTTTTGAAACCATTACGACTTAAACCATAAATGCTAGGGTAAACTCAACACTTTTAAATTTACATTTCATGTCTATCTAGACCATGAAATTATGCTCAAAAAGTCAGAACATAAGCATCAATAGTATATGCCAAGGCTCATTTTAAAAACTTATAACTTTCGTTAGAAATCGCACACTAACGAAGTCAAGAATGTTCATGCTATGTCAAGGTACTTATTCATACCTGTTAAACCTGATTTCATGTATGTCTAAGTCATTTACACATACTCAAATGGTCAGAAATTACAAGACATAAGTCTTGGTCAAGTTCACTTCAAATGTCTTTAAGTTTTTCTTAAAAACCATTTGAATCTATCAATCATGTATGCTAGTATGTTCAACAGTTTAAACATGCATTTTATGTCAATATAAACCATACTATCATGTTCATAAAATCAAAATGTACACATCTCACGTATATGTTGAAGTTTATATATAAAACTTTAAGTTTCTTTTCAAAACTATAAGTTTTTCTTCCATGAAACATATTAACATGATTATGCATGCTTATGTCATATCAGAGTAATCATATATGCATGTTATCTATGTCCACATGTTTGTTCTACTAATATACTACATGCTAGCATTTATTAGTACTTAACAAAAAATAAATTTCTGGTTCAGTCCTGACGCAGCTGCGGAGGGCTCCGGCCAGAGGCAGTAACAGGCTACTTCGGCAGGACTGCTAATCCATCTCAGAAAATTCATACGAATTCTATTCTAGCCATGCTATAATATAAATCCAACATGTTTATAATCATATATAATACTTAGCAATCATATTCCTCAATTCAATTACCATCTAAATTACGTAATCAAGAACTTGCCATTGAAGAACAAGAATGTAAATTGTATACCTTTTCCATTATGGACTTGCTGCTAAACAATTTCTATAATGCTGTTATAGTACTTTCCCTCACAGATATTTCTCACAGCAACTCACTCAATATAATGCTATACTTAGGAAAATCTCAGCAACTCAAAAGATGAAGGAGAAGACTCTTTATATAGCCAATTCAATAACCAGACAATGTGATTGCCTTCCAAATTAAATCAAAGGAATGCAAGATTGTTCAATGGATAAGAGAGAGTTGGTGGATTAAATCATGAATCCCACATCTCTTACAATCATTAGCTAGCTTGTGAGGAAATTGAGAAGGAGATAGAGTAGTGTAGCCCTGTGGGAGTACACGTGAAGAATGAAATGGGCACTCAATGTGGGGCAATAAATAATCTCAGCAACTTGCAAATGTAGTACAATAAACACTTGAGTTATATATATACACAATTTATATCAAGTATGCTTAGGTTATACATTTATTTTAGTCACAATGTAATCCCAATAAATAATACTACCATGTAGTAAATTTAGTTGGACATATATAATTTATGTTCATTTTGTTAACACTGAGTATAATACAATTTGGATATTATCTTTCCTCTTTATAATATAAACGGTTATTATTTCAATTATAATAACTTATTGAAAACATTAACAATTAACATTTGTTTATTGATATTAATATAAGGTGATAGGATATACATTAAAGTCTTCCTACACACATCATGTTCCATAAGTAATAAATATTATGTAACTCACATAATGCCATAAATCTTACTTTATAATATATATCTACATTAATGTATCACATAGCACTTTTATAATATATAGAGGGAACCACTATATAGTGTAAATTTAATTATCGCATGCTTGCATAAACAATTAATTAAATAAATATAATCGCATTATATTTATTAATCCTTTGCTCATTACTATATTATTTATTCACAGTAATAGTTAATTAACATATTATCAATTAATTACTCGCTAATCGTTAACCCTTTGTAATCACAATTAATCCTTTACACGCTTATGTTTTATTATTTTCAACAATAATAAATTCATACTTTATCGATTAATTATCCAAAATATTATTAATCAGTCACGTTTAAACCTCTACACTATATTCAAGTAAATTGAATATATTCAAGTAAATTGAATATTTAAATACTAATGCTTCTACTAATACCCTGATATAAAACCTTAGGGTTAGTCCACTAATTTAACAATCCATTAGTGACTCCCTTTTAATTAATCATAGAAATTATACGCATAGGCTCTAACTCACATAACATGTATACTTGCACATAGAAATAATTCTCATAATAATATTAATTAATCCCATTTAATTATTTCTTTATAACATGATATAATAAGTTTCATTATATAATATATTATTTCCAATAGGGGCATTAATCAAAAAAATAACTTACTCATTTCCTCAAGATATTATTTAAATATAATATCTTAGTATTGATAATATAGTTGGATGTACAACACGTGTACACCTTTTATATAGAAAATAGACCATAAGTTATTTTCCATCAATATATTACGTATAGCAAATATGTTTCAATATAGCTACCCTCATTCATATTACCTCAGTTAAAGACATACAAGGTATTATTATTATTATTATTTAAAAATAACACTTCCCCCTGATTATTAAAATAAATCAATACGAGAAATTTTTAATAATCTTTATTAGAAATATATATAATAACTATTTCTCTTTCCACCAATCCACATAACTCAAGATATATATATATATATATATATATATATATATATATAACACATATATACATTCCTTTAATCTACACTTCTCATCATGTATTCAATTAATTAATAATTCTCTAATACATATCTAACAATATATTGATTTCATTCTCTCTCTTTAACAACGTACCTATATACAAGTCTAAACCTAGCACACCCCGTGTCTTTACTAGTATTCTATATAGTACATTGAGTTGTTTCCCACAAACAACCAACAAATTAGTTTTCGTCTCGTCTGCACTGTTTTCACAGTGAGTAAGATCGGTTACTAATTCGTATATACCTCCGCTCACTGAAGGAATTGTTTAGCCCAGCTCCTATATATCAACCATCAAAGGCAACGGTTGCACTGTCGTAAACTTAATACTTGCACGTACATATACTCCAGAAAATGGTGACTATTAAAAATATTTAATGTCATCAACTTACCATGATAAATAATTCTACAAATCATTTAATATTGATAGATAAATATTATCCATCTCCGCTACTAATTCATCTCTATAAATATATAATAATGATATATATTTATTAAACACGAAGAATCACGTATTACATAGTTCATATCACCCTATGTAATTCAATACTACAAACCTCATATCACAGATATATATGTTCATATTCGAATCTATCTCATGCTTTAATAATTTTATTCATTAAATTTTTATTAATAATAATTCTTGGAAATTCGGGTTCTTACAATAACCCACTCCCTTTCATCATTTAATTGTATTCTAGAATTTGGTATATAGGTGTAGCATAGGCCATTGGCCATACACGTGAAATAGAAGATGAGGAAGTGACTCTCATTTTGGGACAACTCAATCTCAACAACATAGCAAGTAGGAAATGAGATAATGCTACATACTATAGGTTATTATACATATCCATATTAGATACACTTAAGTTAAATACATGTATATGTATACTTAGGTTTAAATCCAATTGGGTGCATACATGGGTTTTAATGTTATAATATCACATGGTAGCAATTTGGGGTACATGTATACACATCAATATATAATCCATGTACATTTTGATGATGCCAAATTATGATTTAATTAGGTAGTGACACACCACATTATCATAAACCTTATTATTTTAATTAATTATTAATATTGATTATTTATATAGTCAAATTTAATATTTCATAAAGTACACACTAATGTACTACACATAACTCGTGGTCACATAGATATCATTTGTATATCTTACACATTCCATTAATCTTACTATACAGTTTTCATATTATATAGTCTCACTAAAGTGTCACACTACACTTTATAATATAGTTTGGTTCAACATTGCACAATGTACCCATAACATGTATTCATTTGGGTCCATTTATGTAAATCATGTGACTTACTCCCTTTTACCATATAGTTCCTATATTACATAGTCATATCACAATGTCACACTATATTTTATATTATATAGATGTAGTTACTATATAATATGTGATTACCTATCGTTACACTTAGCAATTAATTGAACAAACATTAATCTTATAATATTAATCAATTATTTATTCATTGTTATGCTATCACTCATAATAACAATTAATAAACATTATTATACTAATTAATCATTCACTCATTAATTATTTATTTTAATTTATCAAACCCTCATAATTCTCATCCCGTGCCACACAAGGCATGTTACGAGCTTATCATAAACTCTACATTTTTCTTAATCATTATAAATTCAATATGAATTAATTGAATTACTCATCTCTTAACACATAAATATTTATATTCAAATAAATATTTATTATTATTAATATCAAAATTATTATTTATTCATGAAATTCACGGTTCTTACAATAACATGATAGGATGTATATGACAAGGAATGTAAATCTTTCATTATGATATTTACATTGTGCTCCTTTATATTTGGAATTTGAAAACTTGACATTGAATTGAAAGAGGAAGGCATGAAGAAGCTTCCCATCGGATTTAGTTAATTAGAAGCTGACCTATCTTAGGCTACTCTCACGGCTTTTTGGCATGAAGGCCCCCAGATCATCGCAATCTACTAGAGGGGAAATTAATCCAATCTTTCAACTGGAACGAATCTAGGTGGTGCATTTTCATGATCCCCCAGAGACTTAGTCGCCCCCAGAGTCATTACTTATCACCGACGGGTTTTGCCTCCCGAAGGAGGAATCACAACATACATTCACATACATTGCGTCTCACCGTTATGCATATGATGACATTGGTGCGAAGCACTAATATGGGTGGGAAGCACTAAAAACCAGGAAAGCATTCATTTATATTCATTCAATGTAAGTACGTAGCATTCACGCATTCATTCAATGTAAAGACGCAGCATTCACACATACGTAGTTTTGAAAGGGAAATATTTAAAAAGATTTGAACGTGGCCTAAGCCCTCTACTGTCCCTAGCAGAGTCGCCACCTGTCGATGTCAGAAAAAATTGCCGGGTTGGGTCACAACCCGGGTCTTTCTCTTTTCCTAAGTTATCTCTACCCTTTTTCTTTTTATTTCAAAAAAGATTTTGAATGGTTTTTTAGGGAAAGGCCAACATATATCATGTCAAAAATTTGAACATTTTACAAAGTCGCCAATTGGTAGATTTGAAATGGTTGTACCAACTCAACCGAGTTTTGTTTGAAAGAAGCCCAATTGCTGGACACTGTCGAAACTTGATCTTTAAAAATAAACTTTTGAGTTCGGGGGCTTGGTCAAGTGTGGGGAAGGTGTTAGGCACCCCACAACTCCTGTGTAAACACGGTACTGCATCTTTTCAATATTTCCCTTAAAAAACTGCAATGTGTGTGTGAATGCTGTTTGAAAATTGGGCCTATATTTGATTAAAAGTATGTCTTATGCATCGTTGAACCTATATACGAAGGGTTTGATTTGATTTGCAAAAGTCTTTGACTTGATTTGGAAAAGGTGTTTTATTTGATTTTGCAAAAGCTTCTCTTTTTGAAAAGATTATTGAATAATGTTTTGAAAGAAGGTTTTCAAACTCTTATGCTAACATAGGAATTAAAGCATATCGATACTACAATTTTATCTTTTCAGCCTTAAGGCTCAATTTGAATGATGATTGTCAGGCTGTCAAGCATCCTCGACCACAACATATATACAAATGTCAGTCTCCTCATGGGCATGATAGCCATCGGAGGGACTCCGACACGACAACCCATATTTTTTTATTATATTGAGACCTTGAATCTGTATAACCGTTTTAAGGTCATTTTGTTCATTTTTTATAGAAAACTGGCAGGGTACAACTCTAAAGTAGAGTTTGTCCATCGTGGGAATCAGATTCTAATCAGTTTGATCACGAATCTCACGATTCCTAGGTGGTAGCTGTTTTCTAGCACTAAAAAAATTTATCTTACTCCTTATTCAACTAACTTAAGAATTAGTATAGTAATACGCAAGGATCGATCCCACATAGAGTGAACTTTCTTTTAGTTATCCAATGATTTCCAATGAATTGGGGGTTTTAAGTTTGAACAGATTAATTAACGAAAGTGAATTAAGAAAGTATCAATGATTAAAAAGAATCAATTCTTCAGTTCACTATCCCGTTTTCTCAATTATGAATTAATCATGTTATTACACTATTTACCCTTTCAATGAGATTAATAACCTTATATAACCATGATCGCAAATTACCCAAAATTCTCCTTATGTGTAGATCTAATGCGACGATCGCCAACAAAAGATTCTAACTAATATACAACCTAGAACTATCAGTCTAGATTTAATATGATAGAAGCATTAAGAATGAGAATTAAATTATTTCAAGTAATAATTACACAATCATGAATTATTTAACTTGTCTTCTAAAAACCTTAGCAGTATTCGAAAGCTTGACCATAATCAAATATCGTTAATTGCTAGTTTGATTAGACACACTTCGTTTGCTTAAAATATGTCTTAATCTAGCAGATGATATCAATTTACTAATTTAATCCTACAGAAACCAAATTAGTCAACTGAAAAACATACATAAAAGTTTATATAGATAATCAGAATAAATCTTAATATGAAAGAATAAATAGAATAAAACTGATTAAACCATTAATTAAAAATAAGGTTCAATATCCCTTCAGAATTGAATTGAGTAATTAAGCCTGACATCATTGATTCATCAAAACTAGGGTTTGAATAGCCTCCAAGAATTCCTAGCTAAGAGATGATTTACTACTAAGAGAATAGCTAATTTTTACAGTCTAAACAAACCCTAATACAAATAGGTAAGTCTGCAATCCTTTTCCAGCTCAACTTGATGTTATAAATGACCAAATCTAAATCAATCCCGTCTGCCACACGCGCCCCGCGCTTGAATCCCTCGTAAACTGAAGCGCCCCGCGCTACTAGGCCAGGGGCTCTTCCACGATTCGGCACGGCCCGCGCCTTAGCCAGTACAATCCTAGCGCGCCCCGCGTCTAGCTATCAGATCACTACTTTTAGTCTGCTTTATTCCTATAAGCTTTAATTCACCTAAAACCAATTAAACAACTTATTAAGCTCATATACACATGAAACATGCAATAAAATCAAATGTAAAGGAATAACAAATTATGAATATTGTGTACTTATCAAATTCCCCCACACTTAATCTTTTACACGTCCTCGTGTAAACCAAAAATTTTGATTTCCAAAAAACTCTACTTAACCATAACATCAAAAGATTTCAAGATCAAATCATGATTATCAACACTAAACCCACAAAAACATAATCAATGCTTCATCAATTAACTCAAAATAATAACCATGCCTTTTCACCATTGAATTTCATTAAGTTAAATTGTATTCACATAAACACTCTTTTATGATCCACACACTTACTCAACTTAGTTACCATGGAGCAAAAACTGTGCACACCACTCAAGACTCAATTCATACTTTTCCTGCTTTATTTTTTACCAGAACCCTTTCAGTTTACTCTTTGTTTACGGTGAATGCATTTTTTGCTCCGTTTCAACTTCCTCAATCTTTCTTTTGTAAGTGAGTGCATTTTATGTTCCATCTCACTTATTCGCACGTGTTTATGGGAGAGTGTGTTTTACGCTCCATCTAATCCCACCATATGATTTCTCTTTTGCTTCTTTTTCTCTTTTTCAACAATTTCTTTGATTTTCAACTTTTCTGATATATTTTCTTTCACATGGTCCTGCAAAAACACATAAGTAGTTCAATAGTTCTAAAGCATAAGATTAGTGCACACAGACAACTCCACAAATAATTAAGCTAAATGAGCATATATCACATGTTCAAGTACTTATGCAACACAAATTCAATTCAAATCAATTACTATGGATCATGACTTAGTTTTTCCCAATCATTAACCAATTAAGCATTAAATAGATTTTGAAATTTAGAATTGATTTTCCATTTTTGACTTTAACCTTCGAACACATAGGCAAATAGAATTATGGAACTCAAATTTTTTAAATTTTTTTAAAAGGTATCAAATTTTCAAATTTTCTATCAAAATCGGATCAATATCCCTAAATAAAATAAAAAATCTAAATCTTTCCCCCCACACTCAAACCTTACATTGTCCCCAATGTAAGAAAATAATGCAAAGAAGAAAGAACTATATGTAAAGAAAATAATTAATAAGTAAAGGGATAGAAAAAAAAAATCAAATCCGAGATTTTGGGTTGCCTCCCAAGCAGCTGCCCTTGTTTATTGTCATTGGCTTGACATCATCCTTCTCATTCTATGTAATCGGAGTTGTGAACTTCAAGTGGACTGGTAACAGTTTCAGCTCTAAATTAGGAATATTCTGTACTTCATGATCCTGCTCCTTTCCAGCCATCAAATCCTCATTGTATAATTGTATTCGATCAAAAGATATCTGCACTAAATAGTCCACAACATCAATAGTAAAAACAGATTTAACATTACCAAGATACCTTTTAACCTCATATGCGCTGAACTAGAACTTTGCATTGTCTAATTCCATAGTAAAGGTTCGATGGTGTGTATCACTCATTATTTTCTATTGGTTGTATTAATGGAGATGAATCCACGTCTTTCTTGTAGAGATCTGCAGAACTTATCAAATTATTCCCATCTTCCTCTTGTTCATTCTCTTTATCAAATTCTATATTACTGTCTATTCCTGAAGTAAGCACTGAATCATCCTGATTCTCTTCGTCACATCCCATTGCACTTAAGTTCCCAACAAATTGAGGAGTTAACTTTCCTAAACCTTGAGATTCCATACTGCTAACTATGGTAGCAAGCTGACTCATCTAATTCTCCAACATGTGGATAGAAGTCCTTGTCTCTTGCTGGAACTGTTGCGTCTGATTCATGAAAGCTTTGAACATATCCTCCATAGACGTTCCAGAATTAGCAGGTACTTCATAGCTCAAGTCGGGATGATCTCTCCATCCGGGATTGTGAGTTTCTGCCCAAGGATCATATTGATGCTGATGATGTCCTAAGAATGTTCCCACATCATTGACATGTTACACAATTTCATCCTCATGCAATATTGGACAACCATCACTGGTATGTCCTGACTTTGAGCAAATTTCACACTCTTTTGTAACTTGCATATTCCCTGTAGCCATTTGACGAACCAAAGCAGTTAATTCAAAAATCTGTTATTCAGTATTACTTGCACTTACCCCATTTACCCTTTAATGTGTATGATACATCCTAGTTCCATACTGCTGCGAGTTAGCTGCCATGTTTGCAATTAAGTTCCTTGCAACTTCTGGAGTCTTGTCTACCAGTACTCCTCCACTTGCTGCATCAATCATGCTTCTATCCATTGGTAGAAACCTGTCATAGAAGTACTGAGTCAAGTGATAGTCATCGATTCCGTGAGGTGGACAGCTGGAACACAAACTTCTTGAACCTTTCCTAATACTCATAGAGATTCTCTCCGTTAAACTGCCTGATTGTACATATCTCCTTCCTTATGTTAGCAACTCTCGAAGCAAGAAAGTACTTCTCCAAGAATAACTTTTACGTCTCAGGCTATGATCGTATTGATCCTGAAGGAAGATAGTATAACCAGTCTTTAGCCAAATCTGCTAATGAGAACGGAAAAAGTATAAGCTTTATCTACTCCTCTATCACTCCTTGTGATTTCATTGTGGAACACACCACATGGAACTCCTTTAGATGTTTACATGGATTTTCACCTGTAAGACCAAGAAAAATAGGCAAAAGACGAATTAGTCCAGAGTTAAGTTCAAAAGCAATATCTAAAGTAGGATATTCAATACACAAGGATGGTTGATCAAGGTCAGGAGTAGCCAGTCCTTTTAAAGTTCTGTTGTTTCTTGGCACCTCCATTTTTCCTTTTCCAGTGTTGGAACAAGAGCTTCTTTTGTATCTGCAGTTTTCTCTATCTCTTGATCAAAATTTAAGTCAATAGGGTGAGATGATTGAGTCATAAAAAGAAAAAGAGAATAATAAAAAAAACGAAAACAAAGAATAAACAAAAATAAATACACTCTTCAACAACGACGCCAAAATTTGGTAGCTGTCGTCTAGCACTACAAAATTTACCTTACTCTTTATTCAACTAACTCAAGAATTAGTATAGTAATAAGACAGGATCGATCCCACAGAGAGTGAACTGTCTTTTAGTTATCCAATGATTTTTCAATGAATTAGGGGTTTTAAGTTTGAATAGATTAATTAACGAAAGTGAATTAAGAAAATATCAATGATTAAAAAGCTTCAATTCTTCAGTTCAGTATCCCTTTTTCTCAATTATGAATTAATCAAGTTATTACACTATTTACCCTTTCAATGAGATTAATAACCCTAGATAACCGCGATCGTAAATTACTCCAAATTCTCTTTATGTGTAGATCTAATGCGACGATCGCCAACAAAATATTCTAACTAACATACAACCTAGAACTATTAGTCTGGATTTAATATGATAGAAGCATTAAGAATGAGAAATAGATTATTCCAAGCAATAATTACACAATCAGGAATTATTTAACATGTCTTCTGAAAACCTTAACAATATTCGAAAGCTTTACCACAATCAAATATCGTTAATTGTTACTTTGATTAGACACACTTCGTTTGCTTAAAATATATCTTAATCTAGCAGATGATATTAATTTACTAATTTAATCATGCAGAAACCAAATTATTCAATTAAATATCATACATGAAAGTTTATATAGATAATAAGAATCAATCTCAATATGAAAGAATAAATAGAATAAAACTGATTAAACCATTAATTGTAAATAAGGTTCAACATCCCTTCAGAATCGAATTGAGTAATTTAGCCTGACATCTTTGATTCTTCAAAACTAGGGTTTGAATAGCCTCTAAGAATTCCTAGCTAAAAGATGATTTACTACTAAGAGAATAGCTAATATTTATAGTCTAAACAAACCCTAATACAAATAGGTAAGTCTGTAATCCTTTTCTAGCTCAACTTGATGTTTTAAATGACCAAATCTGAATCAATCCCGTCTGCCACGCGTACCTCGTGCTTGAATCCCTCGTAGATTGGCGCGCCCCGCGCTACTAGTCCAGGGGCTCTTCCACGATTCCGCGTGGCCCGCGTGGCCCGCGCCTTAACCAGTACAATCCTAGCGCACCCCGTGCCTAGCTGTCAGATCACTACTTTTAGCTTGCTTTATTCCTATAAGCTTTAATTCACCTGAAACCAATGAAACAACTTATTAAGCTAATATACACATGAAACATGCAATAAAATCAAACGTAAAGGAATAACAAATCATGAATATTGTGTACTTATCACTAGGCTCACATAGGGAGGCCAATAAACTTGCACAGCTAAAATTTGTATAGAAAAGGTATCCAAATATCGCCAGAACCAAGGATTCATCAGTAAATCCTGGTTCGCACCTGCTCGAAGCATCTCGTTCCCACTAGATAGCGATCTAAGGACCGCGAGGTAGCTTTTATGACTGAAACTAAAAAAATGCTAGATTTAAATAAATCTCAGCCATTCTAGTTTCTCGGTTCCATCGGTACCAATTTTGAACCATTTGAAAGCTAGAGTTTGCGAGATTTAAATAAATCTAGTTCGCCCGCAGGTAAGTCAGTGTCAATTCATATAACATGAATATTTAAAGCAACAATTTAATAAAAGCAAGTAAAGTAATTTATATATATATATATAATTATATATATATAAGCTTTAAAGGGCGATGGGTTTTCAAACCGGTGCCCGGACTGGAATTTAAATGTATATTTATATTTATATAAGCTGTATAAGAGCCACGGAATGATCCTGGCTGAATAGAATTTAAATATTTATATATAAAACGGTAAAAAGGACGATGGGTTTTCACGCCTGTGCCAGGACCGAAATATAAATATTTACAGAAATGTAGTCAACCAAGACTAGGAAGATAACCTAGTGTGGTGAAGGTTGTAGATATATATAAAGACAGTAAAAAGGCCACAGAATGATCCAGGCCGAACTAAAATATAAATATATATATATAAAGAGAGACAAAAAAATAGTCAACCAAGACTGGGAAGATAACCCAGTGTGGTGAAGGCTACTTATATATGCATATTTATATATAAAAGCAGTAAATAGGCCACAGAATGATCCAGGCCGAATTGAAATCTAAATATATATAGAGAGAGATAGAAAAGTAGTCAACCAAGACTGGGAAGATAACCAAGTGTGGTTAAAGCTGCTAATATATGCATATTTATATATAAAAGCAGTAAACTACCGCGGATTTGACATCCAGGCTTGATAGAATTGAAAAGTTAGTATATATACAGTTAAATATATACAAAAAAAGCGAAAACCGGACTAAGAAGATAACCCAGTCTTGCGAAGTTGCTAATAACGAAGATGCAAGTATATAAATGCTGCCGGAAGCGACAGATCGTCAATCCGAGTTGTAGAAATGCTAGAAAATACGTTTAGGTACTAAAATGTACCAAAAGTTAGCAAAAACGGCCATGGAACTGAGTTCCGGCCATATTTAGAAAATGAAATTTGATGTGCAAGTGCAAAATAGTGTAAAGTAGTAGTATTGACTTGCTGATCGTAAAAATACTCACAATGAACTGCTACACGGGCTTTTTGCTAAATCATAGGCTTTAAACGTCCGAATCTACCAATTATTTTATAATATGTGATAGTATGTGATAAGTAGGTTTTTTACCTACTTATTGGACGCCAGCTTGCTATGATTATGGTTTAAACTCAAACACTTTATTAGCTTTTAACGCATTTTATCTTTGTGTTATGCATTTTAGACAGGAAACTCTTTTGGCATGAAATGGGACAATAATAGCATGGTTTGGCATGATTTGGCAAGGAACTGGATAGAGGAATCAAACGTTGGGATGGCATGAGGATAGCTTGGTATGAAGATGGCTTGAGGTGAGGACATATGTATTTAACCACAAGGCAGGCAAGGTGAAGGAAAAAGAAGCAATGAAGAAGGAAGCAAGGAAGCCAAATTGCATCAGCTGAAGAAACTGGCTCGCACGACCGCGCCATGAAATCAAAGGGCCTCCTCGTGCCCGCACTGCCTGCCAAAAGCAGAGACTGGACCTGAGGAAGCGCGCCCCCCGCGCCATGTTAAAGGCTTCAGCCTGCGCGGCCACGCCGGTCCCAAATGTTGACTTTTACTTTGTTTTCTCGACTGAATGTAATCTAATTAAGGCTTATGTTTGCAAGGGACGAGCATCACTTATCATAACTCAGACTTCATTTATTTTCAAGTATTGTCTTACATTTCTAGGGTTTGTAGAGAGCTAGAGAGTTGGAGAGCTTCACTCTTTTCCTCTTCTGTTCTAAGTATGTTTCATTTCTAGGGCTCAACTTAGAGCTTATTTGTGGTCTAAACTCAAGCTTGTTATCTTCTATTGAAAAGGGGAACCACAAGATTTGCACTCTCTATCTCTCTTTTCTCTACTTGCATAGTTGTTCAATGCTTGGCTTAAATCCCATAATGGTTGGTGGTTCAGTGATGAACTAACTTCCATTATGGGATTCTAATGGATTCTATTTGCTTAGTCTAGGGTTTTATACCTCTTTGAGATGTATGGATGAGAATATATGGTTTGCCTAGCATGATTGTGTTTTATGTTTAGATGGTTGATCAACATCTACTGTAATAGTTTATATGGAATCGAAAGCGGAAGTGTAAACTTAGATTTTGCCATGCTAGCATGTGTTTGTGAAACTTGCATTTGATGAGTTTTGTGATTCGTAATCCAGATAGAAATATACAGTATTGCCATGTGTAGTCAATAGGGAGCTTGCACTTAAATCGGTTTAGCTTGTAAATTGCATAGACATATAGAAATTTAGGTTTTATCGATGTTCATATGATTTCTATCTCTTTTTTGGATATTATATGACATGGATTGTGTTTATTGAAAGATAGCCCTGTCTCACATTTGTGCTCCCGGCTAGCATTCCTATGTGTAATTCATATATGATTTGAGGTGTTGTTAACCTACACAATGCGATAGATGAAGTTAGGATCCCATATTTTTCTAATTTGATCCCCTTGCTTGTTAATTAGTTAAGTTTATTTTAAAACCTTTCTAGTTAATTAAAAAACACTTTGACACACGTTTGAGCAGACAAAATTAACCATAGGTATGTTGCATGATAGTTTAAGCCTGACTTTTTTCTCCGTGGGAATGATCTCGACTTATCGAATTTATTACTTGTCGACCGTGTATACTTGCACGTGTTTTGTGCCCGTTTTTGTGAACACTAAAATGGCGGAACAAGTTTTTGGCGTCGTTGCCAGGGATAGTTGTTAGTTTATTACTATTGACATCAGTTTTTGTTAGATTTGACTGACTTGAACAAATCTCTTCTTATCTCATTTCTAATTTTATTTTTCACTTGTGTTTCAGGTACTTGTGGTTAGTTTATGCACACACAAGCCTCCAATCCCGAGTTGGTGCCTCTTCAAGAGAACATTAACGGTAGAGTGTGGATAGCAAATATTAGAAACACTAACCAACAAGGGCAACCTGATCTACACGAGCAAATGGCTGAAGAATAAAGGGCCGATAATAGGGCTTTAAAGGACTATTCCATACCCAAGATCACAGATCTTCAATCCAGTATAGTGCGGCCAGCAATAGCTTTAAATTCTTTCGAGATCAAACCTGGAACCCTGTAGATGATTTAAAACACTCTCCAATTCGGGGGTAATCCTTCAAAAGATCCAAACGAGCATATCCTGAGCTTCATAGAGATATGTGATAACTTTAAGTTCAACAACGTTATGGAAGATGCTGTGAAACTTCGATTATTCCCATTCACTTTGAGGGATAAGGCGAAGAGTTGGTTGCACTCATTACCCTCAGGATCAATCACCACGTGGGAAGACTTAGGTCAGAAATTCCTAACCAAATTCTTCACAATGGCTAAGACTACTTCCATGAGGAGTGCTTTGAGTCAGTTTGCACAGCTACAAGGGGAATCGTTGTATGAAGCATGGGAACGCTATAAAGAAATGCTCAGGAAATGCCCGTACCATGGAATGCCTGACTGGATGGTGATTAATTCTTTCTATAATGGTTTGGGGTGGCAGTCGAGGCCAATTATTGATGCCGCATTGGGACGAGCCCTGTGGGCCAAGGACTACCCGACAACCTATGATCTTATTGAAACTATGGCAGCCAATGAGTATCAAAATCCAACATCAAGAATGGTTCAACCTAAAGTGGCAGGGGTATTGGATGTTGATGCCATCGCAGCATTGTCAGCACAGATGGCGGCAATGAACAAGAAGTTAGATTCGATGGCTGAGAATAAAGTCTAGCAAGTTGCTTTTAAATGTGAGTTATGTGCCGGAGCACACCCGACTGAGCAGTGTGCTATCACTACCGAGTCGGTCCAGTTTGTCAGCAACTACCAGAAGCCGCAGAATAAGTTCCCAAACTCCTACCATCCCAGCAATCACAACCATTCGAATTTTAATTGGAGCAACAATCAAAATACTCAATCATCCCAACAACCTCAAACATCACAACAAACTCAATACCAACCTCCTTAACCACCACAACAACCATACCAAAATGCCCAACATTCCCAAGATCAACCATATCAACCAAATTCTCAACCACAATAGTCCCAACATCAATATACTCCAAGACAATCATACCCACCTGGATTTCATCAACAACCACATCAATAGCAATATTACTTAGAGCTCGCACCTCAGCAAGAAAAGAGGTCGGAGATGGAAGAAATGATGTTAAAGCATATGGCTGCCACTAGGTTGATGATGAAGAGCTAAGCGGTGGCAATCAAGAATTTCGAAAATAAGATGGGCCAAATGGCCAACTCGATCAACAACAGACCGCAAGGCACTCTTCTAAGTAGTATGGAAACAAATTCGGGGAGAAGAGATGGCAAGGAACAATGCCAGGCTATTTCATTAATGTCTGGGAAGCAGCTTGAAAATCTGGGAATTGGCGCGGCCGCGCCCCATGAAGAGCCAAACATAGCGCGGGCGCGCCAAGGTGCAAAAAAATCTGAGACAATTTTGGAAGATGGGAATGATGGGGGCAAAGAAGTTGAGGAAGATAAGGAGGTATCTACAGAGAAAATCCATGTGCCACGACAAGTAATCCACCCTCCCGCACCTTATCCACAGAGGGTTCAGAAGCAGAAACTAGATAACCAGTTTGCCAAATTTTTAGAGGTATTCAACAAATTGCAAATCAATATTCCCTTTGCCAAGGCGTTGGAACAAATGCCGAGCTACGCAAAGTTCATAAAGGGAATACTGTCAAGGAAGAAGACGTTAGAAGATTATGAAACTGTAGCCTTGACAGAGGAGAGCAGTGCTGTCTTACAAGGAAAGTTACCTCCAAAGCTTAAGGACCCAGGGATTTTTATAATCCCATGTTCTATTGGGGAATTGTCTTCCAACAACTGCCTATGCGATTTGGGGGCAAGCATAAACTTTATGCCTCTTTTGGTTTTCACTCAATTGGGTTTGTCGGCTCCTAAGCCGACAAGCATATCTTTACAACTAGCTGATAGATCCATCACTTAACCAAGAGGCATTGTTGAAGACGTATTGGTGAAGGTGGATAAGTTCATATTCCCTGCAGACTTTATCATCCTGGACTTAGAGGAAGACAAGAACATTCCTATTATTCTGGGGAGACCATTTCTAGCCATCGGGAGAACATTCATAGATGTACAAAAAGGAGAATTAACTATGAGGGTTCAAGACCAAGAGATGACATTCAACGTCTTCAAGGATATGAAGTTTTTAGCGGATGAGGAAGAAAGTTTCAGAATCTGAACACTTGCTGAGTATGGATCCATTGAAGAGTGCTCTTATGGGAGAATCTGACATGGAAGATACAGATGTGGTGGAGTGCATCCAGAGTTTGAATACGGTGCCTCAAATGCGCAAGTTTAAAATTCCCATCGAACCACTAGGACAAATAGAGGAGCCCTCAGTGCGACTAAAGCCTTCTCTTGACTTGAAACCACTTCTGGATCACTTGAGATATGCATATCTGGGAGAATCTTCTACATTACCGGTTATCATTGCATCTACTTTATCATCTGATCAAGAGAGCAAATTGCTGCGGGTCCTAAGAGAATTTAAATCAGCTATTGGGTGGACCATAGCTGACATCAAATGGATCAGACCTTTCATACTGCATGCACAAGATACTCTTAGAGGATGACAGAAAGTTATCAATAGAGCAACAACAAAAATTGAACCCGATCATGAAAGAGGTTGTCAAAAAGGAGATTCTTAAGTGGTTAGATGCTGGAATATTTTATCCGATATCAGATAGCCCGTGGTTGAGCCCAGTGCAGTGCATCCAGAAGAAGGGAGGTATGACGGTCGTAACTAATGAAAAGAACGAGCTGATACCTACCAGGACAGTTACGGGATGGAGAGTCTGCATGGACTATCGCAGACTAAATAAAGCGACAAAGAAAGATCATTTCCCTCTCCCGTTTATTGATAAAATGCTAGATAGGCTAGCAGGCCACTACTATTATTGCCTTTTGGATGGTTACTCGGGGTATAATCAAATTGTCATAGCCCCCGAGGACTAAGAGAAGACCACCTTCACATGCCCATATGGCACTTTTGCTTTTCGAAGGATGTCTTTTGGGCTGTGCAATACACCGGCCATTTTTCAAAGATGCATGATGGCTATATTTTCGGACATGGTCGAACACAACGTAGAAGTCTTCATGGATGATTTTTCTGTCTTTAGGGACTCCTTTGACATTTGTCTAGAAAATCTAGTATTGGTATTGAAAAGATGCGTTGAGACTAACCTCATTCTAAACTGGGAGAAATGCCATTTTATGGTAAATGAGGGTATTATTCTGGGCCATAAGGTTTTTGAGAAAGGTCTAGAGGTGGATAGAGCTAAACTGGAGACCATAGAAAGTCTACCGCCTCCATCCTCTGTAAAGGGATTTTATAGTTTTCTGGGCCATGCAGGCTTCTACCAGCGTTTTATTAAAGACTTTTCGAAGATTACTAAACCTTTGTGTAGTCTACTCGAGAAGGACGTCTAGTTTACCTTCAACGAGGAATGCCTAGTATCCTTTGAACACTTGAAAAGAAACTAACTACAGCTCCCGTTATTACAGCACCAGACTGGTCTCTCCCCTTCGAACTGATGTGTGACGCAAGTGACTTCGCCGTGGGGGTAATATTGGGATAGCGCAGGGACAAGATCTTTTATGTGATTTATTACACAAGTAAAACCCTAACAGACGCCCAGTTAAACTACACCACCACTGAGAAGGAGCTTCTTGCAGTGGTCTATGCTTTTGACAAATTCAGGTCATATCTGATTGGCACTAAGGTAATTGTATACACAGATCATGTTGCGATCAGATACCTGATTTCAAAAAAAGATGCTAAACCTCGACTCATACGGTGGATCCTTCTTCTTCAAGAATTCGACTTAGAAATTAAGGACAAAAAAGGGACCGAGAACCAAGTGGCTGACCACTTATCTCAATTGGAAAATTTGGGGATGGACAGAAACGACAAAGTATTGATCAATAAGTCCTTCCCAGATGAGCAGTTGTTCGTGGTGCAATGCGAGATGCCCTGGTTCACAGATTTTGCAAACTTTTGATTGAGAAACATAATCCCGTCTGAATTCAATAGAGCACAAAAGAAGAAGTTTCTGCACAATGTGAGATGGTACAATTGGGATGAGCCGTACTTGTTCAGACAGTGCGCTGATATGGTGATTAGATGGTGCATCCCCGAGAGCGAAATGGAGAGCATACTGCGAGATTGTCACTCATCTGTGTATGGAGGCCATTATGGAGGTGAGAAGACCACCGCCAAAGTGCTTCAGGCATATTTTTATTCGCCAACACTGTTTAAGAATGCGCATAACTTTGTCTAGAGCTGCGACCATTGTCAGCGCGTGGGGAATATATCCAAGAAAAATGAGATGCCTCTGAATATGATCCTCAAGGTTGAAATCTTAGACGTATGGGGAATTGATTTCATGAGGCATTTTGTCTCTTCTTGTGAAAATTTATACATATTGCTGGTGGTCGATTATGTGTCCAAATGGGTAGAGGTAGCAGCCTTACCAACCAATGATGCTCGGGTGGTCCTATGTTTTTTGCAGAAAAGCATATTCACTCGTTTTGGGACCCCTAGAGCCATCAGCAGTGATGAGGGTACACACTTTTACAATCGTCAATTTTTTGCACTCTTGGCCAAATATGGGGTGAATCATCGTATTGCTACTGCTTATCTCCCCCAGACAAATGGCCAGGCAGAGGTATCTAATCGTGAGGTGAAGAAGATACTAGAAAAGATTGTGAATTCCACACGAAAGGATTGGTCCCTCAAATTAGACGATGCGGTGTGGGCCTATAGGACTGCTTACAAAAAGCCATTGGGGATGTCCCCATACCAGCTTGTATACGGGAAGGCCTGCCACCTCCCCATGGAGCTTGAGCATAAAGCTTATTGGGGCATCAAGAAGCTTAATTTTGATTTAAAGGCTGCGGGGGAGAAAAGACTTCTCCAGCTTAATGAGCTTGACGAGTTTAGATTGCAAGCTTATGAGAACTCAAAGCTATATAAGGAGAAGGTCAAGAGGTGGCATGACCGAAGGATTTTAGAGAGAGTATTTGAGCCGGGGCAGGCAGTTTTACTATATAATTCACGTCTCAGACTCTTTCCGGGGAAGCTAAAATCAAGGTGGTCGGGCCCCTTTACGGTGAAAACTGTATTCCCACATGGAGCTGTCGAAATTTATGATCAGTGCCCGGACAAGCCCTTTAACGTGAACGAGCAAAGACTAAAGAATTACTATAGCGACGAGGTGAATTGAGAGAAGGTTGCCTCGATCCTCTCCACCACTCGACCGAATCAGACAGAGCCTAGCTTATGGACTTTAAACAAGCACTTGATGGGAGGCACCCCATCATCTCTACCTTCTCCCTCATATTTAATTCTTGCATCACATTTCTCGATATTTCTCTCTCATGTTTAATTCTGGTTACTTATCTCTACATTTCCTTTCCCCCATTTAACTCTAAGCATTTGGCAATTGGTGACCATTTTTGAACATTGTGGTGTTAGGTTGCACATTGCCTACAATTTTGAACATTAGGCATGTTGCATATATTTTTTAGGAGTTCGAAGCTCTTTGTACATATTCATCGGATTTGAAAGATTATTGCCTATATTTTTGGACATTAGGCATAATTGCACAGATTTTTGGTGTTAAAAGCTCATTGAACATACATTTGATATGTTAGCATATTGCATATAAGCCTATAGCATTTGTTTGGGAATTCACATAGAAATAATTCACATACATAGCATTGCTAAGGAATTGACAGTATATACATCTTATATATGCATTTTTGATGATGGAATCAAGTTAGACTTATTATTTTGATTGCTATATGTGCAGGTAAGGTCGGTGTGAAAAGTTGCTTCTTTTGCCTTCATAGAGTTGCTGCAGAGAAGCATGAAAAAGAAAAAAAATTGGCCAGATTTTTAACTCTCGCGGCCGCGCCACCAACAAGGCCACAGCCCGCGCGCCTGCGCTGATGCTCAGTCCAGAGAGTTCGATTTTTACCCCCGCGCGGCCGCGACCCTTATACAGCTTATCCACGCGCGACCGCGCCCGATCCTAACTGCCTTTTTTTGTGTTTTAATGTAACACATTCGTTCAAACCCTTATATCTCCATCCAGTATACCAAACCCTTCCCACCATAACCCAAATACGATATCATCTCCTATCATTCTTCTATACACAAACTCTCTTCTCTTTATTAAATCCTTTCATCTCATAGCCACTATCCATACTCCATATCAATTCACTTCCACAAACAGATTCGGGGTTAAAAAGGGATTTTAGAGTCACTATTTTGAAGTTAGTGTTTGGGCATATACAAATTTTAGAACTATTCATATTGTAGTTTGGTGGTTGTTCGGATTTGGTAATTCGGGTCAGTGGATTCAGTTTTCAGAGACAAGTTTGGGGGTTTTGTTCCGAAGTCATCATCTAGGGTTTGTACAAGGAAATTTTCAAAAACTCTCATGGGTCCAAAACGCTCACGATCAGCCACTTCTGCTTCCGCATCGTCAGCTCGCAGTGGCTCGGACAATGACATCACCGTTAATTTGACCAAATTCATCAGTATCGAGGCCCAAATCGAGTACTATCGGATTGCGGCCAAATCCGTGTTGAAGGAAAGGGGTTTGAAGCCCACCAAGGAGGATAGGGGCATGCGTGCCATGATTCAAATGCTGTGATGGCAGGGTGTTTGTGAAACACCGTCGCCGGTACCGTTGGCTCTCATTCGTGAATTCTATGCCAACGCAAAAATCACGCAGAGTGGCCGGTCCTTTGTTCGAGTCCAAACCATTGACTACAGCCCGACTGCGATTCTTGAGGTTTTAAAATTTCCATCAGTGTCTACCGGACAGGTGAACTGGGTTGAGGCAGAGAGGCTAAATACTAACCTTGACCTGTTAATTCGTGACTTATGTGCACCAGGCACAGTGTGGAAAATCAAGAAAGATATCGTTAATGAGTACACCACGTTCCCTACCTCCAGTCTCAACAGATATGCCAAGGCATGGAAACTATTTCTCTATGGCAGCATAATGCCATCCATGCACCAGCACGAGGTTACAGTCGAGCGAGTCATCATTCTGTGGGGGATTATCATGGGTAAATACATTAATGTCGGTCATTTGATTAACCAGAATATGCTGAGGTTTATGTGAGGCAGTACCATAGGCTCCATTCCTCATGAATCCATAGTAGCCCATCTTTGTGCTGAGCCAGGGCTCGAATGGCCCGATAAGCAGATTCAAATACCTAGTGGGGATGTCACTCATAGCACTATCAAGAATTTTGTGGATTGGGCTGGCAGCACGGCACACCCAAGAGGAAAAGGATTCATCTTACCGCCTCCTCCCGCAGTCCCACTGCAGCCACAGCCAGCCAAGGCCGATGCTCCTCCTCCAGCCGGTGACATATAGCAGGGTCGCCAATTTTGTCATTTAGAGAGGAGGATCGACGCACTGCATGAGAGCTTCACCGTATTTGTTGATGGATTGACTCGTACGCTAGCTGAGGCGTTTGCACAGCAGGGCACAAATGCTGGAGTGGCCTATTTTCATTTTCGACTTGCCATACCCGCGCGCCAAATACACCACCCGAGGAGGGTGGCCATGCCGGTCAGTAGGGGAATTTCCTAGCCCTTTACCATCAATGGGGACATTGAATATGTTAAGTTTGGGAGTATTGGGTGTAGTTTGTAGTTATTGCATTTAGTTTTAATTTTTAATGTTTTCATTTAGTTTTTATTGCATAGTAGTTGTATTTAGTTAATTGCATATTGCATGTTAGGTTGTAAATAGTAGTTGCATTTTAATTTGTGTTAGCATTCTAGTTTGTTAGTTAAATTTTGCATAAATTTTTTTTAGTTTTATTTCATTTTTGTTTATTTAGTATGTGTTTAATTGCATTGCATTTCATATTCCCGTTTGTGTAGCCTATTGAATTCCGATCTGGCCGATGATGACATTGAGATATGACAGATATTTGAACTTTGTTAGTTGCTTAAGCTCAGTTATATTTTTATACATGATGTAATCTAGACCTGTTTCTTTGATGTCACCGGATAGCACAGTTTGTCTTTACGTACTTGTTGGCTAGATTAGTTCATGCTTGTCTTCTAAGGGGAAATTTTTTGTTTTTAATTGCTAAGAATTGTGTAATAAATGCAATAATGGCCTTTACAACACTGGAATACAAGTCTGAGGGAAAACTTGGGGTATGTATGCTCGTAAAAGAAAAAGAAAAAGAACAGAAAATAAGCTGTGAAAAAGAAGAAAAAAAAGTAAACACCTTGGCTAGCGAAGTCTTGTGGCCTTTGATACTCGAGCAAGTACGCCCTAGGGGATTGTCTCTACACCCAGCGCCCTAAGACCTTTATGGTTTGGGAGTCGTTGGTCGAAAGCTCGTTAAATGGGTATCATTGAAAAGCCTAAGAGGGCTTAGCATTGCACAGTCAGGTGTAACCACGGGAAAAGTGCGAATATCGCACCTGTGTGAGAATAAAAGCATAATAAGCCCTTGTTGCACTTCAACTTGTATCTATGTGTTGGTTTGGTCATTGTTTCGTATAAATGAAAAATTCTTGATTTAAAACCTCAATTTTCCTTCATTAGAAGTATAGCGTGTGGAATCTTTACCTTTGTCAAGCTTGTTTATGACATTGCACACACACACTACATCTGAGTATCAGGTTGTGATTTACTAATTGCTTGTCTATATAACTGTAGCTTGAGCCAATATATTGTTCAATGTTCTTGTTATCTCTCTGAGGCGCTTCTTATTGGAGTTCACATCAAGGCTGTTACTATGGGATTCATATTCATGAAGTTAGTTGCATATCATGTAGTTGCATTTGTGTTTTTGCTTGAGGGCAAGCAATAGTTCAAGTTTGGGGGTATTTGATAAGTAGGTTTTATACCTACTTATTGAACACCAATTTGCTATGATTATGGCTTAAACTCAAGCACTTTATTGTCTTTTAATGAATTTTATCTTTGTGTTATGCATTTTAGACAGGAAACTCTTTTGGCATGAAATGGCACAATAATGGCATGGTTTGGCATGATTTGGCAAGCAACTGGATAGAGGAATCCAATGTGGGATGGCATGAGGATAGCTTGGTATGAAGATGGCTTGAGGTGAGGACATGTGCAATTGACCTCAAGGCAGGCAAGGTGAAGGAAAAAGAAGCAATGAAGAAGGAAGCAAGGAAGCAAAGTTGCATCAGCTGAAGAAATTGGCTCGCACGGCCGCGCCAGGAAATTAAAGGGCCGCCGCGCGCCCGCGCCGCCTGGCAAAGCTAGAGACTCGACCTGAGGACGCGCGCGCTCGCGCCATGTTTAAGGCTTCAACCAGCTCGGCCGCGCCGGTCCCAAATGTTGACTGTGACGCCCCCAAATCCACGTTCCTTCGAAACCTCTGATTCGGTGCAGTCACGATACTACTATCATCGAACTATTACATCTTTTAATCATCAGTAAAAGAATACAACTTTGTTTATTACAATTTAGAATATAAATTCTATTTATATCCAAGATCTCGGCTTTACATCATCTTCGATGTTACTAAAATGCGGAATAATTTAAACTTTTCAATATCCTTTGAATAAAAATCTTTTTATTGATTCCATAACTTGAATCAATTGCAAATCCCTGAATCAACTTTATAATATGATTCATCCTATTTGAGTTATCGTATAACGTTTACAACTCAACTCGATATCCTCTGTGTATTAATTAATACATTCTTACAATACAACAAGTATTAAACAGTGTAAGCAACTATCGAGTACATCATCTAGAATCTAAACATGGTCCAGACAATAATCTAAGTAGTATTCTTCAATGCGATACTATCTATCTTTATCAATCAAGAAGCACGAAATCTTTACCGTGAATCCTTAACCTGCAAAAGTGGTTATTTGCAAGAGTGAGCTCGACAGCTCAGCAATTCTAACAGTCCTCATGCATCACATAGCATATAACATCATACTCGGTTCATGCATTTATAAACAATTTATATTTACTACGCATGTTACTTTCACATAACAAGTATATCATCAAGGATCAACTTTCAATCTCATTTATATCTTATATACAGTTCATATATAAGTTCACATTATCACAACATAATATAATTCAACTAACAGTTATTGAATTCATATATCAAATAGGAACTGAAAGACTTGCCTGATTCGTAGTTTAACAACTACGACTTAACTGCTTAAAGCTTATCTGCACTTCGTGTAATCCTACACAGTTATATTAACCATAGAGATCACACTCATTAGTTATATGTATCCACACATTCTCAATGTAATAGTAAAGGTTACATTGTTGTCTAACTTGGTTCTTAGAACCTTTGTCTTACTTTCTTATCATATTCTTAAAATAACTATGTACGTATACGTATACTTTAACCATACGTACTTACTATCATCCTTTAAATACACAAGCTCACATACATTCTATCTATTTACATATAGTTAGTATAGTTTGTCTTCAAAACATGCTCGTACAGTGCATAATACGGTTAACTAGCGGGGTGCGCATATCAATCATGACAAGAGGCCTACAAGTTCTATCTTGCTTGCACATAAAGTTAGAATGCAAGTGACTCAATGTTGTCCATCTTACTTTTAAACTTTCTAAGTTTTATTTCCACAATCCTTATCATGCTTAACTAATCATGAAAGGCTACTCTTTTCATGCGAGGTGTCATAATAATGTTAATGCACATGCTTACAAATATCTTTATCATATACACATGACTAGCATCTTTTCTTGCTTTAAAATATGTCTAATTCATACTTAACTAACTTTCGTAGTGTCTAACAAGGTGTGTGCACATATATGCCATCTAAGTGATGTTAAAACACTAGAATGTAGGCTCAAAAATATAAGAATCTAGATATACCATGTTCAAGCAACTTAGTTTACAAAATTGTCATAGTTCTCCTTTGAAATCGTTTTAAACCAAGTCAAAGTAGTTTAGCACATGCAATACAACCTTGAATCATTCTTTATGTCTATATACACTCATGACTTCAACAATACGCCTGTGTTAAATATCAGAATTTAATATCACAAGTTTCATCAACTTCATTATTAATGTTTCCTACTTCCTTTAGAAAACATATATTATGTAACTAATGCAAGTCATGATTTGCAAAAAGGGACTCTCAACTATATGTTAAACTCATGTTCAAGCATATTTAAGTCAAACTCTCACGCCTAGATTTTAACATAAGGCACCAACTATAACTGTCACACGGCCTCAAAGTTCATGTTCGAAACCATAAGTTTATTTTACAAAACATGGGGTTTCCTTTTCTAATATGTGCTAGCATGCTCACCAATGTGTACGTTGTATTAAAGAACTCATACACCCTAAGTAAATCGGTATTCAAGCCTGCCCAAAGTGATATCATATGCTAGCATGGACAGAAATCACAACAAAACACAAAGCTGCTGGTGCAGTCGCTGCGCAGCTGCGCAGCTAACATGCATAAACCCGGCGCAGCTGCGCCGGGGTCTGACCAAAAACAGAACCTAGGACCCCGAGCAGCTGCGCAGGTACCAGGTATAAACCCGGCGCAGCTGCGCCGGTGTCCGGCCAAGCCAGTGAATGCTCTTCTTCGGCAGAAACCAGTCCAACTCAGAATGTTCGCAGCAAATTCGATTCTAAGCAACTATATAACAATTCTATCATGCTTATAACTTCATATAAAACTTAACAACTTATTCTTACTCAACAATTAATCCATCCATGCTCAATTTCAAGAATTGGAACTTGACAGTAAACTTAAAATGAAGAACAAGAAAAGTATATTATACCTTTGTAATTAGCTTGCTAATTCACACTTCCTCTACTAATGTGTATATAATTACTCACTCTATATATGCTCTCAATTTCATACTTAATCAATTCTCAGCAATGGAAAAATGGAGAAGGAGAGTCCATATTTATAGAGCAATTAATGTCCAGATATTGCTCTTGTTCTTCAAATTAAACCAACGTAAATTAGGATTGTATGTTGGTTATGAAAGGGTAGGTAATGGGTGGTTGAATCCCATCATAACACCCACTCCCCATGCATGATGAGCTATGAAGCTAGGGAGTTTGCTGAGTTTGAGGAAGAAATAGGGAGTTAGCTTCACAGTGTATTCACGTGGGAGGGAAATGTGACTAATAATAAGGGGCAAGGCACAATACTCAGCATTTGCAATGTAGTTCCACACTTGGGTCATACACCTCTACATATAATATATACACTTAGGTAATATAAATTATGTATACATTTCATCCCATATAACTTAAGTTATAAATTAATGTGTCACAATGTAGTCCCAATAATACTATCGTATAGTAAATTTTAACTTGCACATATATAAATTCATGTACATTTCATCCTACCGGATATAATTCTATCGGGTATTACTCATTATAACGGTTATTAATATAGTTATAATATCCTATAGAAACCATTATCAATTTAAGAATTGCTATATGTTAATAGGGTATTCCTTAAGGTCTACCCACACATATCATGTTACATAAGCAATAATATTATGTAACTCTCTTAATGCAACCAATCATACTATATAATTTATACATATAATATAGCTATATTAAAGCGTCACACTGCATTATATACACATCTCATGTAACTCTATCACCTTACTATATAGCTTATATAGTCACGTCGCACTTTACACTTCGTACAACATATAGTTAACTAACATACGTTATATATTTTAATATTGCATGCTTGCACATTAATAAATTACTTATTTTATTAATTAATCTATTTCTCATTAATCAATGGAATTATAATTTCCATAACAATTAATTAACATTTATATAGTTAATTATCAAGATAAATAAATATAAATCTTATTATATTTATAACAAATATACTTATTATCATGCTATCACTACCAATAATAATAATTCAACATATTATTATAATAACAATTAATATAGATTAATTGTTTAATTAATAATTCTTCCATCTTCGAATTAATCAATTCATTACCGAATCTATTATCGTGCCACACAAGGCATTTCTCACAAGCTTAATCTCAAGCTTATTATTATTCCCATCACTTACTACTTATAACATGTTCAATATAATTAGAACTATTAAATCACAAGGTTCACATATATAAATATATCGTGAATGAAAATATTCAAATATTCTATATAACCTTTACGGTAATATAATAACTCAAGCTATTAAAATGCTAAACTACCTCAATTAATTATACTTATAATAAGTATAACTTTTACGCTTATAATAATTAATATATATACTCTATTAATTATTCAAATAATAATATTCACGATCAAATAATAACTTAAGTTATTTAATATATTAAAATAACTTAGTTTCCTTTCATTAATTAAACTCCCTTGAAAATACATTAGAAATTATGTATTTAGCCATAACATAACATATTATGTTTTCTCCAAATAAAAATATTTTTTATTAGAAAATAATTTACTTATTGTCTCAAGACAATATTCTTAATATAATAAATAACTATATGTACGACACCTGTACATTATATATAGAAAATAGGTAATAAGTTTATTTTCTATAATTTGTTTCCATCAATTTATTTATATATAGCAAATATGTTTTAATGTATTTACCATATTAATTAATCACACTTATTACATCATACTAAAACATATAAGGTAATATTATTATTCAAAAATAACATTCTCTCTTTTATTAAAATAATTCAACATTAGAAACTATTTTAATATCCTTTATTAGAAAAATCATATCTCTTTCTTTTCTATAAATTTTCCCCAACATAATTTATTCAAATATTAAATATTCATTTAAAGATATAATGATTTTCATTTCCCTTTAATAACGTATATATACATATTTAATGTTATTCGTACATTAGACTTTCTCACATATTACTATTCTAAGTAATATATATAAAAGTATCAACTATAATTACATATTCAACACACTTATTAATTCACTCATTTACTTAAGTAAATTAAACACTGCACCATATCATTAAGGTTCAATATTAACATTATATTACCCCATAATATAACTCTCAACTATGAATTAATCAATATTTATTCTTATTAGTTAATTTCTTAACTAACTCATGCTTCACTATCCAAACCTATTCACGGATAGCTTAAGTGCTATTAATAACTTATATTATAAAATACTAGTTATTAATACACATGCACAAGAATATGGTGATTATGCATTATGGATATTTAATGTCACCAATTTATTATGATAAAATAACTATATAAATTATTTAATATCGATAGGAATTTATCCACTTCCTTTATCTCCACTGAATCATCTTTACGCTAAATAACAAATATATATTAATAATATATTTATTAATCACAAAAATTACTTATTACATAGTTCATATAACCCTATGTAACAAAATACCACATACCTCATATCTCATATATATTACTCTTATTCGAATTCATCTCACAGTTTGAGAATTTTATTTATTAAATCCTTATTTAATAATTTCTGAAAATTCGGGTTCTTACATCCTCTCCCCCTTATAAGGATTCCGTCCTCGGAATCACCGAAACTTTCTCTACTCGATGCTATTCCGAATATTACATATTCTCTTGAATAATTTTATTCATTTTCTTTTCAGAAGTTTTATTATTACTTGCTCACTTGCATTCTACCACATTCTCCTTTCTAAGGAACATTCTACTTACTACTTTCATCATTCAGAAGAATAAGAATCTTCCACGATTTTTCAATAATCGGGAAGTAGAATGAATAACTCAGATTCCAAATTATGCTGAGGGGTCATAAGACCGTGAACTTTTTTCCAGGTTTACTAATGCTTCAACACAATTCTTCGCACCGCAAACCAGAGTGTTTATCAAACACAAAGACTGAAAACACTCTCCACGCGTACTCTAGGTGGCCAGCCTATTGTACCACTACGTTGGGCCGCAACGTAGTGTTTTGTAACGACTATATGCGTTACGTTCGGAACCATTGTCCCCGAAAATATGTCCCCTTTATAGGGTTGTTCACCTCAGCTTTTCAACGTCAAAATCCGCACCAGAGCAATCTGGTTTGGCATACATACACAAGAATACTTGAATTCTATAATCCCTTTCCAACAGTCGCCTAGCCGAATCAAATAGCTTAGACTCTCATCAACAATTCGGACATCAATCGAAATAATTTAGCCAACTTAATTGACCTTCTTTATAATTTACAAGAAAACCAAAAATTCTTTTATGACGTCATGATACCAAACTAGATTAGTAGTACGTTGAGGATTCTGCCATTTTATGACTTTGTCATATTACAACATACCATAGTGGGTTGACGATCTTTCGATCGCAACCAACACTAGGTTCGATTGCATTGATGACTCCATCGTTTACCATTCTACATCATATCAAATGATGCACATGGTTAAAATATATTTTGAAAGATTGTCAAATCATTTTTGTCTTAGCCGAAACAAATAGCGTAGACATACGAATAACGGTGTTGTTTTTAAAACTCATTAGTTCAGTTACCTGACCCAATGTTTTCTCAAGAAAACCGAAGTGCAAACACTAGCACGAAGTCAATAAATATTGAAAATCTAGCGTAGCTAGAGGATTTAGGAAAATTCAATTTCTCCATCGCTTCAATCTCTTACCACCATCAATGCTCACTATTCCAAAACTCTTATATAATACATCTATTCTCAGTACAGTTCACCAACTTACCACACCATGGAAGCTCAGGAACCTACCACAATCATATGGGTTGAGGACTTATCCTAGTCAGACCAAAGTCGTCCATTCGCTGAGGGGTCCCACCATACGATTATGAGTCACGAACTTGTCATAGGCATGAGTTTTAAGAACTCGCACCTAATCTTAATATTATCTAATTATATCTTAGAAACCTCTATCTATCAAAATAACTACGAGAAAAGAATCACCTTTCCACCATATGTATAATGATACCGCGACACTAACATTCCAACGATTATCAATGTGACGCACTCAGTGCAAGCACAAAAATTCTGCCCATATAAAAGTTTGTACAACTAAGCCATCACATGAGTCCTCAATGGAAATCCTACACTTAACTCTATCTTACTCTATCACTTGCTCTTTACGAGCTTTCTATGTTTCACCACATACAACTCCTCATGAGTTCATCTCGTACTTTTTATAGTACATTCTCTCATAGCATCAAGCTATACACACTTAGTCGTTACAGACTATCTATCATTTTACAGTTCAATCTGATCACGTCGTGATCATCACTATACCTCAGGGTTCTTTCCCTACTACCAACCAAACTCCATTCGAGTTCACTATTTTTGTCATATACATCTTATAGACATCATCTTAACATTTTTATTACCGGAGTTAGATTCTCATTCTCTAGATATTTCAAGATTCTTCTTTGAATCTTCACGTATATATTTTAATCTTATCTTTTCCTTTCTCAGGATATAGTCTAAGGTACACTTACCTAAGGTTTATAACCTACAGCTCTGATACCAACCTGTGACGCCCCCAAATCCACGTTCCTTCGAAACCTCTGATTCGGTGCAGTCACGATACTACTATCATCGAACTATTACATCTTTTAATCATTAGTAAAAGAATACAACTTTGTTTATTACAATTTAGAATATAAATTCTATTTATATCCAAGATCTCGGCTTTACATCATCTTCGATGTTACTAAAATGCGGAATAATTTAAACTTTTCAATATCCTTTGAATAAAAATCTTTTTATTGATTCTATAACTTGAATCAATTGCAAATCCCTGAATCAACTTTATAATATGATTCATCCTATTTGAGTTATCGTATAACGTTTACAACTCAACTCGATATCCTCTGTGTATTAATTAATACATTCTTACAATACAACAAGTATTAAACAGTGTAAGCAACTATCGAGTACATCATCTAGAATCTAAACATGGTCCAGACAATAATCTAAGTAGTATTCTTCAATGCGATACTATCTATCTTTATCAATCAAGAAGCACGAAATCTTTACCGTGAATCCTTAACCTGCAAAAGTGGTTATTTGCAAGAGTGAGCTAGACAGCTCAGCAATTCTAACAGTCCTCATGCATCACATAGCATATAACATCATACTCGGTTCATGCATTTATAAACAATTTATATTTCCTACGCATGTTACTTTCACATAACAAGTATATCATCAAGGATCAACTTTCAATCTCATTTATATCTTATATACAGTTCATATATAAGTTCACATTATCACAACATAATATAATTCAACTAACAGTTATTGAATTCATATATCAAATAGGAACTGAAAGACTTGCCTGATTCGTAGTTTAACAACTACTACTTAACTGCTTAAAGCTTATCTGCACTTCGTGTATCCTACACAGTTATATTAACCATAGAGATCACACTCATTAGTTATATGTATCCACACATTCTCAATGTAATAGTAAAGGTTACATTGTTGTCTAACTTGATTCTTAGAACCTTTGTCTTACTTTCTTATCGTATTCTTAAAATAACTATGTACGTATACGTATACTTTAACCATACGTACTTACTATCATCCTTTAAATACACAAGCTCACATACATTCTATCTATTTACATATAGTTAGTATAGTTTGTCTTCAAAACTTACTTCAAAACATGCTCGTACAGTGCATAATACGGTTAACTAGCGGGGTGCGCATATCAATCATGACAAGAGGCCTACAAGTTCTATCTTGCTTGCACATAAAGTTAGAATGCAAGTGACTCAATGTTGTCCATCTTACTTTTAAACTTTCTAAGTTTTATTTCCACAATCCTTATCATGCTTAACTAATCATGAAAGGCTACTCTTTTCATGCGAGGTGTCATAATAATGTTAATGCACATGCTTACAAATATCTTCATTATATACGCATGACTAGCATCTTTTCTTGCTTTAAAATATGTCTAATTCATACTTAACTAACTTTCATAGTGTCTAACAAGGTGTGCACATATATGCCATCTAAGTGATGATAAAACACTAGCATGTAGGCTCAAAATTATAAGAATCTAGATATACCATGTTCAAGCAACATAGTTTACAAAATTGTCATAGTTCTCCTTTGAAATCGTTTTAAACCAAGTCAAAGTAGTTTAGCACATGCAATACAACCTTGAATCATTCTTTATGTCTATATACACTCATGACTTCAACAATACGCCTGTGTTAAATATCAGAATTTAATATCACAAGTTTCATCAACTTCATTATTAATGTTTCCTACTTCCTTTAGAAAACATATATTATGTAACTAATGCAAGTCATGATTTGCAAAAAGGGACTCTCAACTATATGTTAAACTCATGTTCAAGCATATTTAAGTCAAACTCTCACGCCTAGATTTTAACAATAGGCACCAACTATAACTGTCACACGGCCTCAAAGTTCATGTTCGAAACCATAAGTTTATTTTACAAAACATGGGGTTTCCTTTTCTAATATGTGCTACCATGCTCACCAATGTGTACGTTGTATTAAAGAACTCATACACCCTAAGTAAATCGGTATTCAAGCCTGCCCAAAGTGATATCATATGCTAGCATGGACAGAAATCACAACAAAACACAAAGCTGCTGGTGCAGTCGCTGCGCAGCTGCGCAGCTAACATGCATAAACCCGGCGCAGCTGCGCCGGGGTCTGACCAAAAACAGAACCTAGGACCCCGAGCAGCTGCGCAGGTACCAGGTATAAACCCGGCGCAGCTGCGCCGGTGTCCGGCCAAGCCAGTGAATGCTCTTCTTCGGCAGAAACCAGTCCAACTCAGAATGTTCGCAGCAAATTCGATTCTAAGCAACTATATAACAATTATATCATGCTTATAACTTCATATAAAACTTAACAACTTATTCTTACTCAACAATTAATCCATCCATGCTCAATTTCAAGAATTGGAACTTGACAGTAAACTTAAAATGAAGAACAAGAAAAGTATATTATACCTTTGTAATTAGCTTGCTAATTCACACTTCCTCTACTAATGTGTATATAATTACTCACTCTATATATGCTCTCAATTTCATACTTAATCAATTCTCAGCAATGGAAAAATGGAGAAGGAGAGTCCATATTTATAGAGCAATTAATGTCCAGATATTGCTCTTGTTCTTCAAATTAAACCAACGTAAATTAGGATTGTATGTTGGTTATGAAAGGGTAGGTAATGGGTGGTTGAATCCCATCATAACACCCACTCCCCATGCATGATGAGCTATGAAGCTAGGGAGTTTGCTGAGTTTGAGGAAGAAATAGGGAGTTAGCTTCACAGTGTATTCACGTGGGAGGGAAATGTGACTAATAATAAGGGACAAGGCACAATACTCAGCATTTGCAATGTAGTTCCACACTTGGGTCATACACCTCTACATATAATATATACACTTAGGTAATATAAATTATGTATACATTTCATCCCATATAACTTAAGTTATAAATTAATGTGTCACAATGTAGTCCCAATAATACTATCGTATAGTAAATTTTAACTTGCACATATATAAATTCATGTACATTTCATCCTACCGGATATAATTCTATCGGGTATTACTCATTATAACGGTTATTAATACAGTTATAATATCCTATAGAAACCATTATCAATTTAAGAATTGCTATATGTTAATAGGGTATTCCTTAAGGTCTACCCACACATATCATGTTACATAAGCAATAATATTATGTAACTCTCTTAATGCAACCAATCATACTATATAATTTATACATATAATATAGCTATATTAAAGCGTCACACTGCATTATATACACATCTCATGTAACTCTATCACTTTACTATATAGCTTATATAGTCATGTCGCACTTTACACTTCGTACAACATATAGTTAACTATCATACGTTATATATTTTAATATCGCATGCTTGCACATTAATAAATTACTTATTTTATTAATTAATCTATTTCTCATTAATCAATGGAATTATAATTTTCATAACAATTAATTAACATTTATATAGTTAATTATCACGATAAATAAATATAAATCTTATTATATTTATAACAAATATACTTATTATCATGCTATCACTACCAATAATAATAATTCAACATATTATTATAATAACAATCAATATAGATTAATTGTTTAATTAATAATTCTTCCATCTTCGAATTAATCAATTCATTACCGAATCTA
The DNA here is from genome assembly GCA_020205555.1 of Panax stipuleanatus. Taxonomy (NCBI): domain Eukaryota; kingdom Viridiplantae; phylum Streptophyta; class Magnoliopsida; order Apiales; family Araliaceae; genus Panax; species Panax stipuleanatus. Next base: position 76,615,896 of record CM035117.1, read on the forward strand.
TTATCGTGCCACACAAGGCATTTCTCACAAGCTTAATCTCAAGCTTATTATTATTCCCATCACTTACTACTTATAACATGTTCAATATAATTAGAACTATTAAATCACAAGGTTCACATATATAAATATATCGTGAATGAAAATATTCAAATATTCTATATAACCTTTATGGTAATATAATAACTCAAGCTATTAAAATGCTAAACTACCTCAATTAATTATACTTATAATAAGTATAACTTTTACGCTTATAATAATTAATATATATACTCTATTAATTATTCAAATAATAATATTCACGATCAAATAATAACTTAAGTTATTTAATATATTAAAATAACTTAGTTTCCTTTCATTAATTAAACTCCCTTGAAAATACATTAGAAATTATGTATTTAGCCATAACATAACATATTATATTTTCTCCAAATAAAAATATTTTTTATTAGAAAATAATTTACTTATTGTCTCAAGACAATATTCTTAATATAATAAATAACTATATGTACGACACCTGTACATTATATATAGAAAATAGGTAATAAGTTTATTTTCTATAATTTGTTTCCATCAATTTATTTATATATAGCAAATATGTTTTAATGTATTTACCATATTAATTAATCACACTTATTACATCATACTAAAACATATAAGGTAATATTATTATTCAAAAATAACATTCTCTCTTTTATTAAAATAATTCAACATTAGAAACTATTTTAATATCCTTTATTAGAAAAATCATATCTCTTTCTTTTCTATAAATTGTCCCCAACACAATTTCTTCAAATATTAAATATTCATTTAAAGATATAATGATTTTCATCTCCCTTTAATAACGTATATATACATATTTAATTATATTCGTACATTAGACTTTCTCACATATTACTATTCTAAGTAATATATATAAAAGTATCAACTATAATTACATATTCAACACACTTATTAATTCACTCATTTACTTAAGTAAATTAAACACTGCACCATATCATTAAGGTTCAATATTAACATTATATTACCCCATAATATAACTCTCAACTATGAATTAATCAATATTTATTCTTTTTAGTTAATTGCTTAACTAACTCATGCTTCACTATCCAAACCTATTCACGGATAGCTTAAGTGCTATTAATAACTTATATTATAAAATACTAGTTATTAATACACATGCACAAGAATATGGTGATTATGCATTAAGGATATTTAATGTCACCAACTTATTATGATAAAATAACTATATAAATTATTTAATATCGATAGGAATTTATCCACTTCCTTTATGTCCACTGAATCGTCTCTACGCTAAATAACAAATATATATTAATAATATATTTATTAATCACAAAAATTACTTATTACATAGTTCATATAACCCTATGTAACAAAATACCACTTACCTCATATCTCATATATATACTCTTATTCGAACTCATCTCACAGTTTAAGAATTTTATTTATTAAATCCTTATTTAATAATTTCTGAAAATTCGGGTTCTTACATTGACTTTTACTTTGTTTTCTAGGCTGAATGTAATCTAATTAAGGCTTATATTTGCAAGGGACGAGCATCGCTTATCATAACTCAGACTTCATTTATTTTCAAGTATTGTCTTACATTTCTAGGGTTTGTAGAGAGCTAGAGAGTTGGAGAGCTTCACTCTTTTCCTCTTCTAGTTCATAGTAGATTTCATTTCTAGGGCTCATCTTGGAGCTTATTTGTGGTCTAAACTCAAGCTTGCTAGCTTCTATTGAAAAGGGGAACCACAAGATTTGCACTCTCTATCTCTCTTTTCTCTACTTGTATAGTTGTTCAATGCTTGGCTTAAATCCCATAATGGTTCGTGGTATAGTGATGAACTAACTTCCATTATGTGATTCTAATGGATGTTGTCTAATTTATGTAATGATAATTAACGCGCAAGTATACGCGGTCAACAAGTAATATAAGATAAGTGGAGTGTCGTACCTACGAGGACGAAGTCTTAAGTGCAAATCAAATACTAATGTAATCTCTATACTGTCTTATCTAAACAAGTGATTAGAGATGGTATGTTAAACTATGTGATTACGACTAAAGGATGTGAAAGAAGTAGCTGTACTAGGGAGACAAGTTAGGATTACAATTCCCCTAATGCGCCGCCTAATCTCCTAACTCTCCACATTACAAACGAATCAAGGAATGGTCAGCAGAGAATAGAACTACGCATATGCTTCTGTCGAAGGTCGAATGCACATCCCTAGCTAGGTGAATCACAAAATATCTATTGATGAAAATAACTAGACTAGGATCATTAAACTTAGTCTCAAGGCTACACAAGGTAAATAGAGATATGTCTATCCTATTTAGCAGTTTATGCACACATTCCCTTAGGCAAGGGCATAAAAAATGTTATTGTAATTTAAAAGCCAGATATTAATGTCCATTTTTCAATATCTATTAATATCAATAACAAAAACTCTGTCAAGCACTCAGTCAATAAGCAAGAAATACAACAACCCATTCCCAAAATGATTCATTCATATAAATAGGAGAGAAAGTTAATTAGGCTAAACACTAGGTTACATTGCAATCCTAAAAAGGAATTAGTTCATAACCATGGTGCTAATACACATTTCTATAACATTCAACATTTCTTAGTAATACACAAATAATTGAGAGATTTGGAATAAGAAAACTCCTGTTGTGAGGTTTTCTGTTTCCAAGTCTTCTCTTTTCCTCGTAACTCCAGAGCTGTGTAAGATGCAATAATTATTCTCCCCTAAAGCACATCTTCTTTCTATTCTAGAAAACTAATTTAAAACTACTGTGTTAACACTGTCTGAAAATCAATGTCCTAGCCGCCATCCTTCTCTTTCTATATATCCTCCTCAATGTTTTTTTTGCCTCTTTTCTTTAGGTCATTAAAAGCTAGTCAGTGGCTAGGCACCGGAGGTGGCGCTGCGACGCGAGGACTATAACTGTAGGGCGGCGCTGCGGCGCCACGTTGGCTTAAAATACTGGCACTCACGCTGCGGTGCGAACTCAAGCAGGAATAGGGCCGCTTCAGCGCCAGATGACGTCAGCTTGCACAAGGAGGCGGCGCTGCGGCGCGAGGAAAAGGCAGGGCTCTGGCGCTGCGGCTCCAGAGTGTAAAAAATAACTATTTTGCCCCTATAAGCTGGAAATGACCTAAACAGCTCTGCATCATACAAGATAAGCATAATGACACAAAATATATATAAAAGAAAAATAAATAACATAAAACAAGCAACGTCTTAAGCTTTAGAGAATATGATTCGCGATATAAATACCACTTATCAAATACCCCCAAACTTAAGCTTTTGCTTGCCCTCAAGCAAACAATCTAACATCCACACCTACATTACTGGAAGTCGCGAATGGAAACTACTACTATAGATTAATACCACGGCTTCTAAGCGCAATTATAGAGCCTCTCCGAGAATAGGACAAACACCGACATGAAAGGGGGCTTAATATCAAACTTGCAAGCATGAGACTGTACTCGATCCATTCTATGTGTGTGCGTGTGGACCAACCATCCTAACTAATCATAGCTCAAATAAGCTCGCATAGTCGATTGTTAAAACCAATATGCACACTTCGCAACTTAAACATTCAACAAGCATTAAGACTAAGATACAAGTGCAGGAAATGATCAAAAGGCTCTAGCATGAAGATAGGAAAATCTGACTCGGCTAGTCCTTAATTAGCTTAGGCTGATCAGAGCTACCCATTAATGAGCTTTTGATCAGTAACTCCCAAGTCAGATGGCTATAGGGCACTAGGTGTGGAACACCCCTATCAATCTAATAACTCGAGCAGCAAAGGCCACGTAATCAACATAAGCCAAATTAGACTTTACGAAATCTGAAGATTATTTTGCAAGTGCATTTTATGCTCCATCTCAACATCAGTCCTGCGTTTATGGGCGAGTGCATTTTACGCTCCATCTCGACCCACCGCAAGACTTTTGATATTCAATCTTCTTTTCAATTTATTTTATTTTATTTTATTTATAACATGCCAGAGTCCAAGATCCAAAACTATATAAGAGCCTAAGTCCTTTGTTACCTTGTAGAAATGAAAGATTATAAGAGTGAACATACTCTCAAAGCAATAACTGCGAGAACTAAAATCGAAAAATAACTAGTTAACACAGTTGGGCGGTGCTTGCTAAGAAGGACTGATCAATAAAAGTCTCAACTTATCGATTGAACAACCCCTAACTCATACATGCTTGACACGACTCTAAGAGACAGACATAACTACTTGGCGCCTGTCATTAGCCACGATCAAAAATTAACAGCTATAACACCCTCACCCAGCATATATATAGTTATAGAACGGGGTAAAAGGGGTAATCAAAACATTTTAGGCATGAAGTAACAAAAAAAACAGCACCCTGCCCAAATAAGGAAAATCCATAACACATGGCATCAAGTAAACCAATTATCTGCACAATCCCCAAAATATGGCGATAAACACAACAACCAAAAATGACATGATAGCTATTGCGAACACAAAATACTATATACAAAATAAACCAAAAGTATTAATATATTATAAACCAAAACATTCATATATATATTTAATAAAACCAACGTACCAATGCATCTTAACATGCATCCCATAATAAACCAAAAACAACCATAAAAATCAAACAACCACAAACATCCACAAACACTGCATAAATAAAACGTAGTCTGGGGCTATAAAGCCCAAAAGAAACATAACAGCAATTCATATATAATAATACTTTAAAAAGAATCTCCCCCAAGCTTGAAATCTGCCAATGTCCTCACCGGCCTTCAACCTCCGCATCAACATCATCACCGCCATCATCATCGCCATCATCATCGGCATCCGCTGGCTCCTCTTCGCGATCCTCCCCTCTGGCCGGAAATGGAGGTGGATAAGGCGCAAAAATTGGAGGTTCTGGAAATTGAAAGGGCATAGACTCTACGTCATCTCCTCCCTGGGCATAATAGATACTGGAAACTATATTCGCGAACTCTGCATGATAGTGATTGAATTGGCTCTGCCATTGAGCCACAGTATCAACGTTGCAGTGCAAAAAGTTAAGGCTGCTCAAAATCTCTATTAGGGCCCCGGGTGGCATAGCCTAAGAAGACGGGGGCTCAGGCGCTTGAGCGGAGGTACCGGCCTCAGAGGAGGGAGGCGGCAGAGGTCCCGATAAATAGCCCTGACCCTTTGGGTGCGACGGAGGTCCCCCATCCCATATTCCATATCGGCTATAACGTGATGATCAATGACAGCCATAGGCGGCTGAGTGATATCGTCTTTCTCCCATACCACACCCGCCCTTTTGTATAGACGTGTGATCAAAGACGGGTGAGGGAGTCCAAAATTGACGTTGCTCCTAATGGCCTTTTTAATTGAATCCTAGATAAGAACCCCCACATCAACCTTCAGTCCCGTGACAATTGCATACAGCAGAACTGCTTTCTCTCTTGTTACATCGCTCAGGTGGCGTGTTGGCATGATATTGGCACAAATAAAGGAGTACCATGACTTACCATAACGACTTAAGGCTTGATGGGGGAAAGAGGTATTTTCACCGTGGAATTCGTTGGTTTTCCAAATGGTACCAGTCTTGCAGAGCTTGGTTATTATATCATCTGTACTGTAACTCCGCATCCCAGGCTCCAGATAGTCTCTACCATCGTAGTTTGGAGTTCCATACACAGTATTGATGGTACGATTGTCAAATTTGATCAACTTACACCGAAATAACTGCAGATTCGGGAGGCTTGGTGAAGTGAATCCATTTCATATTCATAATCATAGAATTCATATCGCCATCCATCTTGTCATCTGGCCTTAGACCTCTTTTAGGCACCAAACTCCTCTTTGAAAATTTTTGAGCATAGCGCTTCCAGGCTTCCTCACTTGGGAATTTTACAGCATCCCAAAGGGGAGGAGGGGTTTTGGATGTCGGAGGAGGACCTATACTAGTGCGAGTCCGCTTTGAACCCATTGTCAACAAAACTCCAAGGACAACAAAAAATTTTAACAAACGAAAACTCAAACTCTGGCTCTATGAAGAATTCCTTACCTCATATTGCTTATAAATAGGATGAAGGAGATTAACTGCACGACGGTTGATGGCCCCGAACGGTCAAAAACTGAAAGGGGTGACGATTTATTTGCCGAACTCTTTGGAAGAAAGGAGATGAGTCTGAGAGAAAAGAGGGGAGTAACATGAACTGCTGCAAACTGAATCCCAAAAGCCTTGTTTAAACTTAAAAACATGCTACTGGCGCTGTGGCTTGGTGCATGGCGCTGCGGTGTGAGATAGATCTGTCTTGGCACTGCGGCGTCATTTTAGGCGCAGCGATGCGACATCTTGGAGCTGCGGCGCGAAGAATAGGTAAGACCTCAACGCTGTAGCGCAACTCTCCAGTAGCTTTCAGCTTATACCAGCGCTGCAGCGGGAACTTTCTAAAGGGAATGGCGCTGCGGCGCGATAGAGGATTTTGGGATAATAAACATGGTGCTGCGGCGCGAAATTTAGACCATCCTCTGGCGCTGCGGTGCAAGCAATCTAATTTCCTGCAATCAACAAAAACATTTTAACTATTTGCCATAGACTAGTAATCCTACTAACAATTATACTAACCATTAAACTACATACTAACATACTAATTCAGCATCTATAATTATTCTAAGGAAAACCAAGTGCACTAATGATAACTAAAGAAAACAACACTGAATGGAAACAATAAGGATATTTTTGATACTGAGATGGGTTGCCTCCCCATCAAGCGCTTGATTTAGAGTCATCGGCTTGACTTTCACCCCGCCTTACACCGGGTCTCCCAAGGTGATGGAGGTGTTTTGCCGGTTGACCTCGCCGCCCCAATGGTGTTTCAAACGCTGTCCATTGACTTTGAAGGTTTTGTCTGAATGAGGGTCTTCGACCTCAATTGCCCCATGAGGATACATCTTAGCAAATGTGAACGGCCCCGACCATCGGGACTTTAACTTCCCCGGAAATAATTTTAGTCGGGAGTTAAAAAGAAGCACTTTCTGGCCCTGTTCGAAATTTCTTTCGACAATTTTCTGGTCAAGCCACCGCTTTGTCTTCTCCTTATACAACTTAGCGTTTTCATACGCGTGCAGACAAAACTCGTCTGATTCATTGAGTTGTAAAAGTCTTCGTTCACCTGTTGCATCCATATCGAAATTGAGCTTTTGGATAGCCCAGTATTCGTTGTGCTCCAGCTCCACAAGAAAATGACAAGCCTTGCCATAAACAAGCCTATACGGAGACATTCCGAGAGGCGTTTTATAAGCGGTGCGGTATGCCCACAAGGCATCATCAAGCTTCTTTGACCAGTCCTTCCGATTAGGGTTAACAATCTTCTCCAAGATACGCTTAACCTCTTAATTAGAGATCTCTGCTTGGCCACTTGTCTGCGGATGATAACCTGTGGCTATTTTATGGGTCACCCCATACTTAGCAAGAAGGGCTTCAAAATATTTATTGCAAAAATGTGATCCTTCATCACTGATTATTGCCAGAGGAGTGCCGAAGCGAGTGAAAATATTTTTCCTTAAGAAATTAAGCACCACCTTAGCATCATTAGATGGTAAGGCGACGGCTTCTACCCATTTGGAGACATAATCAACTGCAACAAGAATGTAGAGATTGTTGTAGGAAGACGGGAATGGTCCCATGAAGTCAATACCCCATACATCAAATAACTCTACTTCAAGGATATTCTGCAGAGGCAATTCATGCCTTTTTGAGATGGGTCCTACCTTTTGGCATCTATCGCAGTGCGACACATATAGGTGTGCATCTTTGAACAGGGTAGGCCAGTAAAACCCAGATTGGAGTACTTTAGCAGCAGTTCTTTGGCCCCCAAAATGTCCTCCATAATTTGAGGATTGGCAATGATTGAGCACACCTTTGATTTCCTCCTCTAGCAAACATCTCCGCAAAATCTGATCTGAACATTGCTTAAATAAAAAGGGCTCGTCCCAAAAGTATTGTTTTGCATTATTTAGGAATTTTTTCCTCTGTTGATTGCTCAAAATAGGAGGAAGTACTTGACAAGCGAAAAAATTAGCAAAGTCCGTATACCACGGGGCTTTGCTTTGGACGATAAACAGTTGTTCATCCTGGAAGAAATTATTGATGTCTTTAACTGCATCTCCCGAATGAGGAGGGTTTTCCAACCTCAACAAGTGATCTGCTACCTGGTTTTTTGTCCCTTTTTTGTCGCGGATCTCCAGATCAAACTCCTGGAGAAGAAGGACTCACCTTATCAGCCTAGGCTTTGCATCTTTCTTCTCTATCAGATATTTGATGGCTGAATGGTCTGTGTACACGGTCACTTTTACTCCTTCTCGGTTGTGGTGTAATTTAACTGAGCATTAGTTAATGTTTTGCTGGCATAGTAGATCGTGTGGAACACTTTATCCATTCTTTGTCCCAACACTACCCCAATTGCTAAATCGATGGCGTCGCACATGAGCTCAAATGGGAAAGTCCAGTCAGGAGCTACCGCAATAGGAGTCGAAATGAGCTTTTCCTTCAATAGTTCAAATGCTCTGAGGTAGGCTTCATGAAATTGAAAAGGCATATCCTCTTCCAATAGTGAACATAGCGGTTTGGTTATCTTTGAGAAGTCTTTAATAAACCGCCTATAGAATCTTGCATGTCCAAGAAAACTCCTAACCCCTTTCACTGATGTAGGCGGTGGTAGACTATTGATGACATCAATTTTAGCCTTGTCTACCTCGATACCACCATCAGATACTCTGTGGCCCAGAATAATGCCCTCCTTGACCATGAAGTGGCACTTCTCCCAATTCAATACAAGATTAGTTTCCACACTTCTTTGGAGAACGGCAGTCAAATTCACCAGACATATATCAAATGAACTCCCGAATACAGAAAAATCGTCCATGAAAACCTCGAGGGTCTTTTCGACCATGTCAGAGAAGATGGACATCATACAACGTTGGAATGTTGTAGGAGCATTACACAACCCAAAGGATATTTTTCGAAAGGCAAAGGTCCCATACGGACATGTGAACGTTGTTTTCTCCTTATCTTCGGGAGCAATAGAAATTTGATTATATCCAGAATAACCATCTAGCAGACAATAGAAAGCATGCCCAGCAAGTCTATCAAGCAACTGATCAATAAATGGCAGAGGAAAGTGATCCTTACAGGTAGACTTGTTCAACTTTTCGTAGTCCATAAACCCTCCATCCAGTCACCGATCTGGTTGGAATCAACTCGTTATTCTCATTGGCTACTACCATCATGCTGCCTTTTTTTGGCACGCACTGAATGGGACTGACCAAAGGACTATCCGAGATAGGGTAGATAATGCCCGCATCTAGCAGCTTAATGATTTCCTTTCGGACCACCTCTTTCATTATTGGATTCAACCGCCTCTGATGTTCAATGGTCGGCTTGGATCCTTCCTCCAATAGAATTTTGTGCATATAAAGGGATGGACTGATCCCTTTAATGTCTAAAATCGACCACCCCAGTGCCGTTTTATACTATTTAAGCACTAGCAGTAGCTTCTCTTCCTGGCATTCATCTAACGATCCTGATATTATAACAGGTAAAGTGGATGATTTCCCCAAGTATGCATTCCTCAGATGCTTGGGCAAAGGCTTTAGCTCGAGGACAGGAGGTTCTACAATTGATGGCTGGGCCTTGGAAGTAGATGCTTCTGGATCATTCAGAGACTCAAACTGTCTTTGGAATTGTGAAGATCTCTGGCGTGCATCCAGCCAGTTAGCACATTCAACATGGGTGGCCTCTTCCATACTACTGGTACCCGTTAGTGTAGCTTCTAAAGGGTCTGTCATGCATGTTTCTGAGAATACTTCCCTAACTGTATCTTCAATCACTTTAATCTGGAAACAGTCTTCAGGGGTGTTCGAATATTTCATTGCCCTAAACACATTGAACGTTAGTTCCTGATCCTGTACTCTCATAGTCAGCTCCCCTTTCTGCACATCTATAAGGGTTCTCCCCGTTGCTAATAATGGTCTACCTAATATTATCGGGACCTCCTTGTCTTCTTCAATGTCCAGGACAATAAAGTCCGCTGGGAAGATTAACTTGTCCACCTTGACAAGCACATCCTCTACTATCCCCTTTGGGTAAGTGAGAGATCTATTCACCAATTGCAAGGTAACACTTGTGGGTTTGGCTTCATTTAGCCCAAGCTTCTTATATATTGACAGAGGCATCAAATTTATACTCGCCCCCAAATCACATAAGGCCTTGCCAATGAATTGGTCCCCGATAGTGCACGAAATAGTGAAACTTCCAGGATCTTTTAGTTTTGGTAGAAGCTTGTTCTGTAGAATGGCACTGCATTCCTCTGTCAGAGCCACGGTTTCATAATCTCCCATTTTCCTCTTCTTCAACAATACATCTTTCATTAATTTGACATAACTCGGCATTTGTTCCAACGCCTCTGCAAATGGGATGTTTATGTGAAGCTTCTTAAACACTTCTAAAAACTTAGAAAATTGCTTATCAAGATTTTATTTCTGCATGCACTGGGGGATTGGCAACTGTGGGATAGGAGGACTAGCTGTGTTCACTGTAGGGGTTGGTGATGAAGGGCTATCTTGAGCATTTACCTCACCCCCAGACTTATCATCACTCTGCTCCACAATAGGTTGCTCTATAGTCACTTCTTCTTACACTATAGGCCTCTCTCCACCCTTTTCATTTATAGTTCTCCCACTTCGAAGTGTAACTACTTTGCAGTGTTCCTTTCCATCCCGTTTTAGGTTGACATCAGTGTCACTCGACAATGTGCCTTACGGACGACTGTTCAAAGCAGAGGCCAACTGTCCCATTTGGACTTTAAGGTTCCGGATGGAAGCTTCTTGATTACTTCTCCTTGTCTCATTTTGGGCAATATATCGTGACAGAAGATCTTCCAAACTAGGTTTTCTTTTCTGTTGAGGTGGTGGATGGTGGAACTGATTATGAGAACTCTGTGGTTGTTGGTTGTACTAATTTTGAGCTTAAAAACCCGGAGGGTTTGAGAAATTAGGCCTGGTGGTCGGAGGTTGTGCTTGATTGCTATTTGTGTTGCCCCAAGAAAAGTTTGGATGATTCCTCAAGCCCGGATGATAATGAGTGGGGAGACTTGCATTTTGCTGCCGCCCATAGTTGGAAACAAATTGAATTGACTCGGGGCGTATGGCACACTGATCAGTTGGGTGGCTCCCTTGACACAATTCACACGACACTACGACACACTGAACATTCTGCACAGCTTGCACTCCCATGGTGTCGAGTCTCTTGTTAGCGCTGCAACCTGAGCCGCTAATTGTGTGACTGGGTCAACCTCATATATCCCTACTGCTCTTCTAGGGGCCTGCCTATCATTTGGCCATTGATAATTATTGGCCGCCATTGTTTCCACCAATTCATACCCCGCTGTGTGATGCTTAGACATGGACGCTCCTCCAGAAGCGGCATCAATACCCGAACAAGTAGATCCGGATAACCCATTATAGAATGTCTGGATGGGAAGCCATTCTGGAAGTCCATGGTGGGGGCATTTTCTCAGAAGATCCTTGAATCTCTCCCATGAGTCGTTCAAAGACTCTGACTCAAACTGAATAAAAGAGGTAATTTCATGCCTGAGCCTGGCGGTTTTAGCGGGTGGGAAGAACTTCGCCACGAACTTTTGAGCCAAGTCATCCCATGTGGTAATGGAGCCTGACGAAAGTGAATGTAGCCAGCTCTTGGCCTTGTCCTTTAAGGTGAATGGAAACAATCGGAGTCTGATGGCATTGTCAGACACTCCGTTGCACTTAAACGTATCGCAGATCTCCAAGAAGTTCATCAAGTGATCATTGGGGTCATCATTTGGTAATCCCCCAAACTGAATATTGGAGCACATTTGGATGGTACCCGGCTTGATCTCAAAATTGTTTGCTTGGATTGCGGGCCTGAGAATGCTCGCTTGTAAATCTGCGATGTGAGGCATAGCATGCTCCTTTAAAGATTTCTGAAGTTCCTCAGCCATTGTAACAAGAGTATGTATGTCCCGAGCTTTTTCTCTCTGCACGCGTCTGTACGTTCTATCAACCTCGGGATCGAGAGGTATTATGTTCCGACCCCTTCGAGGTAGTATACGCCGTTGAGATCACCTGAAAAGAAAATTAAACAGATAATATTAGTCTAAATTAAGATCGTATTGAATTAGCTTTAATATTGATAACAAATAGTACTAAGTCCCCGGCAACGGCGCCAAAAACTTGTTGTCTAATTTATGTAACGACAATTAATGCACAAGTATACGCGGTCAACAAGTAATATAAGATAAGTGGAGTGTTGTACCCACGAGGACGAAGTTTTAAGTGCAAATTAAATACTAATGTAAGCTCTATACTGTCTTATCTAAACAAGTGATTAGAGATGGTATGTTAAACTATGTGATTACGACTAAAGGATGTGAAAGAAGTAGTTGTACTAGGGAGACAAGTTAGGATTACAATTCCCCTAATGCGCCACCTAATCTCCTAACTCTCCACATTACAAACGAATCAAGGAATGGTCAGCCGAGAATAGAACTACGCATATACTTCTGTCGAAGGTCGAATGCACATCCCTAGCTAGATGAATCACAATATATCTATTGATGAAAATAACTAGACTAGGGTCATTAAACTTAGTCTCAAGGCTACACAAGGCAAATAGAGATATGTCTATCCTATTTAGCAGTTTATGGACACATTCCCTTAGGCAAGGGCATAACAAATGTTATTGTATTTTAAAAGCCAGCTATTAATGTCCATTTTTCAATATCGATTAATATCAATACCAAAAACTCTGTCAAGCACTCAGTCAATAAGCAAGAAATACAACAACCCATTCCCAAAATGATTCATTCATATAAATAGGAGAGAAAGTTAATTAGGCTAAACACTAGGTTACATTGCAATCCTAAAAAGGAATTAGTTCTTAACCATGGTGCTAATACACATTTCTATAACATTCAACATTTCTTAGTAATACACAAATAACTGAGAGATTTGGAATAAGAAAACTCCTGTTGTGAGGTTTTCTGTTTCCAAGTCTTCTCTTCTCCGCGTAACTCCTGAGCTGTGTAAGATGCAATAACTATTCTCCCCTAAAGCACAGCTTCTTTCTGTTCTAGAAAACTAATTTAAAACTACTCTGTTAACACTGTCTGAAAATCAATCTCCTAGCCGCCTTCCTTCTCTTTCTATATATCCTCCTCTATGTCTTTTTTGCCTCTTTTCTTTAGGTCATTAAAAGCTAGTCAGTGGCTAGGCACCGGAGGTGGCGCTGCGGCGCGAGGACTATAACTATAGGGTTGCGCTGCGGCGCCACGTTGGCTTAAAATACTGGCACTCACGCTGCGGTGCGAACTCAAGAAGGAATAGGGCCGCTGCAGGGCCAGTGACGTCAGCTTGCACAAGTAGGCAGCGCTGCGGCACGAGGAAAAGGCAGGGCTCTGGCGCTGCGGCGCCAGAGTGTAAAAAATGACTATTTTGCCCCTATAAGCTGGAAATGACCTAAACAGCCCTGTATCATACAGGATAAGCATAATAACACAAAATATATATAAAAGCAAAACAAATAACATAAAACAAGCAGCATCTTAAGCTTTAGAGAATATCTGATTCGCGATATAAATACCACTTATCAATGGATTCTATTTGCTTAGTCTAGGGTTTTATGCCTCTTTGAGATGTATGGATGAGAATGTATGGTTTGCCTAGTATGGTTGTGTTTTATGTTTAGATGCTTGATCAACATCTACTGTAATAGTTTATATGGAATAGAAAGAGGAAGTGTAAACTTAGATTTTGCCATGCTAGCATGTGTTTGTAAAACTTTCATTTGATGAGTTTTGTGATTCGTAATCCGAATAGAAATATACCGTATTGCCATGTGTAGTCAATAGGGAGCTTGCACATAAATCGGTTTAGCTTGTAAATTGCATAGACATATAGCAATTTAGGTTTTATCGATGTTCATATGATTTCTATCTCTTTTGTGGATATTATATGATATGGATTGGGTTTATTGAAAGATAGCCCTGTCTCACATTTGTGCTCCCGGCTAGCATTCCTATGTGTAATTCATACATGATTTGAGGTGTTGTTAACCTATACGATGCGATAGATGAAGTTAGGATCACATATTTCTCTAATTTAAACCCCTTGCTTGTTAATTAGTTAAGTTTATTTTAAAACCAGTCTAGTTAATTAAAAAACACTTTGACACACGTTTGAGCAGACAAAAATAACCATAGGACTGCTGCATGATAGTTTAAGCCTGACTCCTTTCTCCGTGGGAACGATCTCGACTTATCGAATTTATTACTTGCCGACCGTGTATACTTGCATGTGTTTTGTGCCCATTTTTGTGAACACCGAAATGGCGCAACCGTATGTGGGTATATCTACGTGTTAGAGTGAAAAAATTTGGGTTTGGAAGACAAGAAAATAGCTGGAAAACCAAACGAGCCGAGGTTCGGAGTGTTTTTGAATTTTTTAAATGATAGGGAGGTGCACCTCTATATATAGGCCAGGGAACCTCCACTCTGCTGTCGCAGGTAGAGGTGCGGCTCCATGTGGTGGGGCCCACGTGGCTGGTCCTATCGTCTCGAAGTATGTGCACTCCGAGCAACGCGAGTCTAATTTAAAACTTTCTAACTTTTGATTTGAGCGTCCGTTTGAGAAGTGCTATACCTTTTCGAAAAGCCCTCGGCAACAGTGTCATAATGACATGGAATAAAACATTTTTTGGGTCCAAGAAGACGGGTTCATAACCAGGTCTTCGATTCCCCACAATTTATCCGTTGAGCTGTCTTGCGCTGTTTGCACTCGTGATCATCGTTATGGTTCGTTCTGACCTTGGCGGAATCAATTTGGCTTGAGTATGACCGAATCAGCTTAGAGTTGGTAAAATGACTATTTTGCCCCTCTCGGAGTTCCCCTTAGTGTCGGTGTAAGACCCCAACTTTTATGAATAAAGATTTAATTTTTTTTATATATTATTTTGAAATAGTAAGGTGTTGATTTGATAAATGTGAAAAATTATTGGTGAAATGTGCAAATATTTCAAAATAAGCAAGTGGTTATAAAATATTCATTGTTGTCGGGAAATATTCGTTTGGTCGTGGAATATTCTTGTTGTCGGGGAATATTCGTACGACGGCGCAGCTATTTGTGGGCCCCACAACGGAATAACTGTCTGATATAAAAAGCGACAAAAATAACCTTTTTATAAAAATAACGGCGTAGTTACCGTTGGAACTGTTGAAATACCCGATGGTTAAAACACAGTAATACGCGGTGTTGCACAGTAGCACACGGTATTGCACAGTAATTCTTATTATTGGTTCTTACGTAAGAAGGCACTTACTCAATTATTGTTACAGTAATTACTGTTTAATATTTTATATTATTGATTCAATAATTGCTACATTGATAATTGCATAATATTTTATTGATTTAATAATTGCTACGTTAATATTTTATATTATTGATTCAATAATTGTCATTCCACAGTATTTCAAATTATCAAATCAATAATTCATATTCTTTGAATAATAATATTAGATAACATTATTGGCAATGTCTAAGAAAGTTCTGTCTAGGAGGGGTTATTTAATTGCGCGCCAGTAAGGAGAAATCCTTATCGAAAGGCCCCCTCTTTCCTGGGAACGATCTGGTTGTCAATATTGTAGTTCTGTAATATTATTTTGTGAATAATTAAATATTAATTTATATGATAAGGAAATATTTTAAATGAAATAATTTTTAGAATGAAATATTTGTTGAAAGTTTGGCAATTATCTTCTTCGATAAAATATTTATTTAAATATATTATTATAATATATAATAATTATTTACAGAATAATATTATAATATATAAGATTTGCAAGCATGTGAATAAAAGTGGAAGTTATCATTTTGGTTTTAAAAACCTTCTGTGCACATTTTGATTTCTCTCATGCATATTTTTCAAAGTGGAGGCTTACTCCTCCTGCAAATCCTTTTCAAAAAAAAAAAAAAAAAAGTGGGCCCCCAATCATGGAAATTTCAAAGTTTGGCAGGAAAGGTTGAAAAATTAGGCTGACAAAGTGAGAGGTTAGGCGGAGAGGAGAAAGAAAGAAAGTTAGGCAAATGTATTTGATTTTTACTCCGAGGTTGCACTACAAAAGGGGAGGCAACCTCCATACTAAAGACACCAAATATTTTAAACATTCCTACTGCAATATTGTGGGTATTTCTTTTGAGTATAAGGGTACTTTGAATGTAACTTTTTGTGCAAGATTTTCTCTGAATAATATCCGATATTCCAGTCAAATTCAGTTTCTACTAAGGTAAAGGATATTACTTTATTGCAATACTCGTAAGAATATTATTTTTTTCATATTCTATATTATGAAAACGATAATAATTCCTTTCATATACCCAAATTAAAACTTACTACGGTAAGTATTGCTTCTATAATTCCTGAAATGATCAGAAATTCTTCAAATTTTGTTTTTCATCTAGTATCATTTCATTGGAAACGTTGGTATGAATTTTATTATGAATTTTTAACCTTTTCATGTCGGGGTCACTAGTCACGTATACGGCACTATTCACATATACGGCACTATTCACAAAAAAATAAATTTTCTTCTATTTGTCCAAGTTAGCTATTATGAGTTCTATCTTTGATTGAATTTAAGTTTTGATCTTTAGTCTTGAATTTTGCTCCACAAAGTATTATTATGGAGTATTCTTGAACTTGGATAAATTAGATTACGAATCCCTAATCTTTGTCCTCTATCTCCCTGGATTCATTATTTATATTATTTTTCATTATCCTCAGTCTTAAATAGTGATATAACTGAATATATTTGGCCTGTAGAGCAAAGATAAATGATTACCTGATAAATATCTTTGGCACGTAGTGCAAAGATGAACAGGTGTTGAGATAAACATGACCAACTGATGATACAAATGAATATCTTTGGCCCGTAGTGCAAAGATGAATATTTGATTCGAGATGTATATTGATTGATGTTACAGGGATAAAATATTGATGATGGACTTTTAAATAATAAAAGATAGTGGACTTCATTTTCTACTTAACTGTTCTAATGAATTGTTATTTTCGCTGTGAATATTGATCTAAAACTTGTTGTCCATAATATTTTATCTGAATTGTTGAAGATTAACGATAATTTATTTTCTATTATCGTAGTCATAATATTCTTTACTGGGCTAGTTGAGCTCATCCTTTTCATCTATTGTCCTCTTCAAGGAATGAGAACGTTGCGGGAACTAGTTGGGGAACAGTGTGATGATCAGAGTTAGATTTGTAGAAGTCCTCACTATTCTATAAAATAGTGGGATAATAATTGTAACGAATAAGGAATGAATTTGAATGTTTATATTTCGTATTATATACGATTTACATTGAAATTCATAGTTTTATGGTCGTATTTCTCACGACCTTTTGTTATAAAAGATTGTATTTGAATTATGTACCATGTATTTGGCGACTCAAAATGGGTTGAGTATTGGACCTATTTTGGGGGGCGTCATAGTCGGCATGGCCTTCGGTTGACTTCATGGGGTTGTTTTCAAGGTTTGGATCCCATTTGAGTCTGTTTATCCTAAGTGTTGTCTCTGAGGTTGACTTGGACGCTCCAGGTTTTCCTCTTCAGATGTTGTGATGCTTTAGGTTTGTTCTTAAAGTTGACCTGACTTCCCGGGTTGAGATCGAGGATGACCAATACCTCCCAGGTTGAGACCGGGACTGACCTGTGCCTCCCGGGTTGAGACCGGGGCTGATTTGTACCTCTCGGGTTAAAATCGGGGCAGACCTGTACCCCCCGGGTTTAGACCGGGGTTGACCTGGACTTCCAAGGTTGAGACCGGGGGACCTATACTTCCCGAATTAAGACCAGACCTTACCTGTACTTCCCAGGTTGAGACCGGGGCTGACTTGTACCTCCCGGATTGAGACCGTGGCTGACCTGGACTTCCCGAGTTGAGACTGGGGCTGACCTATACCTCCTGGGTTGAGACCAGGGCTAACCTGTACCTCCCGGGTTGAGACCGGGGCTGACCTGTCCCTCCCGGGTTGAGACCGGGGCTAACCCGGACTTCCTAGGTTGAGACTAGGGCTGACCTGTACCTCCCGAGTTGAGACTGGGGCTGACATGTACCTCCCGGGTTGAGACTGGAGATGACATGTACTTCTCGGGTTGAGATCGGGGCTGACCTAAAATTTCCAAGTTGAGATCGGGGCTGACCTGTACCTCCCGGGTTGAGATCGGGGCTGACTTGTACCTCCCGGGTTGAGACCGAGGCTGACCTGTACCTCCCGGGTTAAGACCAGGGCTGACCTGTACCTCCTAGGTTGACATCGGGGCTGACCTGGACTTTCCGAGTTGAGATCGGGGCTGACCTGTACTTCCCGGGTTGAGACCGGGGATGTCCTGTACCACCCCGGGTTGAGACCGGGGCTGACTTGTACTTCCTGGGTTGAGACCGGGGCTGATTGGAAAAGATAATCTTGCCCTCCTATAGTGTTAGTAATAGGGACAAGAAATTTTGAGTGTCTACAATCTCAATGTCAATCCATAAAGGAAAAGCTTATGATACATCACGACATCAAGTCATGAGAAAAGTGGTAATCACTCAACAATGACAATACATATCCAAAAGGGAAGTGAATCAAAATATATTTCTCTGCCATATAATACTGTTTAATATATATACAATTTATCTTGTATATGACAAAAAGTGCTGACCTAGTTTGTGCAGGAAAATAAAAGCTACTCTATAAACCCACTGATAAACAGGATAACAAGTCCAACATGGCATCCCTCTCAAAAGATGGAGGTTCATCTTTAAGCTCTTGTCCTAAGGTCTCCATGCGAGCTAAAAAGATCCACATCCATCTTCATAGTGCTATAATGATCATCTATGAAGGCACTCATATATGCAATAATGTTATGGGTATATGGTCTGAGTGCAGTACTATCAGCGATGTAAACGTCTCGGGTAGCTAGAGCCTCATATTGCATCCCAAGTAAATCGAGCATCGTCTCTATCGATAAAAGCTTCATCCCTGCCAAAAATAGCTGTCAACATTAGTGCTTTCACCTGATCCCTCTCAAAGGTCATCCGAGCTAACGAATCTATAAAAGATGGATCCACCGCAGTAGGAGTGCTAGGGGGGTCACTGACCAAAGCTGCTGTCAAACCAACAAATAACTCGTCCTCGGTAGGAGAATCAGGGTCCTCCATAGGCTCCTCCTCATCAGAGTCAATACTCAGAGCTGAGTGAACAACCGCAGCTGATGCAATGTCTGCCTCCAACCATGCAGAATACTCTAGAGAATGACCCGGATGACTAGTCAAAAAATTAGCCCTCTCACAACAAGTCCAACAATCATAAATCCTGGTCAAGTCAGCTGATGACAAAGACAAAGCTGACAGCCGCTGATCCAAAGCTCCCTCAAAGTGGTAAATATCCTGAAACTGATCAAACTGACCCATGACAGCCAGTAGATGATATGTGGTCACCCCTCTCAAACCCGCCAGGGGTAGATATACCATGCCAACTGCATTAGTAATGAAGCTATAAGGAGAGCTGTGCCCTGAATAGGGCAAGATCACAAATAGATGCTCAATCGCTTCCAGAAAGGCTAACCACGATGCCACATCTGTATAATCAGTCGTCTAAAAGGAATAGGATATGGCTATCTCATGAGTAAAACAGTACCCATGATGTCTAAAAGTGCCAATGGGTCTCAAGTGTGTCATAAACCACACGTACAATAAAATGGCACTACCCCTAAAGAACCCCACATGATGGGTACGACAAAATGTAGCCGACCTCAAGGTCTCTGCTAGTATCATGGGCAGGATTGTACAACCCTGTCTAAGAGCGTGAACCACTATGATCAGACCGATATCCAATTAATCCATATACAGCGGCATATACAGGTAGGCTGTGACACACATCAACAAAATATCTATGCGTGCAGTCTGCCAATCCCCTACACTAATAGTAAAATCTCCTGAATATCGTGCATAGCTGTCCAGCCGGCCAAATCGATCAATCAGGAAGTCCAGGGACACCATATGCCCCGAAGTAATCTCATATGTGACGACTCTGTGCCTCAATCCAGTCAAGGTTACGAACTGTCGTCTCATATCATTGATGACCATCCTAGCACAAGGCTAATCTAATGGCAAACCGGCGATGCACTCATACTCCTCCAACGTAGGAGTTAACTCATGGATGCCAAATCTGATAATCTGTCGCTCAAGTATCTATCAAGATAACATGTTGTTCACAAAGCTTAGTGGGACCTGGAAAGCCAAGATGGCCATAGAATGCCCCAACATCTAATCAACTATTGTCCTATTTTTGGGAGGCAAACTCTCATACCCGGATCTCAAAGAAGATACTATCAATGAAGGTGGCATGTGCTCAATACGGCTGACGATAGATGAAGACATCTGTAGAACCGTATCATACGACCATCTAGGGGTTAATTCTAAACTCACCTATCTGAATGCATATCCATGGCATAATGCATGCATCATGATAGATGATAATGATAAATGACAATAGGATGCAATAGATAGGAAATATCATGCATTTTTTAATACACTGTCTACTAAAAGCATCATCTCTGTCTGCTACTAAAATGCAAAATAAAAAGTATAGGGAAATGGGGAACAACTGCCCAATGACTAACAGAGGCCTATTAAAAGATATAACGAGAAATGGGGCACAGTCGCCTGAAAGTAGTATGCATACAAGCCAATCATGTATGATGATAAAGCATATACTTTGGAAACGATCTTATTTATTTATTAATAAAAGTATTCATTTATTAAAGGCATTTAATTATCTACATGATGCTGCTTTTATAATATGTAAATAACCCATAGTTTTAAGCAATGCTTTTAAAATCATGATGTTGATCATGCTCATGAGATCTAAATTCTTAGATAGCTTAAAACTAAAATAGTTCTCAATCGATGGATTACTAAAAAGGGGATTAGTAAATCTGAAAAGATTGGTACATATGTTGCTTGCTCATTTGATAAGGATGATTGATCTCATGATCATTTGTGTGGAGACACTAAAGCAAGTATTTAGGTCCTTATTGGAGAATAAGTACACTGAAAGTGACTCGCTAAGGAATACCTAATGGAGTTTTACTCGCCTGTCAATATGAGCTCCTAATGTGATAGTAGTACAAGTGATCCTCAGACTTGAGATCATCATAGTATCTTATGTATATTGAATTATACTTTGACTTATTCCTATAGACCCTTAGGGTATATCAAAGGGTATGCTTGGGTGTAATAAGTTATATATGGAGATAATGAATGATCAATAAATAATCTACCGCTTCTAGTAAAATAAGAGATATGTCCTATGTGATTCGTTAAATGAAAACCCAGGAATCCTTGGCCAATGTGGAATGAAATTAGAAAGGAATTTTTAATTTGCATTATTTGGAGTTGTGCATTTTCTGATCGAAATACATATAATTAATTAAAATAAGACTTGACAGTAATTTCATGTCTTATATTTAAATGGGATATTATATTGTGGAAGGATTGAATTGTACGGTAATTATTAACTCAATGGTTCTTTTATGATTAATGCTGAAATCTATATTATCTAAAAAGTCGTTGATCGCTAGAGAGGCTTATCCCTATTGTATAATAAATATTATTTATTTAAATAGATAATTAGTTTAATTTATTTATTTAAATAAGATTAGAATTGTTCTAATTGATTTATTCACAACCGGTTTAATATAGAGAACCTAAAGGGTCACGTCATAAATAGAAAAAATAATTATTTAAGAAGGTAATAGCATAATCGTATTAATATGTTAAGTGTAATTAATTTAATCTATGGTAATAGAATAAATTAAATAGCTTAATATTTCTTATTTAATATTTTAAAAATATTAAATATAAATTAATAAGAGGAGTCATATTAATATTATTACAATTATTATTATTTTAATTCCTAAAAGAGTTTAGGAATTAATTTAATATAAGTACTCTCATTAATTCCTAATAAGATTAGGAGGCAAATTAATTAAAAGAGATTAAATAATTATTCCCAATGGGTTGGGAAGCCTAAATAATTAAAGAAGTTTAATTATTTAAATAAAACCCTTTTTCTAATTGGATTAGAAGGGTTGACCAATATCTATATAAGAGGAGTCTTATGCTAGATATCAGGAGATAAAATTTTAATTGTTGGAGAGAGTACTCCTTTTCTATAGAGAATATAAAAACTAGGGTTTAGGCTAGCCAACAACCCTCCTTCTTGAACAATTCCACTTTCTTGGTGGATCACCTCTAGAGGCCAAACACTTGGGTGGCTAACGTTGATCAAATGAAGGAATCAATCCCGGAGATTGAAAGAGATCGCGAAGAATAAGGAGTTGAGTACTTGTGGAAGCTTAGTTCTACAAGGGTATGATTCTATAACTTCTTATTTATCGTTTTAAATTAATAATTTGCATAAAGGATGATCCAGGTAATTGGTTTGTAAAAAGTTTTAAACTCTAATTTTACCATGTTTCTGCTAACTTTTACAATTTTATTGCGCCATAATTTCTTACAAACATAATAGTGGTATTAGAGTAAAACCACTATGCGAGTTTTTAATTATTTTGATTTGAAATAGATACTGATATGTGTGTTTGAACAATTTAATTGGGCATAATAGTTAGCTAGGAATCAAGTTTTTGGATAAAAACTACCAAATTCGCGAACCAGAAAAATAGACACTGCCCCGCGGTGCTGCAGCGCCTGTCCCAGGCTTTATTCCCACTTCGCAGCGCCGGCATCATGTCCCTGGTGCTGATGTAGCGCTGCAGCGCCTGAAACCAGTACTGCAGCAGCGCCACAGCGCCATCCAGCTATCTTTGTTTTTGGTAACGTGGCGCAGCAGCGCCTGATGCTAGTTTACTAGCGGCGCCGCAGCGCCACCCCTAAAAAAAATAAAATTTTATTTTTTTTGTTTACTCAAGATAAAAGGTTTATTTTAATTTAAATTAAATTTAAATTTTTTTCTTGTAATTCCAAATTAATAGAGGAGTTTATTAAATTTGGAATTAGATTAAAATAAAGATGTTTATTTTAATTAGAATTGGATTTCATGCTAACAAATTAGTGTTCGAATTGGATTCCATGATAACTAATTAGAGTTGAAATTGGTTTTTGAAACTAACTAGGATTGCCCATTAAATCGATATCAATGTATATATTAAATATTTTATTTATTAATGCATATGGTGATATGTATAAAAATAAATGTGATTCATTATGGACTATTGACCAATATGATTGGATTTAATTTTAGATGAATGCTTGAATGAATGAGTTCTATTAAACGAGGTTTGTGTACCTCGTCTTCTCTAATTTGTTCTTGATGTAAAATTCTATCTCACTCCTATGTACTTTCCCTTGACTGCTGATCAAAGTTTCTATTTAAATTAAATATTTTATGTAATAGGACTAGTTAGAATTATCTTGAAGAATTGGAGAACAATGAGCAAGGAGTGCTTGAAGACCCGTTTGTATGAAGTCCGAGTTTAAATATAATAGTTATGTTTAAATTTAATTCTTGCACTCATAGGTTTGACCTTTTGATTCACTTGATGGCTCGAGTGAACCAAACTAGAATAAAAGTCCATAATCAATCCGGGTAGAATACAGTATTCTATATATATATGCTAGTATTATATATATATATATTATTTTTTGCAAACATGCTTCGCATGTTTTAATAAAATGACACGTATTTTACATATATATGTACATGCGCGCTAAACAAGATGAGACTAATAATAACAAACCCCTCAAAGAAATATATCGAACGTCGCCTTCTAGCATGATAAAATTAATAGAGCATTAAATATTTAATATGAGTTTGTTGTGCTATCCACAAGGCAAGTATTAAGAATTTAAGATGTTAATTTATCACACTTGATGCTTATAAAAAAAATTGAACAATATTATTTTGTTGTGCTTTCTACAAGGATAATATTTTTCTATTTTGAATATATAGAAATGTTAGGTTGGACTTAACCCAGATAATTTTGATTCGGATGTGCTACCACTTGATCAAAATAATCTAAGAGACAAAATAAAAGGAGTTACATGTTGATATAATTGACAAATAGTTGTCTACTTATTTATTTATATATGGTTTGTTGTGTTTTCCACAAGGCTATATACATTTGAAATGTGATCCTTATTCTCACTAGAAAATCTTTAATTAGATTTAGCCGAACTATATAAGTGAGGGTAATATAGTTTGAAGAAAATAGTGTGAGATACCAATTTAACAAAAGACCTAATTTATTTTGGTATATAAATATTTAATTAAATGAATATTTGCTAAAATGTTGTCTTTTCACATGCTTAAATTTAAAAATATCGAAATCACTAATTTCACTGCATAGCATACTTGATGCTAACAAATTAACCGGACCAAATTACACGGACTGGTTAAGAAATCTGAGAATAGTTCTCAGTGCTGAAAAGATTTCTTATGTCCTAAATTTTCCTATCCCTGGAACTGTTCCAGAAACAGCCTCTAAGGAAGAGATTGTCACTATAGTAAAGTGGCAAGATGATGCATATGTGGCTCAATGCATTATGCTCGCATCCATGAATAACGATCTTTAGTGTCAGCATGAAAACATGGATGCTCCTACAATGTTGCTTCACCTCAAGGAGTAATATGATGAATGATGTAGAACTGCTAGATATGAGATATCTAAGTAGCTCTTTCGATCTCGGATGACTAAGGGCACTGACGCTGAGACTCATGTACTAAGGGTGATCAATCTGATTGAACGCCTTGGACAGCTTGGGTTCGTCATGGATGGGGAGTTGAGTCAAGATTTAGTCTTGCAGTCACTCCCTGACACCTTCTCATAATTTGTTTTGAATTTTCACATGAATAAGTTGGACGTCAGCTTGTCTGAATTACTTAACATGTTGAAAATAGCAGAAGGTCATTTCCCATCCAAGAAGAACCAAGTCTTAATGGTGGATGATTCTTCCATGAAAAGGAAGAGGCCCAAGGTATCTTCTAAAAAGATTAAATCTAAAAAGGCTAAGAGCAAGGTGAATAAGCAGGAACAAAAGAAACCTGATCTAGATAACAAAGGAATGTGCTTCCATTGCAACAAGCCGAGTCACTAAAAGAGGAACTGCAAGGATTTCCTTGCAGAACAAAAGCAAAAGAAGCTTGGAGAAGCTTCAAATCCTAATTAAGGTTTGTTTATGATTGTAATTAATTTTTCAGAAAGTTAAAATTCTACTTGGGTATTGGATACCGGTTGTGGTTCTCATATATGTAATACTATGCAGGGACTGGTCAGAAGTAGAAAGCTGAACAAGGATGAGGTCGTCCTACGAGTGGGGAATAGAACAAAGGTTGCTGCATTAGCTGTAGGAACTAATTGTTTAGCATTGCCTATGGGCAGGTCCATTAATTTGAATAATTGTTATTTTGTTCCGAATATCATTAGAAAAAATATTCTATTTATGTATTAGATATGGATGGATATGACATTATAATAAAAATTAATATTTGTTCTATTTATAATAACGATGTTTTATATGGTGTTGGTAATTTGCAAAATGGACTTTACATACTTGACTTGCATGAAAATATATTTTAAATTGAACAAACTAAGAAAAAGAAAAGAGATTATGTTAATTATACCTATATGTGGCACTGTAGACTCTGTCATATCAATGAAACAAGATTATCCAAGTTGCGTAAGGATTGGCTCTTAGATCTATCTGATTATGAATCATATCAAACTTGTGAATTTTGTTTCATGGGTAAAAAAACTAAATCTCCTTTTAGTGAAAAAAGAGAAAGATTTACAGAGTTCTTAGCATTGGTTCACACATACGTTTGTGGACCTATGACAACGAATGCACGGGGAGGGTATTCTTATTTTATTACTTTCACTAATGATCACTCAAGATTTGGATATTTGTATTTAATGAAATAAAAATCTGAATCATTTGAAAAGTTCGAACAGTTCAGAAGTGAAATAGAGAAACAAACTTACAAAAGTATTAAGATTCTTCGATCAGATCGAGGTGGAGAATACTTAAGCGGTGAGTTTCTCAATTATCTCAAAGATAACGGTATAATCTCACAATGGACTATACTAGGTACACCACAGTTAAATGGAGTATCTGAAAGGAGAAATCGAACATTGTTGGACATGGTTTGTTCTATGATGAATTTTATTGATCTTCCAATTTCCTTCTAGGGTTATACCCTAAAAACGATTGCACAGCTACTTAACAATGTGCCTACCAAATCCGCCTCAAAGACCCTATATGTGATGTGGAAAGGGAGGAAACCAAATCTTAAGTATGTTAAGACTTGGGGTTGTCCAACTTATGTCAAAACATTTTTAATGATAAGCTACAGACTATATCCGACAAGTGTAGATTTGTGGGATACCCTAAAGTAATATGAGGGTATTATTTCTATCATCCAACTAATCAAAAGGTGTTTGTTGCGAAATATGTTGCCTTCTTGGAAAAGGATTTTATCTATGAAGGGGTCAATGGGAGTAAAATATATCTTGAAGAAGTTCAAGAACCACAAATTACTAGAGAACAAAGTAAGGTACCTGACCAAGTGGATGAACCTACTGTACAACAGCCTATTCGTAATTCTGGAAGAGTACCGAAGATACCTGTTAGGTATGGATTCGTCATAGAGGATGATGATGAGGTACGCATCATGAATGATGATGATCCATTGAATTACGAATATACTATGAGTAATAAAGACTTAAGAAAATGGCTAGAAGCCATGAAATTCGAGATGTACTCTATGGATGAGAACCAAGTATGGACTTTGGTTTCACCGCCTGAAGACATTAAGCCTATTGGGTGTAAATGGGTCTTTAAAAAAAAGACTAGAGCGAACGGCAAGGTAAAGACCTATAAGGCCCGACTGGTTGCAAAAGGTTCTGGTTGCAAAAGGTTTCAAACAAAGACAAGGAGTCGACTATGATGAAACTTTCACACCAGTAGCTATGCTCAATTCTATTCGGATTTTGTTTGCAATTGCAGCTTATTACGACTATGAGATCTGGCAGATGGACGTGAAAACGGCCTTCCTCAATGGAAAACTTAAGAAGGATGTGTATATGACACAGCCAGAGGGATTTGTTTCAAAGGTTGGAACAAATCAAGTCTGGAAGCTGCAACGATCCATTTATGGCTTAAAGAAAGCTTCTCGTAGATGGAACATTCGTTTTGATGAGACAATCAAAGAGTTTGATTTTATCAAAAACGAGGATGAACCATGTGTGTACAAGAAGGTTAGTGGGAGCACTGTTTCATTCCTTGTATTATATGTTGATGATATATTACTGATAGAGAATAATATTCCTATTCTACAATTAATTAAAATCTGGTTATCTAAACACTTCTCCATGAAGGACTTGGGAGAAGCATCTTATATTCTGGGGATAAAGATCTATAGAGATAGATCTAAAAGGATGCTTGGCTTATCCCAAGGAACATACATTGACTCGATGCTAAAGAGGCTTAGCATGGAAGATTCCAAAAGAGGTCTCATGCCAATGAGCCATGGAATACATCTCTCCAAGAAACAGGCCCCAAAGACACCTGAGGAGAGAGACCGTATGAGTAAGATTTCTTACGCTTCAGCAATAGGATCTATCATGTATGATATGATATGTACTAGACCGAATGTCGCTCATCCACTTAGTGTAACAAGCATATATCAGTCAAATCTAGGAGAAGATCACTGGAAGGCAGTGAAATATATCCTAAAGTACTTATGAAGGACTAAGGATGTATTTTTTGTCTACGGTGGGTTTGAATTAATACTCGAGGGCTTCACAGACTCAAGTTTTCAAACGGATCACAATGACAGTAAATCCGTTTTGGGGTATGTGTTTACCTTAAAAGGTGGCGCAGTGAGTTGGAAGAGTTTCAAACAGCAAACAGTTGCTGATTCAGTGACAGAGGCAGAGTACATAGCTGCAAGTGAAGCTGCAAGGGAGGCTGTTTGGATGAAGAAGTTCATAACCAAACTTGGTGTGGTTCCTAGCATTGGAGGAGCAGTCCCCTTGTATTGTGACAACACCAGAGCTGTTGCACAGGCTAAGGAACTCAGGTCTCATCAAAAATCCAAACATGTGTTGCGGTGATTTCACTTAATCAGGGAGATCATTAAAAGAGGAGATTTCACCTTGGAGCATGTAGACTCTCAAGACAACATTGCAGATCTATTTACTAAAGCTTTAACACAACAACAGTTTGATCGTCACTTAGAGAAGATGGGTATGAGATACCGTGGCCATTGGCTTTAGTGTAAGTGGGAGATTGAAAGTAGTGTGCATACAAGCCAATCATGTATGATGATAAAGCATATACTTTGGAAACGATCTTATTTATTTATTAATAAAAGTATTCGTTTATTAAAGGCATTTAATTATCTACATGATGCTGTTTTTATAATATATAAATAACTCATAGTTTTAAGCAATGCTTTTAGAATCATGATGTTGATCATGCTAATGAGATATAAATTCTTAGATACCTTAAAACTAAAATAGTTCCCAATCGATAGATTATTAAAAGGGGGTTAATAAATCAGGATATATTGGCAGTACATATGTTGCTTGCTCATTAGATAAGGATGGTTGATCTCATAATCATTTGTGTGAAGACACTAAAGCAAGTATGTAGATTCTTATTGGAGAATAAGTGCACTGAAAGTGACTTGCTAAGGAATACCTAATGAAGTTTTACTCGCATGTCAATAGGAATTTCTAATGTGATAGTAGTACAAGTGATCCTCAGACTTGAGATCATTATAGTATCTTATGTATAATGAATTATACTGTGACTTATTCCTTAAGACCCTTAGGGTATATCGAAGGGTATGCTTAGGTGTAATAAGTTATATATGATGATAATGAATGATCAATAAAGAATCTACCGCTTCATGAATGATCAATAAAGAATCCTTGGCCAAGATGGAATGAAATTAGAAAGGAATTTCTAATTTTCATTATTTGGAGTTGTGCATTTTGGAATCGAAATACATATAATTAAATAAAATAAGACTTGACAGTAATTTCATGTCTTATATTTAATTGGGATATTGTATGGTGGAAGGATTTAATTGTACGGTAACTTTTATGATTAATTTTGAAATCTATATTGTATGGTGGAAGGATTGATTGGGTTCTTCTATGATTAATTTTGAAATCTATATTATCTGTAAAGTCGTTGATCGCTAGGGAGACTTATCTCTATTGTAGAATAAATATTATTTATTTAAATAGATTATTAGTTTAATTTATTTATTTAAATAAGATTAGAATTATTCTAATTGATTTATTCACAATCTGTTTATTATGGAGAACCTAAATGGTCACACCATAAAAGAAAGAATAATTATTTAAGAAGGTAATGGCATAATCATAATAATATGTTATGTGTAATTAATTTAATTTATGGTGATAGAATAAATTAAATAGTTTAATATTTATTATTTAATATTTTAAAAATATTAA
The DNA here is from genome assembly GCA_020205555.1 of Panax stipuleanatus. Lineage (NCBI taxonomy): Eukaryota > Viridiplantae > Streptophyta > Magnoliopsida > Apiales > Araliaceae > Panax > Panax stipuleanatus. Next base: position 76,645,575 of record CM035117.1, read on the forward strand.
ATATAAATTAATAAAAGGAGTCTTATTAATATTATTACAGTTATTATTATTTTAATTGTTAAAGGAGTTTAGGAATTAATTTAATATTAGTACTCTCATTTATTCCTAATAAGATTAGGAGGCAAATTAATTAAAAGAGTTTAATAATTATTCCCAATAGGTTGGGAAGCCTAATTAATTAAAGGAGTTTAATTAATTAAATGAAATCCTATTTTTAATTGGTTTAGAAGGGTTGACCAATATCTATAAAAGAGGAGTCTTATGGTAGATATCAGGAGATGAAATTCTAATTGCTGGAGATAGTACTTCTTTTCTATAGAGACTAGAAAAATTAGGGTTTAGCCAACCACCCTCCTTCTTGAATAATTCCTCTTCTTTGGTGGATCACATCTAGAGGCCAAGCACTTGGGTGGCTAACGTTGATCAAAGGAAGGAATCAATCCCGGAGATTCAAGGAGATCGCGAAGAGCAAGGAGTTGAACTCGTACCTATGGAAGCTTAGTTCTACAAGGGTATGATTCTATAACATCTTGTTTATCGTTTTAAATTAATAATTTGCATAAAGGATGATCCAGGTAATTGGTTTGTAGAAAAATTTTAAACTTTGATTTTACCATGCTTCCGCTAATTTTTGTAATTTGATTGCGCCATGATTTCTTACAAACCTAACACCGCCCAATATCTAACAGAGGCCTATCAAAAGATATAACGAGAAATCTATTAAAAGAAGTCTATGATATCTGCATCAAGACTATCAATCTACTGCAACTCCTCCTAAGTCACTGAATCTCTGCTATAAGGAATGTATGGTTGATAGAGGGGAGGATCTGCACCAATAAAACTGTAAGAATATGGACCTCCTGAGGGGCAAGCTCCTGAGCTAGAAGGATCAAAAGAATCTGCCTCTGAAGGATCCCTGCCAAGGTGCCTGATGAAAAATTAGGCCCGCTCCAACCGCTGGGTCAAATTGGAAATATGCTCCAAATGAGTAGGCTATCAAAGGCAAGCTATCCAGTCTGTCATCATAACAAACCCAGGCACCATGTCTGCCATGAACTGAGTGGCACGAGTCTGAGGCCCAATAGTGAGAGGACTCCACTAGTGATAAAAGGCCTCCTAACGGTGAGGACTCTCTAATAGTGTGAAGCCATCTAAGCCCACCAAGGGAATGTTTGTGACTGGCTGAGATAAGGGCCAATGATGCTTAGCAGGAGGAGGGAATGAAATGTGGATCTCTCATGTGATGCTCCTGATAGCTCGCTCTCCCAAGTAGAGCTCACATCCTCCATCGGTCAAAAGGGGAATCCGGCGAGTGGATAATATAAACTCTAATCCGGTCGGGAATCAATCCTCGAATTCGATTTTAGATAATCCGAGGTGTAAGGAACCCACGTGATGGAACCGGCGGTCAATAGCTCCAACTGCAAGTGGGAATGGGTGAACCCCTCTACTACAAGGACCTCTGTAAAGGTGGAATAATTCCATCGTCGTCCGCGAGGATAGATCTATTGACCTAGAGTAGTAGCCGGGCGCAGGCAAGGGAGCCTCTCATATGCCCAAAACTGGAAGTGAAAAAACCAAATGTCCTCAGTGATAAAGATTGATAAACACAAAATGAGGGAGATTGAAAGGTGAAAGAGAAATTACTCACCAGTAGGAAGGGATAACAACCCAACCAAGCCTCCGTCATGCCCTTATAGTGTAGGTGCGTGCAACCCACAGAGAAAATAGGCGAAGGTGAAGGTGCCCCAGTCAAAATCCCTGATGCCCTCGAGGAGTTGTCTGTTATGAAACAACCCCTGATGATGACCAGGAACAGTAGCCAAAGAATGCGATCCCTAACCCTCTGATCATCGGGAAGAGGCTCAGTCAAAGCCCCACTATGGGCATCAACACTCAAGAGCCCAGAACGGATTGTCTGACCCTTGATGGACGTCACAAGAAATCCCATAAGGGATCGAACGGCAGCAGGAGAAATGTCAGCCACCAAAGGAACTGGCTCACTTGTAAACTATAACCCTGTGATGAACCGCTAATCCATCAGTGTCATCATAATCTCGCAGTCCAACAAGTGGAGAGACTAAGTCTGGTGGAACTAGCGCTCAGATAAAGCCTGTAGATAACCCCAAGGGCAACGACGAGGAGGAATTGAGAAGAAAGCCTCAAAAATCTAAGTGTTGACGATGGCCTGGTACTCCGAATGTAGAGTATGATACAAGGAGTGGACGCTAAACCAGTTCCTCCTGGGCTGAGTAAAGCCGGGAACCTGCATAAAATTGCAAATCCAGATTAAACTTTTGTCTTGAAATAGCAAAAGGAAGAAAAGTCCAGAAAAACTTCGATCACCATATTGGCATGAAGATAAATCGAAGGATGGCGTCTCAAATCATCGAAAAGCTCCGAAATCATCACAACGATGGCTGCAAGCTCCCTACGTGGAGCAGTAGCTGGAGCGGGATCCACAAAGGGGACATCCTCCTTGTCGTCCACATCATCCGGCCTCTTAGCATGGATAGGATGAATCACTGTTTCAGCCAACCAGCGAGGCTGCCGGGCTGGATGAGGCTGAGGGACATCAGAAGCTCTCCTCTGCCACACACCTGCAGAGACCCTACTAGAACTGCCTGGTCTATCTGAATCCATAACCTGAACAAAATCTCCAAATCACCTCAGAAAGGGTGAGGTAAACCTCAAACTTACTGCCTATTAAAATTAAATCATTGTTTTATGCATGCATTAGTTTAACACACATCCCTAGTAGAGTTAAAATTGCATGTTTATTAAATGCTCAGGATTTTGAAATTTTTTTGCCAGAGTCTCCTTTGTAAACTGAACTATCCGCATGCACATAGGCATGACTAGGTGACCATTTAGTAGCACACCTATCCAAAATCCTGAACATTTCATATATATGAAAAACATCAAAATCAAACTGCCCATAGCAGCTAAATTACCATGTGTATTTTTAGTTGAAAATCTAGGCTCATTTGTCCACAAATAGGATGAGTAAATTAGCCAAAAAGGGTACCAAATGACTGTCTCAGAAATCAGTTTTTTTACACATCAAAACATTCAGCATGGTCAAACATACACATTTACTAAGTCCAAAATTTTTTATCAAATCATATAAGCATGCATATTCACTATATTGTGTTTAGAAGCATTCTATATGAAATCTAATGTTCTAACGGTCAAAACTTGAAATGAAAAGATGTAAACGTTACTAGAGTTATGCAGAACGATGGTACGGTGATGGATTTTGGAAAAAGCAGCCCGAACTCAGTAGATCTGAAGAGGAATTTTTGGATTTTTTATATAGTTCAACTTGAAAATGATTTGTGAAAGCCACGGGGTACCAAATTATACCCGTAGGGAGCCGTAACTCTACCTACGACAGCCGCAGGTAGACATGCGGCACCCTAGGGTGGGTCCCACCCACTTTGGTTTGGTCCAAATGAATTTAAAGCGGAGTTCCCATAAGTTAAAAAGTCAAATCAGGGAAAAAAAAAGTTCTACGCAATTGAGCAGAGCAGGCCCAAAACCCTGAATTCGAGTGTCAAACTTCCGATGAAAGAAAATCATCATGTAAGATATTGGTATGGACCCTGATGTGGTATTTGGAATGCCAATGACGGAAATTGTTGAAAACTACATCTATTAATGTATTGGGAAGGCCCGACAATGTAAACAGTGGATTTTGAATGCATCAAAGTATCCAGAATTATCTGAGGGTATAACTTATCAGAAAGATACCCCCAACATCGAGATTAGGTAGGTCTAACATTGTAAACCGTTGGCGACAACTCCAGCGTAGCATCTGGAAAGAGCCGGTGATGAAAGTTCTTGAGAACTACCTCAACGAAGTTCAGAATATCTGATATTGCAAACCGTTGGTGACAACTGATAGTAGTGTGCATACAAGCCAATCATGTATGATGACAAAGCACATACTTTGTAAACAATCTTATTTATTTATTAATAAAATATTCATTTAAGGCATATAATTATCTACATGGTGCTATTTTTATAATATGTAAATAACCCATAGTTTTAAGCAATGCTTTTAGAATCATGATGAGATCATGATAATGAGATCTAAATTCTTAGAAAGCTTAAAAACTAAAATAGTTCCCAATTGTGGGATTACTAAAATGGGATTTAGTAAATTCGGATAGATTGGTACATATGTTGCTTGCTCATTGGATGAGGATGACTGATCTCATGGTCATTTGTGTGGAGACATTAAAGCAAGTATGTAGGTGCTTATTGGAGAATAAGTTCACTGAACGTGACTCGCTATGGAATACCTAATGGAGTTTTACTTGCCTGTCAATAGGAATTCCTAATATAATAGTAGTACATGTGATCCTTGGACTTGAGATCATCATAGTATCTTGTATGTAACAAATTATACTTTGACTAATTCCTTAAGGCCTTTTAAGGCATATATAGGGTATGCTTGGGTATAATGAGTTACATATGGAGATAATGAATGATCAATAAAGAATCTACCACCTCTAGTAAAAGAGGAGATATGTCCTATGTGATTCGTTAAATCACAACCCAGGAATCCTTGGCCAAAGTAGAATGAAATTAGAAAGAGGTTTCTAATTTGCATTATTTGGAGTTGTGCATTTTCTAATCGAAATACATTTGATTAAATAAATTAAGACTTGACAGTAAATCCATGTCTTATATTTAATTGGGACATTGTATGGTAGAAGGATTGAATTGTACGGTAACTATTAACTCACAGGTTCTTTTATGATTAATGTTGAAACCTATATTATATGGAAAGTCGTTGATCGCTAGGGAGGCTTATCCCTATTGTAGAATAAATGTTATTTATTTAAATAGATTATTAGTTTAATTTGTTTATTTAAATAAGATTAGAATTGTTCTAATTGATTTATTCACAACCGATTTAATATGGAGAACCTAAAGGGTCACACCATAAAAGGAAGAAGAATTATTTAAGAAGAAAATGGCATGATAGTAATAATGCATTAAGTATAATTAATTTAATCTATGATGATAGAATAAATTAAATAGCTTAATGTTTATTATTTAATATTTTAGAAATATTAAATATAAATTAATAAGAGGGGTCTTATTAATATTATTATTATTATTATTATTATTATTTTAATTCTAAAGGAGTTTAGGAATTAATATAATATCAGTACACTCTCTCTCAATCCTAATAAAGATTAGGATATAAATTAATTAAAAGTATTTAACTAATTAATTAAATAAAACCCTATTCTAATTGGATTAGGAGGGTTAACCTAATATCTATATAAGAGAGTTTTATATCAGAAATAAGGTACGTGAATTTTTCAAGAGTTGGGAGTACACATATTCTATAGAGATAGAAACAATACTGAGTTCTTCATCTTCCTTGGTGGATCACCGTTAGAGGCCAAACATTTGGGTGGTTGACATTGATCAAGGGAAGGAGCCACTACAGAAGAATCAAAGGAATCAAAGGAGTAGAACTTGTACCTGAGGAAGCTTGGATCTTCAAAGGTATAATTCTGTTTTTCTCCTTCTTCATTCACTGATAATTGATGCACAAGAATGATCATGGTAATGGGTTTGTACAAATTTTGAAAACCTAGTTTCTTACGCTTCCGCCCTATTTATGTGATTTGATTGCTTGATTGCGTTACGTACAAACCCAACAGTGGTATCAGAGCCAATCTTGTGCTAATTATCAGTCTATGTGATTCCATACATGTATGATATGCGATTGGATCGAGTTCTGGGCAACAAAAGTTTTTCTGATTCTGCGAAGCTGCGCAGCTGCCCCGGTATAAGGCAATATTGCTGCGCAGCTGTGCCGGGTGCTGTTCCTGGTTTTTATGCTGCGCAGCTGCGCCGGTTCCCTTTACATTATTGGCGCAGCTGCGCCACTGGACAGGAACTGAATTTTTTTTTGTTTTATTTAATTAAATGAATGGTTTATTTAATTAATAAAGGTTTAAAATAAAGATGTTTATTTTATATGAAATGAGATTTCAGAATTGCTAAAATTAAAGAGTTTAATTTGGAATTATTTTTGAATGAAATAAAGGAGTTTATTTTTTCCAAAAACAAAGTTTAGCAAACTTTTGCCCATTAACTGATATTAATACATATATGGAATGAATTTATTTTCATGAGATGAATAAGTTTTATTGATACGTATGATGATATGTATGGTAATAAAAGGGATTGATTATGGACTATGACCAATGTGATTGGATTTTATTTTGGTTGAATGCTTGAATGAATGGATTTTATAAAACAGGGTCTGCGTACCTCGTCTTCTCTAGTTTTATTCTCGATGTAAATTCTATCTCCTTTCTATGTACTTCCCCTTGACTGCTGATCAAGGTTTCTATTTTATTTTAAATAGTTAATGTAATAGAGATAGTTAGAATTATTTTGAAGAAATTGGAGACCAAGGAGCAAGGAACGCGTGAAGACTCATTTGTATGGAGCCAGGGTTTAAATGTAATAGTTATATTTAAATTTAAATTCTTGCACTCCTAGGTTTGACCTTTTGGTTCACTTGGTGGCTCTAGTGAACCAAACTAGAATAAAAGTCCATAATCAATCCGGGTAGATTATAGTATTCTATATTGCATGCTAAATATTATATATATTATATTTTATACAAACATGCTTCGCATGTTTAATAAAATGACGCGTATTTTATATATATATGTGCATGCGCGCTTAAAAAGATGAGACAAATAATAACAAACCCCTCAAAGAAATAATATTAAGTCTGAAGCGTTCAAATGATATTTGAAATATCGAACGTCGCCTTCTAGCATGATTAGTTAATATAGTATTAAATATTTAATATGAGTTTGTTGTGCTATCCACAAGACGAGTATTGAATATTTAAGATGTTAATTAATCACATTTGATGCTTATCAAGAAAATTGAACGATCTAGTCTTGTTGTGCTATCCACAAGGACGAAATTTTTTCTTTTTTGAATTTATGGAAGTGCTAGGCTGGACTTAACTTAAATCATTTTAGTTCGGATGTGCACACACATGACCATTATGATTTAAGAGGCAAAATAAAAGGAGTTACATGGTGATGTAATTGACAAGAGTTGTCTACCTATTTATTTGTATATCGCTTGTTGTGCTATCCACAAGGTTATATACATTTGAAATGGGATCCTTAATCTCACTAGTAAATCTTTAATTAGATGTTGCCGAACTATATGAGTGAGGGTAATATAGTTTGATAAAAATAGTGGGAGATACCAATTTAAAATAAAGACCTAAATTTATTTTGGTATGCAAAGTTAATAAAATGAATGTTTGCTAAAATGTTATCTTTTCACATGCAGAATTTTAAAAATGTCAAAATCACTAATCTCACTACGAAGCATACTTGATGCAAATAAGCTTACCGGCCCGAATTATGAGGACTGGCTAAGAAATCTGAGAATTGTTCTCACTGCTAAAAAGATTTCTTATGTCCTAAATTCCACTATCCCTGAATCTGTTTCAGAAACAGCCTCTGAGGAAGAGATTGCCAATTTCAATAAGTGGAAAGATGATGCATCTGTGGCTCAATGCATCATGCTCGCATCCATGAATAACGAGCTTCAGCGTCAGCACAAAAAAATGGATGCTCCTGCTATGCTGCTTCACCTCAAGGAGTTGTATGGTGAACAGAGTAGGACTGCTAGATATGAGATATCTAAGGAGCTCTTCCGATCTCGGATGACCGAGGGCACTGCCGTCGAGACTCATGTTCTGAAGGTAATCAATTTGATTGAACACCTTGGACAGCTTGGGTTCGTCATGGATGGGGAGTTGAGTCAAGACTTGGTCTTGCAGTCACTCCCTGAGACCTTCTCGCAGTTTGTGGTTAATTTTCACATAAATAAGCTAGATGTCAGCTTACCTGAGCTGCTTAACATGCTGAAAACTGCAGAAGGTCACTTCTCATCCAACAATAACCATGTCTTGATGGTGGATTCTTCCAATAAAAGGAAGAGGCCCAAGGTGTCTTCTGAAAAGAAGAAATCTAAGAAGGCTAAGGGAAAAGGGAAAGAAAAGGAGCAAAAGAAACCTGAACCAGCTAAAGGAATGTGCTTTCATTGCAATGAGCCAGGACATTGGAAGAGGAACTGCAAGAAGTTTCTAGCAGAGAAGAAGCTTGGAGAAGCTTCGACTTCCAATCAAGGTTTGTTTATGATTGAAATTAATTTTTCTGAAAGTCATAATTCTACTTGGGTATTGGATACCGGCTGTGGTTCTCACATATGTAATACTATGCAGGAACTGGTCAGAAGTAGAAAGCTGAACAAAGATGAGGTGATCCTACGAGTGGGAAATGGAGCAAAAGTTGCTGCATTAGCTGTAGGAACTTATTGTTTAGCAATGCCTTCGGGCAAATCCATTTATCTTAATAATTGTTATTATGTTTCGAATATTATTAAAAACATTATTTCAATTTATGTATTGGATATGGAAGGTTTTGACGTTATTATAAAGAACAATGGTTGTTCAATTTATAAAGACGATGTTTTATATAGTATTGAAAATTTGCGAAATGGACTTTATACACTTGACTTACAAGAAAATATATTTCAAATTGAACATATTAAGAAAAGGAAAAGAGATGATATTAATTATACCTATATGTGGCACTGTAGACTCGGTCATATCAATGAAACAAGATTATCCAAGTTGCATAAAGATGGGCTCCTCGAGCTATCTGATTATGAATCATATCCAACTTGTGAATCTTCTCTCATGGGTAAAATGACTAAATCTCCTTTTAGTGGAAAAGGAGAGAGAGTTACAGAGGTGTTGGCATTGATTCACACAGACGTTTGTGGACCTATGACAACAAGTGCACGGGGTGGGTATTCTTATTTTATTACTTTCACTGATGATCACTCAAGATTTGGATATGTGTATTTAATGAAATACAAATCAGAATCATTTGAAAAGTTCAAAGAGTTCAGAAGTGAAGAAGAGAAACAAACGGGCAAGAGTATTAAGATACTTCGATCAGATCGAGGTGGAGAATACTTAAGCAGTGAGTTTCTCAATTGTTTTTAGTGAAAATGGTATAATCTCACAATGAACTCCTCCAGGTACACCACAGTTAAATGGAGTATTTGAAAGGAGAAATTGAACACTGTTGGACATGGTTCGATCCATGATGAGTTTTACCGACCTTCCAATTTCCTTCTGGGGATATGCCCTAGAAACGGCTGCATACCTACTTAACAAGGTACCTACCAAATCCGCCCCAAAGACTCCATATGAGATGTGGAAAGGGAGGAAACCAAATCTTAAGCATGTTAAGACTTGGGGTTGTCCAGCTTATGTCAAAAAGTTTAAAAATGATAAGCTACAGACTAAATCCGATAAGTGTAGATTTGTGGGATACCCTAAAGAAACCGTAGGGTATTATTTCTATCATCCAACTGATCAAAAGGTGTTTGTTGCGAAACATGCTACCTTCTTGGAGAAAGAGTTTATCCATGAAGGGGTCAGTGGGAGTAAGATATATCTTGAAGAAGTTCAAGAACCACAAGTTAGCACGGACCAAAGTCAGGTACCTAACCAAGTAGAAGAACCTACTGTACCACACCCTGTTCGTAAATCTGGAAGAGTACCAAAGATACCTGAGAGGTATGGATTCGTTATAGAGGATGACGATGAGGTACACATCATGAATGATGATGATCCATTGAATTACGAACAGGCTATGAGTAATAAAGACTCAGGGAAATGGCTTGAAGCCATGAAATCCGAAATAGACTCCATGTATGAAAACAAAGTATGGTCTTTGGTTTCACCACCTGAAGGTATTAAACCTATTGGGTGTAAATGGGTTTTTAAGAAAAAGACTGGAGCAGACGGAAAGGTAGAGATCTATAAGGCCCGACTGGTTGTAAAAGGTTTCAAACAAAGACAAGGAGTTGACTATGATGAAACCTTCTCACCAGTAGCCATGCTCAAGTCTATTCGGATTTTGCTTGCGATTGCAGCTTACAACGACTATGAGATCTGGCAGATGGACGTGAAAACGGCCTTCCTCAATGGGAAACTTGAGGAGGATATGTATATGACACAGCCAGAGGGATTTATTTCAAAAGTTGGAACAAATCAAGTCTGTAAGCTACAACGATCTATTTATGGGTTGAAGCAAGCTTCTCGTAGATGGAACATTCATTTTGATTAGACAATCAAAGAGTTTGATTTTATCAAAAACGAGGATGAACCATGTGTATACAAGAAGGTTAGTAGGAGCGCAGTATCATTCCTTGTATTATATGTTGATGATCTATTACTGATAGGGAATGACATTCCTATGTTACAATCCATTAAAATCTGGTTATCTAAAAACTTCTCCATGAAGGACTTGGGTGAAGCATCCTATATTTTGGGGATAAAGATCTATAGAGATAGATCTAAAAGGATGCTCGGCTTATCCCAAGGAACGTACATTGATACGATGCTAAAGAGGTTTAGCATGGAAGATTCCAAAAGAGGTCTCATGCCGATGAGCCATGGAATAAATCTCTCCAAGAAACAGGCCCCAAAGACACCTGAGGAGAGAGACCGTATGAGTAAGATCCCTTATGCTTATGCAATAGGATCTATCATGTACGGTATGATATGTACTAGACCGGATGTTGCTCACGCACTTAGTGTAACAAGCAGATACCAGTCGAATCCAGGAGAAGAGCACTGGAAGGCAGTGAAAAATATCCTAAAGTACTTGAGAAGGACTAAAGATATTTTCCTTGTCTACGGTGGGTCTGAATTAAAACTCGAGGGATTCACGGACTCAAGTTTTCAAACAGACTAAGATGACAGTAAATCTATTTCAGGGTATGTGTTTACCTTGAACGGAGGTGCAGTGAGTTGGAAGAGTTCCAAGCAGCAAACGGTTGCTGATTCAGTGACAGAGGCAAAGTATATAGCTGCAAGTGAAGCTGCAAAGGAAGTTGTTTGGATGAAGAAGTTCATAACTGAACTTGGTGTGGTTCCTAGCATTGGAGAAGCAGTTCCTGTATACTGTGACAACACCGGAGCGGTTGCACAGGCTAAGGAACCCAGGTCTCATCAGAAATCTAAACACGTGTTGCGGCGATTTCACTTAATCAGGGAGATCATTGAAAGAGGAGACGTCACCTTGGAGCGTGTAGACTCTCAAGATAACATTGCAGATCCATTTACTAAAGCTTTAACACAACAGCAGTTTGATCGTCACTTAGAGAAGATGGGTATGAGATACCATGGCGATTGGCTTTAGTGCAAGTGGGAGATTGATAGTAGCGTGCATACAAGCCAATCATGTATGATGACAAAGCACATACTTTGTAAACAATCTTATTTATTTATTAATAAAATATTCATTTAAGGCATATAATTATCTACATGGTGCTGTTTTTATAATATGTAAATAACCCATAGTTTTAAGCAATGCTTTTAGAATCATGATGAGATCATGATAATGAGATCTAAATTCTTAGAAAGCTTAAAAACTAAAATAGTTCCCAATTGTGGGATTAATAAAATGCGGATTAGTAAATCCGGATAGATTGGTACATATGTTGCTTGCTCATTGGATGAGGATGACTGATCTCATGGTCATTTGTGTGGAGACACTAAAGCAAGTATGTAGGTGCTTATTGGAGAATAAGTTCACTGAACGTGACTCGCTATGGAATACCTAATGGAGTTTTACTCGCCTGTCAATAGGAATTCCTAATGTGATAGTAGTACATGTGATCCTTGGACTTGAGATCATCATAGTATCTTGTTTGTAACAAATTATACTTTGACTAATTCCTTAAGGCCTTTTAAGGCATATATAGGGTATGCTTGGGTATAATGAGTTACATATGGAGATAATGAATGATCAATAAAGAATCTACCACCTCTAGTAAAAGAGTAGATATGTCCTATGTGATTCGTTAAATCACAACCCAGGAATCCTTGGCCAAGGTAGAATGAAATTAGAAAGAGGTTTCTAATTTGCATTATTTGGGGTTGTGCATTTTCTAATCGAAATACATATGATTAAATAAATTACAACTTGACAGTAAATCCATGTATTATATTTAATTGGGACATTGTATGGTGGAAGGATTGAATTGTACGGTAACTATTAACTCACAGGTTCTTTTATGATTAATGTTGAAATCTATATTATCTGGAAAGTCGTTGATCGCTAGGAAGGCTTATCCCTATTGTAGAATAAATGTTATTTATTTAAATAGATTATTAGTTTAATTTGTTTATTTAAATAAGATTAGAATTGTTCTAATTGATTTATTCACAACCGGTTTAATTTGGAGAACCTAAAGGGTCATACCATAAAAGGAAGAATAATTATTTAAGAAGAAAATGGCATGATAGTAATAATGCATTAAGTTTAATTATTTAATCTATGATGATAGAATAAATTAAATAGCTTAATGTTTATTATTTAATATTTTAGAAATATTAAATATAAATTAATAAGAGGGGTTATTAATATTATTATTATTATTATTTTAATTCTAAAGAAGTTTAGGAATTAATATAATATCAGTACTCTCTCTCAATCCTAATAAAGATTAGGATATAAATTAATTAAAAGTAATTAATTAATTAATTAAATAAAACCCTATTCTAATTGGATTAGGAGGGTTAACCTAATATCTATATAAGAGAGTCTTATATCAGAAATAAGGTACGTGAATTTTTCAAGAGTTGGGAGTACACATATTCTATAGAGATAGAAACAAGGGTTAAGCCAATAACCCATCTTACTGAGTTCTTCATCTTCCTTGGTGGATCACCGTTAGAGGCCAAACATTTAGGTGGCTGACATTGATCAAGGGAAGGAGCCACTACAGAGGAATCAAAGGAATCAAAGGAGTAGAACTTGTACCTGAGGAAGCTTGGATCTTCAAAGGTATAATTATGTTTTTCTCCTTCTTCATTCACTGATAATTGATGCACAAGAATGATCATGGTAATGGGTTTGTATAAATTTTAAAAACCTAGTTTCTTACGCTTCCGCCCTATTTATGTGATTTGATTGCATGATTGCGTTACGTACAAACCCAACAACAACTCCAGCGTAGCATCGGGAAAGAGCCGGTGATGAAAGTCATTGAGAACTGTTTCAACAAAGGTCAAAATGTATGATATTACAAAATAGTTGGAGACAACTCCAGCGTAGAATCGGGAGAGATCCAATGATGAAAATCGTTAAAAAACTCTGCCTCGGGGAGAACTGATGATGGAATCTGTTATATAAATCCCCATCCGAGGCTTCAATTCAGTTAAACCGACCGTTGTAAACTACTATTCGAGTAGGCACCGAGGAGGTTTGGTGATGGTCAAACTTTGCAAACTACCGTTCGTGTAGGAATCAAATCAATTCAATCGATCGTTGTAAACTATCGTTCGAGTAGGCACCGAGGAGGTTCGGTGATGGTCAAATGATGTAACTACCATTCGAGTAGGAATCAAATCAATTCAACCGACCTTTGTAAACTACCATTCGAGTAGGCACCGAGGAGGTTTGGTCATGGTCAAACTCTGCAAACTACCGTTCGAGTAGGCATCAAATCATTTCAATCAACAGTTGTAAACTATCATTCGGGTAGCCATCGAGGAGGCTTGATGATTGTCAAATCGTTGTCAACTATTGTTCGAGTAGATATGAGACTTCTATCCCCGACAGAAACGTCGGCATCAACCGGAAATTAATTTAAACCGTTAGTGACAACCCTAACGTAGCATCAGGAAAGATTCGATGATGTAAATCAGTGTAAGCTATCATCAGGATAGGCATCAGGAATTCCCAATGAGGTCACTCGTCATAAGAGGAACATCCCTAGAGGAGGAAAAGTCAGAAAGCGTATCTAAAGACAAGGAACGTCGATGACAACCCCGACGTTGAATTTAGAAAGATTCAAAGGTATCAACCATATAAGTCTTCCCCACAGAGCTCTTGAAGACATATCTACAACAATTAATCTAAGCAATCTCCATAGCATTGATGGATATCTTAAATCGTTGGCTTCAACCCAATGTAGCATCGGGAAAGATCTGGTGACAAAAGCTTTGCAAACTACCGTTCGAGTATACATCAAAAGAGTTCAGTGAAAACTATCATGAACAACTCCATCCCCAACAGAAATGACGACAACAGTCAGTGATAGAATACCCGTGGAAACTAACCCCACAAGAGCCTATAGCATGCATGACATAGCATATTATACATTGTATTACATTTGCATGTATCATATTTTTAGTATCCAGCAGTCTTTATCCTGTTCATTCCATTGCATTGTATAAACATGATAATTAGGGGCATCTGTAGACACTCAAAATTTTGCATTCCTATAACTAACCTTGCAGGAGGGAAAAACTGTATCTTACCTTCTGGAGATAACACTGGAAGTCCAGATCAATCCAACCCCGGCGAAAACACCAGGAGACAAAATCCAACCCTGGCGACAACACCGGGAAAGCAAGTTAAACCCCGGCGACAACACCGCGAGATCAAGCCAAACCTCGGTGATAAGACCGGGAGATCAAGTCAAACCCCGACGACAACACCGGGACATCAAGTCAGCCCCGACAACAACCCTAGGAGATCAAGCCAAACCCCAACGACAATATCGAGAGACCAAATAAACCTTCGGAGAGAGCCTCGAAGAATCAAATCATCCCCAAAGACACCCTAGGATATCAAGTCAACCTCAAAGATGACCCTGAGGAAGAACATGGTCGGCTGGGATCAAACCTCAAAAATAACCCCGAGAAACAAACGAAAACCTCGTCAATCCTGGAGACAACCCCTGGGAGGGAAAAATGTTAATTTTATAATTTTGACATCAATTCAAGTCAAAATTAAGCCAAATCAATGACATGAGGGTCATGTAGAACCATAATATCAATCCCGAGTGAAAACAGCACAAGACAGCTCAATAGACTAACTGTAATGGCTCAAAGATCTGGTCATGGACCCATCTTCCCGGATTTAAAAAAGATCAAATCCCATGTCATTGTGTAACCCTCGAAAAGGGCTTTTCGAAAAGGTATAGCACGCCTCTATCAGACTCTAGAATTGGAAGTTATGAAGGTTCGAAGTAGACATCACGTTGGTTAGAGTGCACGTTCTTCAAGGCAACAGGACCCAGGGGACCGGGGCCCACTCGGGGAGCCACAAATAGACTCATGGCTATCGCGAGTAGACCCGTGACTATTTTGGTCTACAAATAGAGACCCCCACCATCCAAAAAGAAAAAGAAAAAAGAGAAAAAAAGAGAAAATTCCGCCCATTTCAGCTCTTAACCCTACCTTACAATGCTCCAAACTTCAATTTTACTCTTCCAATACACTTGTATTCATATATATACTAACATATCAAATTATAAACAGTGGAAACAGATTTTTCAAGCCTACCAAGTGGTGTAAAGCCTCTAGCGCTATACACTATAAGATTTCTTGTGATCTGAAGCTTTTTACCGCTTTAATATATATATATGAAATTATGCTTCCTGCTCCCCCGTTGATAGAAAAAGGAGAGAAGATTTATGTACTTATTGGATCCGTCGGGACTGACGGGGCTCTGGAAGTCGATCCGGGGCAAGTGTTCGGATCTATTATGACATAGCTATGAGGCGCTCAAAACTTTTAGGTGGAATATTCATATTATGTATAATATCTTCACTCTCAATATATATATATATATATATATATATATATATATATATATATATACGATAAGGATCTTAGGCTCACCCAACTAAAAGCTCATCCAACTCACCCCCCTTTAGCGACGGACCGGACGACGGTTCTTCCGTCGCTATATATATAACCGTCGTCCATATGTTGTCCGTCGATATATGCTGTCCATCACTAAAAGCTAAGATGACGGTTGTATATATAGCGACGGACCAAACCGTCGCCCGGTCCGTCGCTAAAGGGGGATAAGTTGGGTGAGCTTTTAGTTGGGTGAGCTTAAGATCCGAACCGTATATATATATATATATATATATATATATATATATATATATATATATCTTCTAGTTTTGCCTGGATTTCAAATCCAAGGTGTTTCTAGCTACAATCTATGTATATATAAGTATATATATACACTTTTAAGTGCTATTTCAAATCTGTGGCTTTTATCGCTTTAATATATATATAACTAACCATATATATTTACATTAATTCAGTCACGAATGGATTATAAATTTGTGGCTTTTTTCTGCGTTAATATATATATATATATACTAACTCTGTTAGCCTGTATTGCTAATCCATAGCTTTTTCTCACTTTAATAGATATATAATTATATATATATATATATATACTTATACTAACTCGTTTGGCATGGATTGCTAATCCGTGGCCTTTTCAGCTTCAATATATATAAGCATATATATATATATATATATATATATATATATATATATTTACATTAATCAGTCACACCTGAATTGTAAATCTGTGACTCTTTCCAGCTTTAATATATATATATATATATATATAAGTAATATATATATATATAATATTTATTCAATGTGATTAAATATCTGTTTTAACTGTTCATTTGATGTAATATGTTCTAATGTAGAGTTTATTGATTAGATTTATCTAAATCTAGCCCTGTGACTTTTAACCGGTTCAAAAGTTGTCAAACTGGAATCGTTAAGCTAGAATGGCTAAGATTTATTTAAATCTAGTTTTCTTTCTAGTTTTTTTTGTAAATATTAAAGCAACTACGCGACCCTAGATCCGTATCTAGAGGAAACGGAAAGCTTTGGCTACGCGCATGCAATGATTTAACTAATGAATCCTTTGTCTTACGACGTCTAGATTTTAATTTGCATTTTATTTCAATATCTCTGTCGTGCAGGCTTTCTGATAATATTTTGTGAGCCTAGGAGTCACGGGATCTACGATTAACGATATGGATCTAGATTCGATTCCCACGATGGACAACTTTGCCCTGTAAATATAGCTTGCCTACCTTTTTGTAAATATAAATCAGAGGGACCTTAAAATGGTTATCCGAATTTAAGGTCTCAGCATAGTAAATTGTGGTTTGTAGTGCTCGGGTCACTTCGATGGCTTTTATTCCTATAAAAAGCCCAACACTTGTATATATATTATTTTGTTGAGGATGCTTCGTATTCCGATTATAAAATCAAAATCAGCCGAAGGCCGAATAAAATGAAAGTACCAAAAAGCTTCAATTCCTATGTTAGCGAAAGGGTTTGAAAACCATCTTTCAAAACATTATTTTCATATCTTGTCTAAAAATGAACTTTTCATTAAATCAAACCCTTCATATATAGGTCCAACGAAGCACATCACTACTTCCAAATAAAGCACTTAGGCCCAATTACTGCAAGCACACACACACACTGCAAATAAAATAGGGAAATTAAAAAAAACGCAGTAACCGTATTTCATGGAAGTCGGGGGGGTGCTTAACACCTTCCCCTTGCTTAATCAAGCCCCCGAACTCTATGAATCTCGATTTCCAATGCCAAGTTAAACAAAGTCCAGTAATTAGGTCTACTTGCAAAACATTTTAAATAAAACTCGATTGAGTTTGTACAACCATTTCAAATATACCAACTGGTGACTCTGTAAAATCAAACTTTTTAAATCGTCAACATTATATGTTGGCCTTTTCTTAAAAATTCACCCTTCAGATCAAATAAAACAAATGAAAAACAAACAAGGGTAGAAACACATAAGGAAAGGGGATCGCCAAAGATTTTTCCCGATGTCGACAATTATGAAGTAGTTTGAATAATAGGAAAAACTCTAATTCCTATCATTTTAACACATTAATCACATTTAGTCTATCTAGAATCATTAGCACAGACTTAACCTTAACAGTTCACAATTAGAACCACATCACATTAAACCGTTCAATCGTATAATAGTTTATTTCACAGAAACAAATAAGTGTTGAAAGCTCGGCACAAGGCCTCATATATAAACACCTTGCACAAATATCACACATTTGCATATACAAAATACTTTCTCATGCTCAACTTCTGAGAAAGTTAAGAAACTAACATTCATTTGAAATATGAATGAAGTTAAAAAACTTCCCTTAATCACATCTACAGCTTATAGTTTATGCTGACTGTTTACCGCAATCCCTATATATCATATAAGGAAATAGCACATACACCAATTAGTCATATATTTAACTTACGCATTGGTTTAAATTTAACTTTACTTCCTATGGCTCGCGTTCTTATAATCTAAGTTTACGCGACCAACTTTTCTTTCATTCCTTTGGTATTATAACATATGGAGATGGCATAAACCTTATAATCATCTTTTACAATAGATTTACATTCTCCTCTTCTTCTTATAATATTTTTAGGACTTAACTCATTCTATACATCCACATATGTGAAAAGAATCAACTTTTCATCACACGTACTCATAACTCTATACAAGCACACATCGAGTCTCTAACAGTGTTCAATATAGTACGCTGAGTGGTTCGACTGTATTCGATCCATTCTACGTGTGTGTGCGGGGACCAACCATCCTAACTAATCATTGCTCAAATACGTTCGCACAGTCGATTGTTAATACCCATATGCACACTCCGTAACTTAAACATTCAACAAGCATTAAGAATAAGACGCAATTGCAGACAAGGATCAAAAGATTCTAGCATAAAGAAAGTAAAATCTGACTCGGACAATACTTAATTACCTTAGGCTAATCAGAGCTACCCATTAATGAGCTTTTGATCAATGACTCCCAAGCCAGACGGCTTTAGGGCACTAGCCGTGGAACACCCCTATGAATCTAATAACTCGAGCAGCAAAGGCCACGTAATCAACATAAGCCAAATTAGACTTTACAAAATCTGAAGATTATTTGGCGAGTGCATTTTATGCTCCATCTCAACATCGGTCCTGCGTTTATGGATGAGTGCGTTTTACGCTCCATCTCGACCCACCGCAAGACTTTCGATATTCAATCTTCTTTTCAAATTTTTTTTTTTACAACATGCCAGATTCCAAGATCCAAAACTGTATATGCGTCGAAGTCTTTTATTACCTTGTAACAATGAAAGTTTATAAGAGTGAACATACTCCCAAAGCAATAAATAGGCGAACTAAATTCGAAAAATAACTAGTTAGCCCAGTCAGTCGGTGCTTGCTAAAAAGGACGGATCAATAACAGTCTCAACTTATCGATTAAACAACCCCTAGCTCATACATGCTTGGCACGACTCTAAGAGATAAGCATAATTACATGACGCTTGTCATTAGCCACAATCAAAAAATTAGTGAAAAATATACCACCCTTGCATAAAAGCAGCTCAAAATAGGGTAATAAAGCCATTAACATGGCACAAGCATATAAATCTGTAAAAGCCCCAAAAAGATGGCTAAAAACCACAAACATGCTAATAATAACCAAAGAGTTAATAAATAACCACAAACTGTTCATGGCATCCATCATAATAAACCCAAAACATAATACCGCAGTTCAAAACTACTGCACTACAATCCTGATAAAAACCTAAGCAAAGTACTAAAATAGCAACCTATCATGGCAATAGACAGAAATAAAATAGATAATAAACCATAACACCCCAAAACTTAAGGTGAGCAATGCCCTCATTGCTAAACATATATCACTCTAACCAAGAAGGCTTCCCTGAAGTCTGGTCACTCGGCAGCAGCAGCGTCCTCGTCAGCTTCGGCGGGCGGTGATGGTGGAGGGTATGGTGGGAAGACAGGAGGCTCTGGGAACTGGAATGGCGTAAACTCAGAATCCTCGCCACTATACACGGTGTATATGCTATGCATCGTGTTGACCAGCTCAGCCTGATACTGCATCGCTATGTCTTGCCTCAAGGCCACCGCTGCTATGTGCCTCTGCTGCCTCTGAGCATTAGCATCCTGGTTCTGATGTAGCAGAGTGAGGGATGCCATGATTTCTGTCAGTAGCCCCTGTGAAGCTGGGTTTGCGTCTGGTGGCTGCGAAGGCTCTGCTGTACGAGGTGGCTCAGTAGGTGGCCCGAATCCTTCGCCTCTAACATGAGAAATAGCCCCGTCCCACACATCGAAGCGTGAGATGGTCTGATGGTCAATGACTGACATGGGCGGCAAAGCTATCTCTTCTGGCCCCCAATGGATACCTGCCCTCTTGCACAGTCGGGTGATCAAGGATGGATGTGGAAGTCCCATAGAGATATTGCTCTTGATTGCCTTTATGATGGACTCATGGATGAGAACTCCGATGTCCACATTTAGACCCGTGACAATGGCAAATAATAGGATCGCTCTATCCTTAGTCACGTTGCTCAGGTGACGAGTCGGGATCATGTTGGCACAAATAAAGCTGAACCATGCCTTCCCATAGCGACTGAGTGCAGCATGCGGGAAACTGGTGCTCTCACCCGTGAAGTCATTTGTCTTCCATGTAGTCCCGGGCTTGCAGAGCCTCCTAAAAATATCCTCGAGGTCATAGCTGCGGAGTCCCTGCTCCATATAGTCCTTACCCTCGAAACCGGGCGTCGCGAACAGTGCATTGATGGCTTGGCTTCCAAACGCCACTGACCGCCCCCTAACTTGAACAACAGCAGGACCTTCGGGACTAGCATTTGCATAGAACTCTCTAACTACAGATACAATGGCCGACTCGGGAGGTTTTGTGAAGTGCACCCACTGGCAACTCGCAATCATTGCTAACAACTCGCCATCCTTTGTTTTGTCAGGCCTCAAACCCCGTTCAGGAATCAAATTTTGTGCGGCAAAGGAGCTTTTGTATCGTTTCCATGCCTCTTCGTTAACAAATTTGGTATTGTCCCATGCCATTGGTGCTGCGGACGAGGAACCGCCGACACTCAGGCGTTGCCTTTTTGAAGCCATGTCAGAATTTGCAGCTGGTGTGGACAAAAACAGTACCTAAGAAATGCCACTCTCTATAGAAACAACCCTTAAAGAAATAGGCAGCAAATTCCCAATAAAACCCACTAATTGTAAGCCAAATCCGTCAAATTTCTCTATTAGGCAAATTATCAAACACCTTGTGTGCGTTCTGAAAATCCACTTGGACAGCCCTTGCTTGACAGTGCTCTTTCCCGATTTCCGTTAGTAGAAATCACCCAAATCACACAACAAGAAAAACACCAACAAAGCACCAACCCAACAATTCTATCAATATATCTTAGTGACTGGTTGAAATCCAAATAAAATACCTTAAAGGGGGAAAACCCTAGTTTGCTGCTGATCTTCTTTTGGATTCTCGCTTGACTTGAGGTTGGTATGATTTTGTGTGAGTCGGCTGTGTTATGCAGAGGGTGGGGGTTCTGTGGAGAAAAGTGACGGTTGGGTTGCTTGTACTGCCGATATGGGTCGAGAGAAATGGGAGGTAATGGGCACAACTGCTGGCTTCAGTTGCTTTTTAAAAACCAAAATTCGCTACCGGCGCTGCGGCGCGAGAATTCCTTCATTGATTGGCGCCGCGGCGCGACTTGGCAGTAGCTTTGTCTGATTTTGGCGCTGCGGAGCGAGTCCCCTTTTGTTCCTGGGCGCTGGGGCGCTAGGATAGGAAATTTGCATTTTTAGCATGGCGCTGCAGCGCGATGTTCAGTGCATATGCTGGCGCTGCGACGCCAGCCTTGTATCTGAGTTTTCCTGCACAAAAACCATGTATTAGACAACATATATTACACAAATATCATGCTAAGTAAACAACATGCTTGATACTAAATTCTAACTAAGATATACACTAGCAACATACTAAATAACATGCTGCCTGCTATAATCACAAAAGCATACGCATTGGCAACGATGTTTACATGGCATAAAGAAAAGACACAATATAAACTAGACATAAGTAAAGAAAATAGAGAAAATTGATACTGAGATGGGGTTGCCTCCCCACCAAGCGCTTGTTTTAAAGTCGTCGGCTTGACTATATCGATGCCGCTCAATCCGGCTCATAAGCAAAATTGACCATTTCATGCCGCCTATTTGTCAACTCCTTTAAATTTATGGCGGACATGGATGATTGATCATCCTCATTTTCTTCACCCATCAGCACGAAGAATCTTTCACCACTGGAATTATCCATTAATTCGCCTTTTTCATCAAGTTGAAAGCGTTCTTTGTGCACTAGCGGGCCCTCCAGGGTTTCCATAATCGTGAGCGTGGCTTCCGGTTGTTGATTAGTCTTGACAATACAACCACTCTTTATCCTCTTCTCTCCAACTTCAGGCTCCACTTGTTGGACAATTTGCACCATGACATCTCCCTCAACAACTTTGTGAGACTCACCGCCTTCTCCTTGCGTATCCACCGTGCAATGCTCTACTGCTTCATCGTTGAGATCGGTTATGACCGGTAGATTGCCCTGCGATAGATTTATGATGGCATTGACGAGTTGTCCCAATTGATTTTCGAGGCTTTGCAATGCGGCGTCTTGGCATGCAATTCGAACCTCATTTCTTTCTATAAAGTTGGTGAGGAGCTCTTCAAGCCTTTTCTCTTCTATTAAGTCTGTCGAAAAGCTCTCATTGGGTTGGAATGTCACCTTATACTGCGGAGGAGATGGACATTCAAATTGATTCGGATAGGAGTAATTCGGATCATGATATTTCTCTTGACTATAGTCCCAAGAGTTTGGATAACCCTGACAGTTTGGATGATAGGAAATCTGTTCAATGTCAGCTTGTTCCTGACAGTAGGCAGTCTGAGTGGACTCACACTCAAGATTATCAGAAAACCTCAAGACATTTGCAATTTGAGCTCGCAATTTCTCGAGTCCTTCCGAGTTTGGTTGTGTAGTCCTCTCATAAGGCCATTGATAACATTGATCGTCCATAACCTGTAAACTTAAAAACACAAAGGAAGATCAAACAAATAAAAGAAATATAAACACGTTCAAATTAAGACTAAATTGATTTAAATCAATATTGGACAATATTAGAATAATAGTTCCCCGGCAACGGCGCCAAAAACTTGTTGGTCGGAAAACCGATCACTAAACACGCGCAAGTATACGCTGTCTAACAAGTAATACAGTGATAAGAAAAGTGTCGTACCCACGAGGAACTATCACTAATATTTATCAAATACCAACTTTGTATCGCTTTAGTCTTATTCGAACAGTAAACTAATAGGAGTGTGGTTAAACTAGTTATAACTAATTATTAAAGCAAGTAAACGGATAACGAATGGTAATCGAAGGAATTACAAGCTAAGGTTACAACTTCACCCCACACAGGCATTCTGTCGAACACCTGGCGTGCTATGCTTCATCAAACTTCCTACCCTTCTCTCTTTGGTCTTAAGGGTCACGACAGTTTGTCGACCGAGAACACACAGGTGCTCATACACCTCTGTCGACGTATGCACAAACATATCCTCTCCAGATCCACCCGATAGGGAATAGAACAGAAAAGAACATCCAAACTAAGTGATAATCCTACACATGTTTATGCGAATTAACCTAATAAGGATTTAAGCATAAGTTCTCAATTAGGTCACACGTGGCACACAGATATATGTCTATTCTACGCACACTTATGCAGTCGAAACTCATAATCACATGCCAATATATTTGGGTGTAAATCTATAATCCTTCTTTCGATATCATATAGATTACCAAAATCATCACTAATGTCTTAGTGAGAATCATTAAGCATGAATATATTAAACCAAACCATATGGTGCAAACCAAAGAGATAAGACAGTCAATTTAACTAACAAAGGGTTTCGTTATAACCTTAGAGCCAATACTTAGTTCATAGCTATTGAACAAAATATAAGTAGAAATAAAGACAACATTTATGGATTACAAAATTAGAGGAAATAAATGGATAAGAATAAACTCTGTCAAGGCTCTTCAGTCTCCAAGTATTCCGCTCCTTTCAAGCTCTCCAATCCGTGTAGCTCACTGCTCTTGTTGCTCCAAGAAAATCCCAGACTTTATCCTAATCTACCTAATCTATATTTACAAACATTACCTAATAATTAGAGAGAGAAAGTACAAAATAGATCTAATCTATCCTAAGCTAAGCTAACCGATTCTATCCCAGTCTTCTTTCTCTCCTCCCTCTTCTCGCTCTCCTGTCTTTGGCAGAGGCTCTCTCTCTGTCTATATCTCTGTTTTCTCCTTTTTCTTGGTCAAAAGCAAGCCTTTTCTGCCTGGGCACGGAAGGTCGCGCTGCGGCGCGGGCAATCAGCTTATAAGTGGCGCTGCGGCGCCATATTAAAATCAAAAGACCGGAGGTCGCGCTGCAGCGCGAGCCCATAAAGGAACTGTGGCGCTGCAGCGCCAGGATGACATCAGCAAGGACCAGGGGCGGCGCCGCGCTGCGAGAATGAGACTAGGCATTGGCGCTGCGGCGCCAGTATATGAAAATTCTCCGTTTTGTCCCCTGAAAGCTAGAAAATTCCTATAAAGCCTGCAATACATCGATTAAGCATAAAAATACTATAAACATAATAAACTAAATAAAAACTACGAAGATCAGGCAACTATTTAAGCCATAAAGTATCCAATTTGCGGGTATAAATCCCACTCATCAGTCGTCCCAATTTCCTTTAAAATCCATCACGCAAGTCCTAAGCATGTCCTCCAGCGTTTGTATTGTTCGCTCACTCTGTCCGTCTATCTGAGGATGGTAAGCTGTACTCAACCTCAACTGCGTTCCCATTCTTTCTTGCAAACTCTTCCAAAAATTGGACGTGAAGCGCGGATCTCGATCAGAGACAATTGATACCGGCACTCCATGTCGTGAAACAATCTCTTTTACATACAGACTGGCTAATTGGTTCAAACTGTAGCGGATCTTGATTGGTAGAAAATGTGCGGTCTTGGTTAGTCGATCCACGATAACCCAAATGGCATCATAACCTTTCTGCGTAGCTGGAAGTCCTACCACGAAGTCCATCGTAATATGCTCCCATTTCCACTCTGGTATTTCCAACGGTTGTAGTAAACCACTTGGCCGCTGATGTTCTTCTTTAACGCGTTGGCAAGTCAAACATCTACTGACGCACTCTGCAACTTCCGGTTTTAAATTGGGCCACCAAAAATGTTGCCTTAGATCTCGGTACATCTTTTTGCATCCCGGATGAACGGAAAATGTCTTATTGTGTGCCTCGTGCAAAATCTCTTCCCTCAACTCGGTTACCGCTGGTACCCATATTCTTTCTTCAAATCTCAAGATACCGTCTTTATCCATTTGAAATTTCTCTTCCTCATTTTCTGTGATCCTCTTTCGGATTTTCTCACACTCTTCATCCTTTTCCTGAGCTTCCTTTACTCTATCCAACAATGTCGGATGAGCTTCCATTACAAACAACTTCTCTCCAAGCTTCTCTGGTTCTTTCACTTCTATTTCCAATTTCTCCATCTCTCTTATCAATTCTTCCTGAGTCGTCAAATTAAACAACTTCTCCCTTCCTTTCCTGCTCAGAGCGTCGGCAACCACATTCGCCTTTCCCGGGTGATAAAGAATATCGGCAATCATAGTCTTTGATTAATTCTAACCATCTCCTCTGCCGCATGTTCAGACTTTTATGGTCCGTGTATATCTCACATTTTTCTCCGTACAAATAATGCCTCCATATCTTTAACGCAAAAACTACTGCCGCTAACTCTAAGTCGTGAGTAGGGTATCGTTTTTCGTAATCCTTTAATTGTCGTGATGCATATGCAATGACCTTGCCGTGCTGCATAAGCACACAGCCAAGTCCCTTGTGCGATGCATCACTATACACCACAAAATTTCCCGCATCATCTGGTAATGATAATACAGGTGCTTCGCTCAATCTCTTCTTCAACTCCTGAAAACTCTCTTCACATTTGTCGGTCCATACAAATTTCACCGTCTTTCTAGTCAAATTGGTCAACGGGGTTGCTATCTTAGAAAAATCTTGGATAAATCTCCGATAGTACCCAGCTAACCCTAAAAAACTTCTCACCTCCGTCGGTGTTTTTGGTTGTTCCCAATTACTTACTGCTTCAACCTTCGCAGGGTCTACAGTGATTCCATTCTTATCCACCACGTGGCCTAATAATTGAACCTTCTCCATCCAAAATTCGCACTTAGAAAATTTTGCATACATCTTCTCCTTCCTTAGTGCCTCCAAAATAATCTTTAGATGTTCGGCGTGTTCTTCCTCTGTCTTCGAGTAGATCAAAATGTCGTCGATAAAAACCACTACAAATTTATCCAAATATGGCTTGAAAACTCGGTTCATCAAGTCCATAAATGCTGCCGGAGCATTAGTCAATCCGAATGACATTACCAAAAACTCGTAGTGTCCATAACGGGTTCGAAACGCAGTCTTTGGTACGTCCTCATCCCGTACCTTCAGTTGATGATATCCTGTTCGTAGGTCGATCTTCGAGAAACACTTTGCTCCCTTCAGTTGATCAAACAAGTCGTCTATCCTCGGTAGCGGATATCGGTTCTTGATCGTTACTCTGTTTAATTCTTGATAATAGATACAGAGCCTCATCGATCCGTCGTTCTTTTTAACGAATAGTACTGGTGCTCCCCAAGGAGAAACACTCGGTCGAATGTAACCCCCTTATCCAACAACTCTTGCAATTGTATCATCAATTCCTTCATTTCTACTGGCTCCATACGATATGGAACTTTTGAAATCGGTGCCGTTCCCGGTGCTAAGTCTATTATGAATTCGATTTCCCTGTCTGGCGGAAGACCAGGCAGATCGTCTGGAAATACATCTTGAAATTCATTCACTACGGATATATCCTTAATTTCTACTCCCTTTTTCTGAGTATCAACGATGTAAGCTAAATATCCTACGCATCCTTTCCTTAACAATTTCTTGGCCTGCATCATCGTAACGCAACACGATTGCTTAAGCGATGAGCTACCATAAAACACTACCTTAGACTTACTCGGAGTCTGAAGGTTCACACATTTGTTCTGACAGTCAATTATCGCAGCATGGTTATACAACCAATTCATTCCTAGTAGCACATCAAATTCTCCCAGTCTAATAGGAATCAAGTCTACGCTCAGTTCATGTCCTCTAATGTTTGCGTGACAATCTCGATAAATGTATTCTACAGGGATCACTTCCATATTAGCAACTTCTATGACTAAAGGATTTTCTAATCGTTCACGGGGTGTACTAAGTTTACTAGCAAATTCTTCAGATACAAAAGAACAGGTGGCACCCAAATCAAATAATACATAAGCATTTATATCATTGATTGGGATTATACCAGACACCACGTCCTTCGCAGCCACGGCGTCTTGGACGGTCATGTTAAAGGTTCTGGCGGTTGGGCAGTTGGATTGTGCCGGTCCACCGATTATCAGCTTGTTGCCTCCTTGCTGATTACTACCCCCGCCACTTCCCTTCTTTGGCAGTCCTTAATTCGATGCTCCGTCGAGCCACAAGCAAAGCATCCTTGTATCTTTTTCGGTTTCAAACAGTTGGGCGAGATGTGCCCTTCCTGTCCGTAGTTGTAGCAAGTGCCACGTCCCTTCCAGCACTCGCCCTGGTGATTCTTCCCACACTTCGAGCATCCTTCAGCCCTCTTCTTGAAACCTCCACGAAAATTCCCTGATTGATTATTGTTGTTTTTGTTGTTGTTGTTATTCTCCCACTTTCTCTTTCCCAAGTTGCTTCCTCCGTTACTGCTTCCTCCCGTACGATTCTCTCCTCCATCATTCTTTCCTTTCTTCTCTTTGTTATACAGACTTAAGGCCTCACTGCCACCTTCCGCAATGATTGCCTTCTCCAGTAGTGTTGCAAAGGAATCAATTTGAAGAACTGATACCTTATTGAACAGCCACGGCTTCAACCCTTGTTCGAAACGTCTAGCCTTTCTCTCTTCATCACCAACTTGGTGCTCCGCAAATCGTGCTAGTTCGTTAAACCTAGCCGCGTATTGCGCCACCGTCATCTCACCTTGTTTTAACTCTAAAAATTTTACCTCCATCCGATTCTTCATACTCTTCGGGAAGTAATTCTCGAAGAACAGCGTCTTAAACTTGTCCCAAGCTATTATCCCTTCTCCAGTTCTTTGTTGATTAGCCTCCCACCAGTAGTTCGCTTCTCCCTCATCATGTACGTGGCAAACACCGTCTTCTGATCTTCGCCTACGCTAGCTATAGTGAAAGCTTTTTCAATCTCTTTGATCCATGTTTGTGCGACGATTGGGTCGGTAGTTCCCTCGAGCTCTGGGGGTCCTACACTCTTAAAGTCTTTAAAGGTTGTTACTGGCACAGTCTGAGGGTTCGGGCGAATGGGTTCATTGCTCCTTCCCCTTAAGGCTTCTCCTAACAAGTCTACCAGTTTCTGGATCAGGTCTACTTGTTCCCTCTCGTTGTTAACAGATTCTTCGGGTGCAGTCAATCTACGTCTGGGCGGCATTATCTGCATCACAAGTTTCCATTTTATTATTATTCAAGTATATTACTTAAGTATTTCTTCTAATACTAAAAGAATAAATCTATAACACGTTTTCGAAATAAACTTCATTTATATTCATATGCCAAATCATTTCATTACATGATTTCCCTAGCATACTGCTATAAATGTTATCACATATATCCCCTAATATCACAAAAGATGGGGAATATATCAACCTACCACCATACTACCCCTCTAACAAAAGCTAACTCGGGGTTCACATCATTATCCCACATCTTACATAAAAGATTGGGATTACAACATAGTATATACAATACATAAAGACACAACTAGTACTACCACTAGACTGACTAAGGAAATCTCATCACATCATCCCGCGCTCCACTGCGCTCTTGTACTCCAACTGTGCTATATACACAACCAGCTCTCGGCTCAAGGTATGTAGAGTCTGTCCCTGTTCTGCCGGGTAGTGGTACACACCATCAATCACTCTCTCAAATGCCGAACGGAACACGTACCCCATCTTGTTCATTTTCCTCTTCTTACATTTGACCTCATCTTCCAGGTCATCTGCTCTCTCATGGGCAGCCCCCCACTTCTCCTCGAAGTGTATCCTATCCATCACCTCTAATTCCAACTAAGTGCGGAGTGCCTCTTTCTCAGTCTTCTCACTCAGTTCCCTCTGCTCAACCTCTTCTAGCTTCTCTGCCAAATCTACATTCCTAGCCACTGACCTGTGAAACAGAGTCCCCATTTGGATCCCTGCCTCCTTACGGTCGGCGATCTCCACCTCTAACTCCTGCATAGCCAGCTTCCTCAGGTAGTCCTCGTCCCGCAGTTTCTGGAACTCAGACTCTCTCTCTTGGGCCTCTGCCTCCAGCTCCTGAACTCTGTAGTCTAACTCTAGGATCCGCTCCTTGTACTCTCCTAACATCTGCTCCTCTATAGTAGCCTCATCAGAGTCCTCTACTGGCTCATCCTCCATCGGTTCCTCCTCTGGATCAGACTCTATCTCAATCTCGTCCTCGTCGTCAGACTCGAACGGTGCAACAGCCTGCACTGGTGTAGCCTCTAGAGGTGCCTCGTATACTACGTGTATATCCCTGGGCTCCTCCTCTGCCACTTTACTAGGTACCCCTGTGTCTGTCATCCTACAATCACAAACACGAGACAAACAAACAGCAACTCCATTAGAATGTTAAATAAAACATAAGTTCATTGTATAGAATGAAGTTACGTTTCAAAACAGACTAAGTCTCTCAAGGAAAACTCTACATGAGTTTTATCTCCTTCCTAACTTCTAAGTTCGCCTAAGTTATAGTCTAAGGACACTCGTTCGTAAGGTTTATAACTACAGCTCTGATACCAAACTGTGACGCCCCCAAATTCCAGGACCGCCACTTGGTCTCTCGAATTCGGTTCATCACGTGCTCATGGTAATACATCGCAATAATAATAACTAAATATCACACAATCACAGCGGAAAATCTATTCTAGAATAATTTACAATGATTTATTATAATTATTCCCCCAAGTCTCGCAACCTACAATACTTAATAGATTACATACTAATATCAATTAACGACTTATTACATAATCTAACTTAAGCTTAAACATAATCAAATCCAGTCTTACTTCATCATCTTAATACAACATTAAAATATAAAAAAAAACATAAAAGAGACAAGCTAGTTGGTAGCCTTGCCCTTGCCCTTATCAATGCCCGAAGGTTCGCCCTACTCTGCCTTAACTGAAATGTTTTAGGGAAGCAAGAATGAGCACAAATTGCCCAGCAAGTAATATACGACAAGGGTAAGTGATATAATTCTCAATTCTCGAAAAGGTATAGAAAAGTTTGATAGTTCAAGGATAGCAAGAGTATCAACAGTTCTCAATAACAGTCGCTAAGGACAGAATAATATCAATATGATTCAATAATAATTCAATTCAAGATTTCAAAATAACTGAATACTGAGCAGTCACTAAGGACTATGAACTTCCACAGGATTTGACAGTAATAAACTGAAAATCCAACAAAATCAGATACAGCAGGTGATCAGCCTAAAGTACCCTCGTTATGCATAACAATCAATCATACTCAAGTGCGCGCGTCGGTTCTCCGACAGTTATAGTTTGTTCTTCTCAGTCAAATACAAGATCCCGCACCAATCAATTGGTTTGGGTCGCTTTTCAATAATATAAGTCTAGCCGAATCAAATGGCATAGACACTTTCACAATATTCAAGAACAATACTAAGTTCAACATGTATAATAGCTTTAATGAATTAAGAGTTCAAGTATGCTAATTCAATTCAACAATTTAGTAAGAAACTAGTTCACAATATACAAGGATAGAATACTTGCACCGTAAAAGAGTGTAAGTTAGGAACTTGCCTTTAGCGTAGTTTATCCACGTAAAGTAATTCAACACTTTTGAATCCTATTTATAGTGTATTATAAGTATAGGATTTTCATTAGTCATTTATGCTCACATATGATATGTAATTTTAAACGCACCCATAAACGTTTAACTTAGTTGCATACTATACACATACTTCATCATATACTTTTGCGTACATATAGCACATTTCAGTTTACAAGACATTATGAAGTCATCACATAGTTTTTAATCGTTGCTTTATAGTCCCCAAACACCTTTTGGACTTATCCTTGGGAAGTTTATAATCAAACATTCAATTTTATCACTTAGCATGCCTCTTAACACATTTCTTAGCATACTGGTCATATATTACAAGTTAAAGTAATCGCATAAGCTAACTGTCAAAAAAAATCAGATCAACAACTGGCTCAATTCTGATTCCAGACTGGCGCAGCTGCGCCATGGCTAAGCCTAGGGCCGGCGCAGCTGCGCAACCCTCTGGCTAAGCCAAGGCTGATATGTGCCTTGTGGTTTCTGTCCGGTCATGCAAGCTAACATTCACACCAGGTATACTGACATGTTAAAAGTCCTTTCGTGTTTTCCCAAGGCAATCTAGGTTCCACTTTCCATAACATGATTCTAGACTTACATTTTAAACAATTCAAGTCCTTACAACATCATACAATCATGTAAGCTATCATGCTCGTTAATTTTAAATATACGAGGTGATCATATAACTTGATTTAGGCATGCTCACAAGTAGTTATATCATACACGTATTCAAATCTAAATTTATCTTTACATATTAGGGTCTTAGTTTAGGATTTCTAAGAGCTTAAGGCCAAATGTGGCCATGCAATCACAACGTATACAATTAAACCATAGATACATGCGAGAAGGTCATACAAATTATAATATACATGCTTGCGATTGTCCACATCCTTTATTCATAACTAGCATTGTTTGTTACTTTAGAAACATGCGTAAACCCGTGCCTGGTTAACTTCTTATTGAATTTTAACAAGCGAGTACACACGTATGGTATACTAGTGATGTTATATTCATTATTAAGCATGTTAAAAATATCAGAATATAGATTCTAATACAACATGTTAAGTCCATGTTCAAAGTCCATGTTACGTTAGTAAGTTCTATTAACGAAGTCTAACATGTTCATGTTACCTTAAGATACATATATACACAAGTTATCACATCCTTCATGAATCTCTAAACCATAATAACATGTATCGAAATTCAGAATATAAATATAACATATTCAAGTCTCTCTTTATAACTTTAAGTTCCTTTTTAAACATATACGTCATTTTGTCAAAAAGGTATACCATCTTGGTTTAAACATGCTTACGTTAGGCCTATGTACTCATACATATGTTCTACTCATGTTCACGTGCTTGCCTTATCTATACAAGTAACTACCACATAGCCGTTTTAGGAACAAAATTAGATTCTGGTTCCAGAGGTCGGCGCAGCTGCGCTGCTCCTCAGTAGTAAACTGGCGCAGCTGCGCCGTGCTTCGGCCAGCACCAGTGAGCTCCCTGCTTCGGCAGTTCCCAGCCCAAACACAAATTTACTTCACGAACTTGCTTGTGATCAGTCACATTGGCTCATTAACATATGTATAAGACTATATAACAACTAAGAACATGTCCCAATCCAATCTAGTTTGAATTGAAATCAAAATCAAGAATTGGAAATTTTGACAGTAAGCAAAATATAGAACATGAATGAAGAACATGGAAAGATAATTATACCTCTGTTAGATAATTGAACTTGCTGCTACTTCACAATGCTATTATACTGATATATGTATATTCTCTCAACTTATCAACTCAAACAAAATCTCAGCAAGAAAATTATGAAGAGAAAGGGCCATATATATATATCAAAAATAAAACCCAGACAAAGCCTTTTTCTTCCAAATCAAAACAACGGACTGAAGGATTGCATGCTAGATAAGAAGAAGTTGGTAGATAGTTGGTGGAATGCATCATGAGAGCCACTCCTCATATAATTATGAGCTAGGATTGCTTGGGAGAAGAATGAGGAAGTAGACTAGCCTTTGAGGTTTTCACGTGTATGAGAGGAAGGAGGAATGGACAAGCCATATATCTCAGCATTTTATTAGTACACAACACTTAAATTATTATACACAATAACATACTTCATACTCTTATGTTATATTATATATACCTATTGTCCATACATAGGTTATAACTTAATGTCACAATATAAATTTGCATAAGGAATACTTCAATATAGTGAAGGTGACTTGTACGCATATAATCCATGTACATTCTGTTAATACCGGATATAATTTAATCAGATACTATCACATTATTAAATTCTACAATCAATAATTGATTACAATATATTCATGATATATTATTTTACTGTATACACACTCACCTTGTCACATAGGCATTATCATGTATTCCTATATAGTTTTAACATAATCACATTATGCTTCATGTAATATATAGTTTCTATGTGTAATATATTCGTATTGCATTATATAACATAGTTTATGTATATACATGCATGGTCACACTTAAGTGTCTCTCTACACTATATAATATAGTTGTATTCCATATACTTTATATATTCAAGTATTGCACTTTTGCACATATTAATTAATATAATCTTATTATATTAATCACTCACTTATTTGTTTTATTATTCATAATGTCAAATAAATAAACTATTTATCTCGTTGATTAATTAACAATAATATTAATTAATTTATTCCTCATTGATTATTAATTACACCAAATTAATAATCATAAGATTAATTATTACATTAACAAATATAAATCTCAGCACAATTATAAACAAGTGGTTTATTATTATTATATTTCTTGCAATAATAATAATCACATATTATTAATCAACCATAGTTAATATCCCACAACAATCAATTAATATTCTCTAATAACAATTAACAATTAATTAATTGTTCACTTAAAAATTCTTCGTCAATTAATATAATTATTAATATTTTCCATCACTGTGCCACACTAGGCTCTCAACGAGTTTATCGTAAACTCCACATTTTTCTCAATTGTCATAGATATTCAATTTAATATAATTGAATTAATCATTCTCATAACACAAAATCATTTATATTCAAATAAATTCTCATTTCCATTAATATATTTATTTAATAATATTAGGAAATTCTCGGGTATTACAATGCTTATAAACAAAATTGAACAATATTATTTTGTTGTGCCAACCACAAGGACAATATTTTTCTTTTTTGAATTTATGGAAGTGCTAGGTTGGACTTAACTCAGATAATTTTGATTCGGATGTTGATCAAAATAATCTGAGAGGCAAAAGAAAAGTAGTTACATGTTGATGTAATTGACAAAGAGTTGTCTACCTATTTATTTATATATGGTTTGTTGTGCTTACCACAATGCTATATACATTTGAAATAGGATCCTTACTCTCACTAGCAAATATTTAATTAGATTTTGCCGAACTATATAAGTGAGGGTAATATAGTTTAAAAAAAATAGTGGGAGATACCAATTTTAAACAAGACCTAATTTATTTTGGTAATTAATAAAAGAATGTATGCTATAATGTTGTTAATTACAAAATTATTTACAGAATTTTACAATGTCTAAATTACTATCACTGCGTAGCATATTAGTTGCTATTTAACCGGACCGAATTAAACGGATTGATTAAGGAATATGAGAATAGTTCTCAAAGATGAAAAGCTATCTTATTTCCTTAATACGCCTATTCCTGCAATGGTTGCAGACAATGTCTTTGAGGAAGAGATTGCTACTTTTAGAAAGTAGCAAGATGATGCATAGTTGGCTCAATGCATTATGCTCGCATCTATGAGTAACGAGCTTCATCGTTAGCATGAAACTATGGATGCTCCTACTATATTCCTACACTTCAAAGAGTTGAATGGTGAGGAAAGTAGGACTAATAGATATCAGATATCTAATGAGCTTTTTCAATCTAGAATGACCGATGGTAATGCAGTAAAGACACATGTCCTTAAGATGATCAATTTGATTGAACAAATAGGACAACTAGGTTTTCTCATGGATGGAAAATTGAGCCAAGATTAGATCTTGCACTCACTCCCGGACTCCTTCTCATAATTGTTGTGAATTTTCAAATGTACAAGCTAGATGTCAGCCTCGCTGATTTGCTTAAACATGTTGAAAAATTGTTGAGAGTCACTTTCCAACCAAGAAAGACCAAGTCTTACTGATAGGGGCCAAATGATTTTCTAAAAAGAAGAACAATTCAAAGAAGGTATAAGGAAAGGCAAAATACAAAGGATAATAAGAACAATACTGATACGGGTAGCAAAGGAGTTTGCTTCCACTGCAATAAGCATGGACACTGGAATAGAAACTGCAAGAAGTATCTTGCAAAGGCTAACCCGAAGAAGCTTAGTGAAGCTTCGGTTACAAATACATGTTTGTTCATAATTAAAATAAATCTTTCAGTAAGTAATGTTTCTACTGGGGTATAGGATACCGGTTGTGGTTCTCATAAATACATATTTATGAAGGGACCGAGCAGAAGTAGAAAGATAAACAAGGGAAAGTCTTCCTACGTGTGGGAATGGAGCAAAGGTTGGTCATTAACTACAGGAACTTATTATTTAGCATCGCCTAAAGGCAAGTCCATTAGTTTAAATAATTAACAATTTACTGAATGGACTTTACATACTTAACTTACATGAAAATAATTTTAAATTCGATAAACTAGTAAAAGAAAAGGAGATGATCATTCAAAGAGTTGAATATTTGTATTTGGTGAAATACAAGTCTGAATCATTTAAAAGGTTCAAAGAATTTAGAAGTAAAACTAATTGGCAAGGTATTATGATTCTTTAATTGGATCAAGGAATAAATTCTTGTGCAATAAGTTTTAAGATCATCTTAAATGGTTTTCTTACAATGGACGCTACTTGATACACAATAATCGATTGGTGTATCTAAAAGGAAAAATCGTACCTTGTTGGACATGGTGCAGTCCATAATGATTTTACCGATGTAGACACTCGAAATTTTCTTTTCCTGTTACTAACACTGTAAGAGGGCAAGACTGTCAATCAAATTAACCCCGGTCTCAATACCGGGTCATCAAATCAACCCCGATCTCAATACTGGGCCATCAAACCAACCCCGATCTCAGTATCAGGCCGTCAAATGAACCTCAGTCTCAATACCGGGCAATCAAATCAACCCCTATCTCAATATCGGGCCATCAAACCATCCCCGATCTCAATATCAGGTCGTCAGTTCAACCCCGATCTTAATACTGAGCCATCAACTCAACCCCGGTGTCAATATCGGGCTATCAAATCAACCTCGATGTCAATATCGGGATGTCAGATCAACACCGGTCTCAATACCGGGCAATCAAATCAACCCCGGTCTCAATATCGGGCAATCAGTTCAACCCCGATCTCAATATCGGGACATCAACTCAACCCCGATCTCAATATTGGGTCGTCAGATCAACCCCGATCTCAAATCGGGCCATCAGATCAACCCTGATCTCAAATTGGGCCATCAAACCAACCCCAATCTCAATATCAGGCCGTCAGATCAACCCCGATCTCAATATCGGGCTGTCATTTCAACCCCGCTCTTAATATCGGGGCATCAACTAAACCCTGGTCTCAACTCGGGAGGTACAGGTCATCATTGGACTCAACCCAGAAGGTATAAATCAGCCCCGATCTAAACCCGGGAGGTACAGATCAGCCCCGGTCTACACCCGAGAGGCATAGATCAGCCCCGATCTCAACCCGGGAGGTACAGATCAGCTCCGGTCTCAACCTGGGAGGAATAGATTAACCCCAGTCTCAACCCGGGAGGTACATAACAACCCCGGTCTTAACTCGGGAGGTAAAAATCAGCCCTGGTCTCAACCCGGGAGGTACAGATCAGCCCCTGTCTCAACCTAGGAGGTACAGATCAGCCCCGATCTCAACCCGGGAGGTACAGATCAGCCCCGGATAGATCAGCCCCGATCTCAACTCAGGAGGTACAGATCAGCCCCGTTCTCAACCCAGGAGGTAAAGATAACCCTCGATCTCAACCCAGGAGGTACAGGTCAGCCCCGGTCTTAACCTAGGAGGTACAGATCAGCCCTGGTCTCAACCCGAGAGGTACAGATCAGCCCCAGTCTCAACTTGGGACGTACAGAACAGCCCCTGTCTCAATCTGGGAGGTACTGATCAGCCCCGGTCTCAACCCGGGAGGTACAGATCAGCCCCAGTTTAAACCCGAGAGGTACAGGTCAGCCCCGGTCTCAACCCGGGAGATACAGATCAGCCCTGGTCTCAACCTAGAAGATATAGATCAACCCCGGTCTCAACCTTGAAGGTACAGGTCAGCCCTGGTCTCAACCCGGGAGGTACAGATCAGCCCCGGTCTCAACCAGGGAGGTATAGATCAGCCCAGGTCTCAACCCAGGAGGTACAGGTCAGCCCCGATCTCAACCCGAGAGGTACAGATCTGTCCCGGTCTCAACCCGGGAGGTACAGATCAGCCTCGCTGTTAACCCGGGAGGTACAGGTCAGCCCCGATCTCAACTCGAGAGGTACAGATCAGCCCCGGTCTCAACTCGAGAGGTACGGATCAGCCCCACTGTTAACCCGGGAGGTACAGGTCAGCCCCGATCTCAACCCGGGAGGTACAGATTAGCCTCGGGAGGTACAGATCAGCCCCGGTCTCAACCCGGGAAGTCAGGTCAACTTCGAGAACAATCTTAAAGCATCACAATATCTCTAGGGAAAAACCTGGAAGGACCAAGTCAGCCTCGGAGACAACACTGAGGACAAACAGACTCTAATGGGATCCAAATCTTGGAAACAACCCCAAGAAGTCGACCGAAGGCCATGCTGACACTAAAGGCAACCCCGTGAGGGGAAAAATGGTTATTTTACAACCCTGAGCCTATTTGGTCAAATTCAAGCCGAATTGATGCCACTAAGGTCAGAACGAACCATAATGATGATCCCGAGTGCAAACAGCGCAAGACAGCTTAACGGATAAACTGCAGGGAATCGAAGACCTGGTTATGAACCCGTCTTCTTAGACCTGGAAAGTGTTTTATCCCATGTAATTGTGACACTCTCAGAAAGTGCTTTACGGAAAGGTACAGCACGCCTCAAACGGACACTCCGATCAAAAGTTAGAAAGTTTTAACTTTGACCTCGCGTTGCTCGGAGTGCACGTACTTTGAGATAATTGAACCAGACATGTGGGCTCCACTAGGGAAGCCGCTCCTCTACCCGCTGCAGCAACAGGTAGGGTGGAGGCACCCTGGCCTATATATATGAGAGCACCCCCCCTCATTTCAAAAAAAGAAAAAATGCTTCGAACCTCTGCATTTTGGTTTTCTGTCCAATTTCTTTTCTTCCAAACCCAAATATTTTAACTTTAACACGTAGATATACCCACATACTACCACATATCAAAAAATAACCGGTAGATTCGAACGTTAAAGGCCTACGATTTGGCAAAAAGCCCGTGTAGCAGTCCATTGTGAGTATTTTTACAATCAGCAAGTCAATACTACTACTTCACACTTTTATATACTTTCACGTTAAGTTTCGTTTTCTAAATATGCCCGGAACTCAGTTCTGTGGCCATTGTCATCAACTTTAGGTATATTTTTGTACATAAACGCATTTTTTTTGGCATTTCTACAACTCGAATTGACGATCTGTCGCTTCTAGCAGTTTTTAAATATTTGCATCTTTGTACTGAGCAACTTCGCCAGACTGGGTTATCTTTCCAGTTCGGGTTTGGCTTTTTTTTGTATATATTTAACTGTATATATACTAACTTTTCAATTCTGTCAATCCCGGATGTCAAATCCACGGTAGTTTACTGCTTTTAAATATATTTATGCATATATAAGCAACTTTCACCACCACTGAATTATCTTCCTAGTTTTGGTTGACTACTTTTTCGTACATTTACATTTCAGTTCGGCTTGGATTATTCTGTGGCCTTTTTACTACTTTTATATATATTTATGCATATATAAGCAGCCTTCACCACACTAAGTTATCTTCCCAGTCTTGGTTGACTACTTTTCTGTACATTTTAATTTCAGTCCAGGCACAGGCTTGAAAACCCATCGCCCTTTTCTATTATTTTTCTATATATATTATAATTTTGTCCAGCCTAGATCATTCTGTGGCTTTTATACAGCTTTTATAAATATATATATATATATATATATATATATATATATATTTCAATTCCAGTCCGGGTACCGGTGTGAAAGCCCACCGCCCTTTACAGCTTTTATATATATATAATTATATATATATATATTGCTTTACTCATTTTTATTAAATTATTTGCTTTAAATATTCATTTTATATGAATTGGCACTGACATACCTGCGGGCGAACTAGATTTATTTAAATCTCGCCAACTCTAGCTTTCAAATGGTTCAAAATCGGTACAGACGGAACCGGGAAGCTAGAATGGCTGAGATTTATTTAAATATAGCATTTTTCTAGTTTCAGTTATAAAACAACCTCGTGGCCCTTAGATCGCTATCTAGTGGGAACGAGATGCTTCGGCCATGTGCGAACCAGGATTTACTGAATGATTCCTCGGTTTCGGCGACATTTGGGATATATTTCTGCTTTTGTACAAATTTGAGTTGTGCAGGTTTATTGGCTACTCATATGTGAGCCTAGGAATCGTGGGATTCATGATCAAACTGATCAGAATCGGATTCCCATGATGGACAAACTCCACTTTACAGATGTACCCTGCCAATTTTTCTGTAAAAAATGTACATACAAAAGACTTTAAAACGGTTATCCGAATTTAAGGTCTCAACATAGTGAAAAATATGGTTTGTCGTGTCAAAGTCCCTCCGATGGCTATCATGCCCATGAGGAGACCGACACTTGTATATACTTTGTGGTCGAGGATGCTTCGCAGCCCGACAATCACCATTCAAATTGAGCCTTAAGGCTGAAAGGATAAAATTAAATTATTAATATGCTTTAATTCCTATGTTAGCGTAAGGGTTTGAAAACCAGCTTTCAAAATATCATTTTAAATCTTTTCGAAAAGAAAACACTTTTGTAAATCAAATCAAACATTTTTGCAAAGCAAATCAAAGACTTTTTGCAAATCAAATCAAACACTTCGTATATAGGTTCAACGATGCATAGACATGTTTCCCAATCAAACATAGACCCAATTTTCAAACAGCATTCACACACACATTTAGTTTTTTAAGGAAAATATTGAAAAGATGTGGTACCGTGTTTAAACGAGAGTTGTGGTGTGCCTAACACCTTCCCCACACTTAACCAAGTCCCCGAGCTCCAAACTTTAATTTCAAAGATCAAGTTTCGACAGTGTCCAGTAATTGGGCCTTTTTCAAACAAAAATCGGTTGAGTTGGTACAACCATTTCAAATCTATCAACTAGCGACTCTGTAAAACTGTTCAATCGTCGACATGATAAATGTTGGCCTTTTCCTAAAAAACCCTTCAAAACCTTTTTTCGTAATAAGAAGAGTAAGGGTAGAGATAACTTAGGAAGAGAGAAAGATCCGGGTTGTGACCCAACCCGCGGATTTTTTTTCGACGTCGACAACCGACATTCTAGTAACCTTCTAGGGTAATGTCCAGTAAACGGCTGCATATCTACAAAATAAGGTAACCTCAAAATCCGTCCCCTAGAATTCATAAGAGTTATGGACAGGGAGGATTCCTAATCTTGAGTATGTTAAGATAAAGGATTGTCCAACTTATGTGAAAAGGTTTCACAGGATAAGCTTGGGATAAAATTTGACAAGTACAAATTTATGGGACATCCTAAAGTAAGTTTAGGGTATATATTCTATAATCCTACGTAGAAAAAGGTGTTTGTTGCGAAACACACTTCCTTCTAAGATAAAGGTGTTTATCATTGAAGGGCTAGTGGGAGGATAATAGATCTTGAAAGAGTTCAAGAACCACAAATCACTATTAGTCAAAAGAAGGAACCTGTAGATAGACCTATTGTACCACAACTAAATCATAAATCTGGAATAGTACCGAAGATACCTTGAAGGTATGGATTCATCATAGATGTTGATGATGTGGTACGCATCGTAGATGATCCAGTTATATACGATAAGGCTAAGAGTTGTAGACATTTAGAGAAATGGTAAATGACCATAAAATCCAAAATGGATCTTTAAAACGATGCTCAAGACCATTCGAATTTTACTTGCGATTGTAGCTTAATATTATTATATCTGGTAAATGGGCGTGGAGACACCATTCCTCAAATATATATTATTAGATGAGAATCTATATATGATACAGCTAGATGAATTTGTTTAAATGGTTGAAATAAATCATGTATATGAGCTACACCAATCCATTTATGGATTGAAGCAAGCTTCTCAAAGATGGAATATTCATTTTGATGAGACAATAAAAAGAGTTTGATTTTATCAAAAATGAGAATGAACCTAGTGTGTACAAAAGGGTCAGTGGGAGCGTTGTGACATTACTAAGTATTATATGTTGATATATTACTAATAAGGAATGACATACCAGTGCTATAATCAGTAAAGATAAAGTTGTCTAAACATTCCTCCATGAATGATTTGGGTAGAACATCCTAAATTGAGGATATAAATCTATATAGATAAATTTAAAAGGATGCTCGAGTTAACCCATGGAACATATATTCATTTAATATTAAAGGTGTTTAGCATGACAAACTCCAAAAGATGTCTCATAATAATGAGCCATGTAGTGTATCTCTGTAAAATTTTCCTCAATAAAAGAGAGATCGCATGAGTAACTATCTTGTATGGACTGAAATATACGAGACTTGATGTTGATCAGTCATATTCTGGAGAAGATCACTGTAAGACAGTGAAAAATATCTTAAAGTACTTAACCAACACTAAGGATGTAATCATGATTCATGATGGGTCTGAATTAAAATTAGAGGACTAAACAGACTCAAGTTTGATTAGACCGACCAAGACGACAGCAAATCCACTTTAGGGTAAGGTGTTACCTTTAAAGGTGGAGTAGTGAATTGGAAAGGATCCAAACAACAAAGAGTTGTTGATTTAGTGATAAAGACAAAGTATATAGCTGTAAATGAAGCTACAAGTTGATATTTCGGATGAAAAGTTTATAACAGAACTAGGAATAGTTCTTAAGTCTCATCTTGGATCTAAACATGTGTTGTGGCACTTTCATTTGATTAAAGAAATCATTGAAAGAGGAGAAGTCACTATAAAGATAGTGAACTCTAAAACAAGACATTGCATATCCATTTACTGAAGTTATCCAGCAGCAGGATAATCGTCACTTAAAGAGGAAGGGAATTAGATACTATGACGATTGGCTTTAGTGCAAGTGGGAGATTGAAAGTAATATGCACACAAGCCAATCATGTTTGATGATAAAGCATACACTTTGTAACAATCTTATTCATTTACTAATAAAAGTATTATTTAATTAAAGGCATTTAATTTATCTACATAGTGTTGTTTTTATAATATGTGATAAACCCATAGTTTTAAGCAATGCTTTTAGAATCATGATGATGATCATGCTAATGAGATCTAAATTCTTTGATAGCTTAAAAACTAAAATATTTCTCAATCAATGGATTACTAAAAATGGGATTAGTAAATCCGGATAGATTGGTACATATGTTGCTTGCTCATTAGATGATGATGATTGATCTCATGATCATTTTTGTGGAGACACTAAAACAAGTATGTAGGTGCTTATTGGAGAATAAGTACACTGAACGTGACTCGCTAAGGAATACCTAATGGAGTTTTACTCGCATGTCAATAGGAATTCCTAATGTGATAGTAGTACAAATTATCCTCAGACTAGAGATCATCATAATATCTTGTGTATAATGAATTATACTTTGACTTATTCCTTAAGACCCTTAGGGTATATCAAAGGGTATGCTTGGGTGTAATAAGTTATATATGGAGTTAATGAATGATCAATAAAGAATCTACCGCTTCTAGTAAAAAAAGAGATATGTTTTATGTGATTCGATAAACGACAACCTAGGAATCCTTGGCCAAGGTGGAATGAAATTAGATAGGAACTTCTAATTTGCATTATTTGGAGTTGTACATTTTGGAATCGAAATGCATATAATTAAATAAAATAAGACTTGACAGTAATTCCATGTCTTATATTTAATTGGGACATTGTATGGTGATAGGATTGAATTGTACGGTAACTATTAACTCACAGGTTCTTTTATGATTAATGTTGAAATCTATATTATCTGGAAAGTCGTTGATCGCTAAGGAGGCTTATCCTTATTGTAAAATAAATGTTATTTATTTAAATGAATTATTAGTTTAATTTATTTATTTAAATAAGATTAGAATTGTTCTAATTGATTTATTCACAACCGGTTTAATATGAAGAACCTAAAGGGTCACACCATAAAATGAAGAATATTTATTAAAAAAGCAAATGGCATAATCGTAATAA
Organism: Panax stipuleanatus; assembly: GCA_020205555.1. Lineage (NCBI taxonomy): Eukaryota > Viridiplantae > Streptophyta > Magnoliopsida > Apiales > Araliaceae > Panax > Panax stipuleanatus. Next base: position 76,688,916 of record CM035117.1, read on the forward strand.
TAAGTTAAGTATATTTAATTTAATCTATGGTGATAAAATAAATTAAATAGCTTAATATTTATTATTTAATATTTTAAAAATATTAAATATAAATTAATAAGAGGAGTCTTATTATTATTACTATTATTATTATTATTTAATTCCTATAGGAGTTTGGGAATTAATTAATAAGATACTCTCTCTCTCTCTCATATATATATATATATATATATATATATATATATATATATATATATATATATATTCCTAATAAGAATATGAGACTAATTAATTAAAAGAATTTAATTATTCTCAATAGGATTGGAAAGCCTAATTAATTAAAAGAGTTTAATTAATTAATATGAAACCCTAATCCTAAATTATTTAGGAGGGTTGCCTACATCTATAAATAAGAAAGTCTTATTATGTAACAAGATTAGACATTTAATTCCAAGAGTAGGGAGAGCACTTCTTTTCTAGAGAAAAGAAAACTAGGGTTTAGCCAAACACCATTCTTCTTGAGTAAACATTATTCCTTGGTGGATCACCTCAAGAGGCCAAACACTTGGGTAGCTAACGTTGATCAAAAAAAGGAATCAATCCCGAATATTCAAAGAGATCACGAAGAACAGGGAGTTGAACTCGTACCTATGGAAGCTTAGTTCTACAAGGGTATGAATCTAATCTCCATCTATTTCATTTTAATTAATAACTGTGCATAAAGAATGATCCGGGTATATGGTTTGTAAAATTTTAAAACTCTGATTTTCCATTCTTTCGCTAATTTTCGCAATTTAATTGTGTCCATGAATCTTACAAACCTAACAGACAACCCTAGAAGGGCGAAGATGTAATTTTTCCAACTTAACACCTACAAAAATCGTCCAGCTGTGAATAGGGATAGAGTGCCCTCGCAGTAATCCCAAGTGAAAACTGCGCAAGACAGACCCATGGACTACCTTCGGAGACTTGAAGATACTATTCTGATTATAGACCCATCTTCCCGATTTCAGAAAAGGTTAAGCCTAACGTCATTGCCTAGCTCTCGGAAAGAGCTTTCCGGAATGTTATGGCACATCTCCATGCGATTCCCAGATTGCAAAATACGGACATTTCAGTAGACAGCGCGGCGTTCGAAGGAATGAACTTCAAGGTGACGGGACCCATTTGGCTTGGGCGCAGATCTACCTGTGGCTGCCGCAGGTACACCTGCTACTGGCCAAGTCTTTAAATATCAGAACCCCAGCTCGTTTTAGAAAGAAGATCTCATTTTTTAAGTTTTTAGAGAGAGAAATCTGAGAGCTAGAGAGAGAAAGAGGCTAGATCTTTCTTCTAAACACTGTAAATCTCTGTTACAAACACTTATATACATAAACTTTGACATATCAAGTTTCTACTGGTTGAAATCAAGTTTTTTGAAGCTTTAAGTCGTTCGTTTACAGATCTTGCGCCATATTGTAAGATCTTCTCAGGTATGTTCTTATTTACAGCTTTAGTATATATATAAAGGCTATATATATACTACTTGGTTGTGTACAGATCTAGCTTTTTACCATTATTTTTGTGTAAATAGTTGATATTTGCAATATATTGACTATATATATCCTAGATTTGGCCTGATATAGCATTTAACTGGTCCAAAAGCTTCTTAGCTTGACCCATTGAGCTAGATAGGCATAGATCTAGGCAGATCTAGTTTATTTTCTAATTTTTTAAATATTAATGCGACCACGTTGTCCTAGATCCATATCTAGAGGAAGTGTAATAACCAAAAAAATTTAGTCACTTTGTAAGTAAATATATTAATGATATTGAAAACTTTGTGGCATATGGTGTTTATATATATGTTGACTATGTAGATAAGTTTTATAACTAAGTATGCATATATATTGTATGTATGATTATGTATACTAATGAATTATGTAAACAATATTCAAAAGGAAAGCTACATAACCTAACTATACCATAGGTATGGTAATTGAATAACCTAAGGGTTATGGTATTGAGAAATATTAGTATTTAAAAGTTATACTAACCTAAGAGATTAATTTTATTATCTCAATTTATTATTTATTTTAAACCTAATTAAAGCAAGCCTAATTAGGTTATAGAGTTAAATGGGCATGTTTAAGTATTTAAATCCCATAAGAGAGAGAATAGAAACCCTAAATAATAAATAGGGCAAGGTAGATTAAAAGTATTGGACAATGTTACTTACATGGTCAAAACAATTAATTAGGAAGCCCAAAGGAATTAAATTAGAAGATTAAACTTTAGCCCAATTTTAAAGGGAAATTTTAGACATTTGATTAATCAAATTTGGCATTCAAAATAAAGCAAAAATGGGGCAAAAATGGAGCAAGGGGCCAACCACTTTGTTGCCATTTTAGGCCTTATGATGTGATAAAAATCTTACCATTTTTGCTAAGCTAATCTCTTTTCTTACACAAATCCCTTAGGTGTCAAGCTCCCATTGGTTCAAAATCTCTAAACAAGATTACATGTAATCCTAAAAGATAAGAATTATAAGTGATAAGGGTAACTACCTAGAGGATAAAAGAAGTATGGGGGATAATAAGATAGATATAGGGTGTGTATCTATTTTTACATCCTAAAATAACTAACACTTCATTTTACTCTCATTTTCTTTCATTTCACTTCCAAGCATAATAAAAAAAACAAAAGAGAGAGAGGGAGAGAGAGGGCGACCAGATATTGAAGAGGAAAAGGGAGAGAGAGCTTCATCATTTATGCACCCTAAGTTCATCCATTACTTTGGTAAAGAAAGGAGGGTTGCTAGAAAATCAAGGTCAAGCACCATTCTACTTTCTTCCTTTTTATTTTGTTTTATTTTCAAAGTTATAGAGGGGTTATGTTCTAAGAATCAAGAATCCTTAAATCTTTATGTTTCATGTAAGGATCTAACCCTCTTGAGTGTTAGAATGAAAATCCAAAGGAAGAAAATGAACTTATGTTCATAAAGGGTGAAAAACCTAGCTTTTCTTCACTTGGATCACTCATAACTTGAGATCTACAACTTTGATTTGTGATCCGTCAAAGGGGGTTACTAGATACTTAAGTTATCTAGTAAACCTTAGTGATAGACCTCAGATCCACTAAGTTTTCAAGCCATGAGGGCTGTTAGAGCCAAAACAGTCACATTAAAACAAGGAAAAATTACTGGCCATGTTTTTACAAGGCTAGTTTCGTCCATTTTTGCTATTTTAAAAATTTTTGGAAAACTTTGGAAGGTACTTTGATGAGCTAACTACATCCTCCCCAAAGATGGGCATTTAATGATGTGTAGAATAGGAGTTATGCCTCTTGCAAGAAATGACTCTTTTAAACGTAAACCCAAATATCTCCTTGTGTGTAACTCATAAAAATATGAAATGTTTATAGAAAGTTCATATATGTCATGAGAGCATCCCATGAAAATTGCATAATTTTTGGACAAAAATTAGATTTATGGAAAATATGGCAGGATTCGGATATTTTAGGCACTTTAAATATAGTAAATCAAGTTGGAAAATTCCAGCAACATTTGGGGATCATCATGAGGTCATATTTTGTCTAAATACAGAAAAGAAATTTTTTTGGAACTGATTTGGTATTTTTCATGGAAATGGTGTAGTTTTGAATAAATGGAAATAAATAGTCAAGTGATATCATAAATAAGGAAAATGTGATTTTAAAGCTTGGACACTCCTAATATATGGTATTCTGATTATTGGGGGGTATTTTGGTAATTTTTGATGAGAAGTAATATGTATGTCTTTGTATAGGTATTTAATAAGTGAATTGTTAATGGTTAAACAATTAAAATAAATTATTTATTGACCTAATAAATTATTGAAAAATTATTAAGGTATTAATAATATTAGATTAAGATATTCTTAGATAATTTATAATATTTAGATTAAAAGTGGATTTAAAATATTATTAGATGACTAATAATATTAGATTAAAGCATTAACAAATGATTAACATATTATTAAATAACTAAAAATATTAGATTAAAATATTATTAACGTACCTAATAATATTAGATTAAAATATTATTCAAAGATTATTATTATTATATTAAACTATTATTAGATGATTAAAATATTATTAAATGAATAATAATATTCAAAATTGAATAAAATATTATTAAAAAATTAATAATATTAGTTAAGGATTAAAATATTATTAAATAATTAATAATATTCGTAATTGAATAAAATATTAATAATATTAGTTAAGGATTCAAATATTATTAAATGATTAATAATATTCGTAATTGAATAAAACATTAATAATATTACTTAATGATTAAAATATTATTAAATGATTAATACTATTCGTAATTGAATAAAATATTATTAAAAAGTTAATAATATTAAATGAATGAGATATTATTTAGTGATAAGTAATATTAGTAAATGAGTAGGGTATTATTAGTTGATTAATAATACTAAGAGATGAATACAATATTATTAAAGGTAATAATATTAGATGGGTTCAAGGTAATGTTACGTGATAGTAATATATATTATCAAGGGGTGATAATATAACTAAGGAATTGACGGAATGACTAAATGTTCAACCACATAATATAGAGTGATGATATTATACGATTTACTAATTGGAAAATCAATTATAGGTTTTTTCAAGGGAGATAGTTAAACTGCTTAACCGAATAAATTTAATTTCGTAGCAGTAGACTACAAACGAGTCAAGTTTTCTAACTCATACTTGAGTTATTACTTTCGAATCATGTTAGTGGATAATTATTGTTGATTACGCTACATCCTTAATCATTATTGTTAAATCGCACGTTGTGCAATTGAATTTCTGTTCTATTATTATTGATCTGTGAATTAATTAAAGTTCTTTCATTTATGAACTGTTTATGAGATAGATCTATGCTAGTTGTATCAGCTAGATCAAGTATGTTTAAATTTGTTAAATCAAATATGTTTTAAAAGTTGTTCATAACCAATTGATTGGGTATGGACTCTTGACTGAGAAAAAGAATAATTTTATTAAAGCATGATATTGGAAAATAATTATTGCTCGATTATTAAGTGTTTATGCATAATACACCGAATATGAAAGGTTGATCCCCTTGATTACCAAAACTTATTAAAAAGACTAGTTTAAAATACTTACAACCTTAGTATATGTTCATGGTTATTTCAAACCACTCAGCTTCTATTCCTCAAATATTCGAATATTCAATTATTGAGAATGAATTCATGTTCTTTCACAATCGATTTCTATTGTTGAACATTGAAAGCTAAATTCATTTCTAATCATGATATATCTCCTTTGTATTTAAACTTGCTAAGCAAATTAGTTGCTTACTCTTACTATATCATGACATTTATTTCAGCTAAGCCCGAGACGTCCAAGAAGGACAAAGGAAAAGAAAAAGTGCAAGAATAGTTAATGAGAATGTATAAGTATTATTTTACTTTTATATAGTTGGATATGTAAACCTTTATTATATTATGGGTATGTTTAAGTTAAGGTTATGAAGACCTTTGGACGAAGTTGTAAGACTTTATTATGATGAACAATGTATGTTTATTATTCCGCAATAGTTTATAGAATGTGTATGTTATCGATGGATTGTGAGCACTAGATCCGATGTTAGAGAACCCGAATTTAGGGGCGTCACAGGAAGCGAGAAGCTTAAATAATCACGTACAATGATTTAAGTGATAAATCACTTGTTTATCGAAGTTAGAAAGTATATATATATATGGTCTGGATCTTAAGCTCACTCAACTAAAAGCTTACCTAACTCACCTCTCTTTAGCGACGGACCTGACGACGGTTTGGTCCGTCGCTATATATACAACCGTCGTCTTAGCTTTTAGCGACGGACAACATATAGCGACGGACAACATATAGACGACTATTGTATATATAGCGACGGACGAACCGTCGCCCGATCCGTCGCTAAAGGGGGGTGAGTTTGGGTGAGCTTTTAGTTGGGTGAGCCTAAGATACTTATCGTATATATATATATATATATATATATATACTTTATTTCAATATATTCATCATGCAAGCTTTTAGATGATGTCATGTGAGCCTAGGAATCACAGGGTCGAAGATTCAAACAATGAATCTAGATCTGGTTTCCATGATAGACTTGTTTAAGTTGTATAGTCAGCTTGCAATCTAGTGTAGATGCAATCTTGGGCCTTAAAAAAGTATCCAGATTTAAGACCCCATAATAGTGAAAATCATGTATGTGGTGCTCGGGCTTCCTTTGACGGCTTCCATGTATTTTTGAGAACCATAGACAGTATCCTATACCCAAGTAGAAACTTTACTTACTGAAAGATTTATTTCAATTATTGACAAACCTGTATATGTAACCGAAGCTTCACTAAGCTTCTTTTAGTTAGCCTCTGCAAGATAATTCTCATAGTTTCTATTCCAGTGTCCAGGTTTATTGCAGTGGAAGAAAACTCATTTGCTATTCGTATTAGTTTTTTTTTCTTATTATCCTTTGTTTTTGCCTTTCTATTTACCTTCTTTGAATCGTTCTTCTTTTCAGAAGATCATTTGGCCCCTACCAGTAAGACTTAGTCTTTCTTGGTTGGAAAGTGACTCTCAATGTGACACCCCCAAATTTGGATACTTTATTTCCACATGATTTGGTGTTCACTATATAATTATAACATCCAACTACTGCCGAATAATAAGGAATGCAAAATAAATTACAACCTTATCATTAAATAAAAAAATCTTCCTTATAAAAGGATTACAACTTAATTGAATAAATTCCAGGGTTTGCTAAACTTAACATAAACAATAAGTGCGAAAAATAAAACATAACATAAAAGAAGTCTTATTACAATCATAATCAAAACACAACAAGTCTTCACTTGTTCATATTGCCTTTCCCTTTACTCGTTGATGGCACATCAACGTTCTTGACCTTAGCTGCAATGGTTTTTTAATTGTAAGAGTGAGCAAACAAAAGCTCACTTAGAATAACAATAATAATAACGATGACATAACTGAATAACTTCAAAAGATTTGAATAATCTTTTCTTTCATCAATAACAAAGAATTGAATAATAATTCTTTCATCAACATTTAGAATTTTGAATATAGAAATCATCTGAGGGTCATAAGGCCTTGAACTTTGTCCTAGGTTATAAACATTTCTATTTAAAACCTTTAATAGTCGTTTAGACTATAGACTTTTAACTCGTACTTAGGGGGATCAGCCCTTCGTACCATGTATTGTGCACAAACATCTTAACGCTTTCGCATGGTAATCTCCTATTAAATAGGGTTGTTCATCTCAGTATTTGATACAAGTCTGCACCAAAGAAAGTTTGGTGTAGATAAGCTTAAAAGGAAATTTGGAGTTCAACTATCATCAACTAAGGAGTAGTTGAATCGACTCACAATAATTTAAGAGTTCAATAATACAAGAATTATGAACCAAGTATAAGTTATAACAATAGACTTCATATTAAATAGGCATGCTTTAGAAATAACTTAAAGCATTTGAAAAATAGATAAACCTTGCTTGAACGATTAAGTCAAGGTCACGTTAATTCAATAATAAACTTTGATATGATATTTGCTCAATATGGAATTTATAAAGAATACAAATAACTCGCGTCATTATAATCAATAAAGATAGCTCAAGTAAAGTTTAAGTTTAGAAAACTTGACTCAAGAGCAAGCTACACTTTACAATACACAAATCACTTTCTCAATCGTCCTACACATTACATTACGTTTACAGTATCAGTTAGTTTCTAATCATTACGTTTAATCGTTGAACTTCTTACTTAAGTTCAACTTAACAACGTGGTTTACAACTTAACTTGCTAACTAACCACATACGTGAGTCTAAACTCACAACATGCATATCATACGCGTATAACACTTTAAACTATCATATCAAATCCTATGATAATAATATCCAAGTACACACATAACATATTAATATGAGATTTCAAATTATCTTAAACATATCAAAAATATGTTATCTTATTGTTTAATACACTTAACATGTCATCACATTAAGTTAGCTAATCATGTACTGCATAAAAACTACTCGGAACCAAGCTAACATTTTCGGACAGCATGTAGCCTAGCTGGGGCGGGGGTTTATTGGCCAAAACGCCCCGCCGGGGCGGGGGCCCCCACTGGTGGGTTCCCCGGCTCGCGAACTGTGCCGAGAAAAAGCCAATTTGACTTATTTCTTCGCACCAAAGTTCGATTTTAACTAACACAATGTATATGAAACTTTATACAAACAAAACCTTAAACTTCTAACATGATTTTAATATACATAAACACCACAACACATAATCAAAACACTAATTTTCATGATTTTGAAGAAAACACCATTTTTAAGCGTTCTTGACGAAAATTAACACTGTGACTTTGTTTTTAAACCAAATCAAATAATTCAAAGCATGTTATTTTTGTTTCTTGATGTATTATCATAATCTATGATCAATTTACATAATATATCATAATTCAATACAAATTTTGATAATTTAAAGACTATTTTTCAAAACTAGTTTACTATAAATTGCTATGAACATGATTTCTTCATGTTCATTATATTTACATGAATTAAACCATCTAAATTATCACATAACACCTATATAATAGTATATATATATATATACAATACAACCTATATACATCGTAATCACATAGATTTCATGAAATCTAATTTTCAGAGGACTTAAAACATAAAACACTGAAGAACACAAATTTAAAAATCATGGAATTAGGATTACACCCTTTCTAGCTTTCAAGGAAGACGATGATGGTGATTCTTTGTTTACAAAATCACAGTGCTTCTTCTTACTTCTCTCTTTTCTCTCTTTTCTTTCTCTATTCTCTGTTTTCTTTCTAACACAGACTAACTTTGTTTTGTTCTTCTAAACTAACGTATATACATATAATATAACTTACAAATATTATACATATAATACATAAATATAAAATATATAACTTCCAATACATAATGACCCTTAATAAATATAATAATTGTAATTAACATATAAGTTACAATATTTTAAATTTTAAAAGCCATAAGGCTTGTTTGGCAAAACAGCTTATTTAAAAACATGTTTTTAGTAGTTAAGGCCCCGTTTGGCAAAACGGAATTAAAACAGGTGCAAGGGCCTTGTTTGGGTAAAATTAATTTAAAATCTCTTTTTATTCTTTTAATAAGTCCTTTAAAACATATTTTTAATGTCATACTTTAATTAATTAAATCTTAACATTATAATTTAATTAAATTAAAACTAACATCACATAACCAAATAAAATTTATCACATAACAATTATAATTACTCGCAACTAATAATCTCATGTAGCAATTACCACATAAAATTTATCTAATTTAATTATCTCAATTAAATTAGAACTATACCATAAAATTATTACACATCAATTAAATTAAATATTAAATATTTATTTAATTAATATATTACACTTAATTAAATTACTCCACAACAATCATATAAATTATTTATTTCACTCAATAAATAAATTAATTAAAATATTTATTTAATTCAATAAATATTTAAAATTCATATAAAATTCTCATTCGTTACACTCAACAGTTTATAACATGTTTAAGCAAATCAGCGAGGCTGACATCTAGCTTGTACATCTGAAAATTCACAATAATTTTGACAAGGAGTCCGAGAGTGAGTGCAAGATCAAATTTTGGCTCAATTTTCCATCCATGAAAAAACCTAGTTGTCCTATTTGTTCAATCAGATTGATCATCTTAAAGATATGTGTCTTCACTGTAGTACCATCGGTCCTTCTAGATTGGAATAGCTCCTTAGATATCTGATATCTATTAGTCCTACTTTCCTCACCATTCAACTCTTTGAAGTGTAGGAATATAGTATGAGCATCCATAGTTTTATGCTGACGCTGAAACTCGTTACTCATGGATGCGATCATGATGCATTGAGTCAACTATGCATCATCTTGCTACTTTCTAAAAGTAGCAATCTCTTCCTCATAGGCATTATCTGCAACCATTACAGAGATATACGTATTAAGGACATAAGATATCTTTTCAGCCTTAAGAACTATTCCGAAATTCTTTAACCAATTTGTTTAATTCGGTTCGATTAATTAGCATCTAATATGCTACGCAGTGATAGTAATTTAGACATTGTAAAAATTTATAAATGAATTTATAATTAACAACATTATAGCATACATTCTTTTATTAATTACCAAAATAAATTAGGTCTTATTTTAAATTGGTATCTCCTACTATTTTCTTCAAACTATATTACCCTTACTTATATAGTTCAACAATATCTAATTAAAGATTTGCAAGTGAGAATAAGTATCTCATTCCAAATGTATATAGCCTTGTGGTGGCACAACAAACTATATATAAATAAATAAGTAGACAACTATTGTCAATTATATCATCATGTAACTCCTTTTGTCTCTTAGATTATTTTGATCAAGTTGTGGAACATCCGAATCAAAATTATCTAAGTTAAGTCCAACCTAGTACATTCATATATTCAAATAGAAAAATATCATCCATGTAGTGACACAACAAAAAAGTATTGTTCAATTTCTTTATAAGCATCAAATATGATAAAATAACATCTTAAATATTTAATAATTATCTTGTGGTGACACAACAAACTTCTATTAAATATTTAATACTCTATTAATTTTATCATGCTAGAAGGCGACGTTCGATATTCTAAATATCTTTGAACGTTTAGGACTTAATATAAATTCTTTGAGGGGCTTGTTATTATTTGTCTCATCTTGTTTAGCGTGCATTCACACACATATATATAAAATAACATGCGAAGCATGTTTTATAATATATAATATATATAATAAGCATGCACATATAGAATACTATATTCTACCCAGATTGATGATAGACTTTATTCTAGTTTGGTTCACTAGAGCCACCAAGTGAACAAAAAGGTCAAATCTAGGGGTGCAAGAATTAAATTTAAATATAACTATTATATTTAAATTCCGGGCTCCATTACAATTGGGTCTTCATGCGCTCCTTGCTCATTTGGTCTCCAATTATTCATGTAATTCTTACTAATCATATTACATAAACTATTTACAATAAATAAAAACCTTGATCAACAGTCAAGGAGAAGTATATTGGAGGGAGATAGAAATTACATTTAGAAAAATTAGAGAAGACGAAGTATGCAGACCCTATTTATAAAACCCATACATTCAAGCATCCAAATAAAATAAAATCTAATCATATTGGTTAATAGCCCATAATCAATGCATCAATAAATAAAACATTCATCTCATGAATAATAAACATTCAATATATATATTGATATCAATTTAATGGGTAATTTTAGTTAGCTTAAAATTCAATTCAGGATTAAAATAAACACTTTTATTTTAATCCAAATTTAAATCAAAATAAACGTTTTATTTTAATTTATCCATTTTTAAATAAAAATAAAGTCCTTTATTTTTAATCAAATTATTTAATCAAAATAAACTCTTTTATTTTAATTAATATGGAATCTAATTTCAAGTTAAAATAAACTACTTTATTTTAACTTTTTAAAACTGTTATGAAAAATAAAATAAAATATGTGGAATCCAATTCCTTATCAAAATAAACTCCTTTATTTTGATTAATATGAAATCCTATTTCATATCTAAATAAAATCTTTTATTTAAGAAAACATAGAATCCCTTTTCCTAATCACAAATAAACTTCTTTTATTTTTAGGAAACAAAGAATTAAATTTCATCTCCAATTAGTTATCATAGAATCCAATTCCAATTCTAATTAGTTAGAATGAAATTAAATTCTAATTACAATAAATATAATTATGTTAATCCAATTCCAAATAAAATAAACAACTTTATTTAAATTTAGAATTACTGAAAAATATGGAATTTAATTTTTAATTTAAAATAAACCTTTTATTTTAATTAGAAATAAAATTATTTAATAAAATAAATTTTTATTCAATTTTGGGTACCGGCACTGTGGCGTCCCGAATGAACTGGATTCGGGCGCTGCGGCGCCGGATAACCCATTTTTCAAAAAATCGTGGCCAGCGCTATGGCACCCCATGTATAATATAAACCGGCGCTGAGGCGCCGGATCACCCATTTGAAAACCCGGACCAGTGCTGCAGCGCCCAGATTACACTATCATCCGGCGTCGCGGTTCCAGTGTCTAGAAACTATTTTTTCAGTTCGCGAATTATGCAGTTTTTCTCCAAAAAAATATGATTCTATGCCAATAATTATGCCAAAAAAAATTATTCTAAACACATATCAACATACATATCAAATTTGAACAATTAATCACTTGCATAAAGGTTTAACTTTGATATCACTGTTAGGTTTGTAAGATTCATGGACATAATCAAATTGCATAAAAATAAGCGGAAGCATGGTAAATCATAGTTTTAAAATTTTACAAACCATATACCCAAATCATCCTTTATGCGCAATTATTAATTAAACGAAAGAGATGAAGAAAAAGATTCATACCCTTGAAGATACGAGCTTCCTCAAGTACGAGTTTAACTTCAAATCTTTTCATGCTCTCCTTGAATTTACTAGGTTAGATTCCTTATTTTGATCAACGTTAGCCACCCATGTATTTGGCCTCTAGAGGTGATCCACCAAGGAATAATCTTTACTCAAGAAGTAGGGTGTTTGGCTAAACCCTAGTTTTCTTCTTTTTAAAAAAGGAGTGCTCTCCCAACTATTGGAATAAAGTGTGTTTTCTTGTTCCATAATAAGACGAATTTCTTATTTATAGATGTAGGCAACCCTCCTAAACAATTTAAGATTAAGGTTTAATATTAAATAATTAAACCCTTTTAATTAATTAGGCTTCCCAATCTTATTAGGAATAATTAATTAGACTCTTTTAATTAATTAGCCTCCTAATCTTATTAAGAATATATATGAGAGAGTATCTTATTAATTAATTTCCAAGCTCCTTTATGAATTAAATAATAATAGTAATAATAATAATAATAATAATAATAATAATAATAATAATAATAATAATAATAATAATAATAATAATAATAATAATAATAATAATAATAATAATAATAATAATAATAATAAGACTCCTCTTATTAATTTATATTTAATATTTTCAAAATATTAAATAATAAATATTAAGCTATTTAATTTATTTTATCACCATAGATTAAATTAAATACACTTAACCTATTATTACGATTATGCCATTTGCTTCTTAAATAAATATTATTTCTTTTATGGTGTGACCCTTTAGGTTCTCCATATTAAATCGGTTATGAATAAATTAATTAGAACAATTCTAATCTTATTTAAATAAATAAATTAACTATTTAATTCATTTAAATAAATAATATTTATTCTACAATAAGGGTAAGCCCCCTTAGCGCGTAATAACTTTCCAGATAATATAGATTTTAACATTAATCATAAAAGAACCTTTGAGTAAATAGTTACCGTACAATTCAATCCTTCCACCATACAATGTCCCAATTAAATATAAGACACGAAATTACTATCAAGTCTTATTTTATTTAATTATATGTATTTCAATCCTTAAATGAACAACTTCAAATAATGCAAATTAGAAACTGCTTTCTAATTTCATTCCACCTTGACCAAGGATTCCTAGGTTGTCATTTATCGAATCACATAGGACATTTCTCTTCTTTTACTAGAAGCGGTAGATTCTTTATTGAACATTCATTATCTCCATATATAACTTATTACACCCAAGCATACCCTTTGATATACCCTACGGGTCTTAAAAGACACGTCAAAGTATAACTCATCATACACAAGATACTATGATGATCTCAAGTCTAAGGATCACTTGTACAACTATCACTATAGGAATTCCTATTGACAGACAAGTAAAACTCCATTAGGTATTCCTTAGCGAGCCACGTTCAGTGTACTTATTTTATGACATCCCAGATTTTTAAGAAATTATAAATGGGAATTTAATAATAAAATTCTTATTACGAGATATTTTGAGTTTGGATATGTGTTATATGTGGTGAAGTATATGATGTGGTGTGAATATAGAAGATATATATATATATTCATAGGTTGGAGGAATGAGGTTTAGTAGTTAATTTATTTTAACTATTAAAGAAGGGAAACGAAATTGTTGAAAAGAGAATTAAGTTAATTAAGTTGGAACTTATATTATTGAATAATATAATTTGATTATTATGCCTTGTTGGCACTATAATTATTATGAATTAAATTTCATAAATAATGAGAGTAATTCACTTAATTAAAATAGTAAATTAATATAAATATAATTGTTTTAATAAAATATGAAGGTAATATATTACATGTAAGAGTAATACGTTTATGTAATGGCTTAATATATTATATTTAGCCAAGTGAATGTAAATGGGTATGAGAATGAGAAGAACCAATATAATTATAAATAAATATTGGTGTTAGGATTAATGAATAAAATAAATATTCAATGGGAATTAGTATGGAATAATTTATTTAAGTATGATGGTATTAAATAAATTGATTAATATTTAAGTAGTGATTAGATGTATGGATTAAATAAATTGTATTGAGACAATTTATGCGAGGAAAGGAATTAAATAATTATATATTATAATTATATAATTCATGTGAGTTAAGTAAAATAAAGGGAATAAATATTAACTATTTTAATGGAAATATTTATTCTAATAGAGATGTTTATTTTAGTTACAAAGGTAATTTCATAATTTATAGTGTAGTAATTATACATGTTATAATTACATAATTACTTAATGAGGCTAAATAGTTTAACAATAAAATAAAGGTATGACAAATGGGCCTTATAATAAAAGATTTATAATAATAAATTAGAAATGTGTTATTTGATGCTAGCCAAACAAGGTCTTATGACCTTTGGTATTTTAAACAGCTATTTGTATTTTAACTGATGCGTTAAAAATATTATAAAGGTTTTGTCAGTTTTATTCACGTAAAAATATTCCTAAGGCTAAGAAGAAGAAGAACAGAGAAGAAGAGAGAGCCTAGAGGAAAAATTGAGAAGATGTTTTGTAAAATCAAAGAAGGAAGATGATTCAACCAAAGTTGCTCTAATCATCTAGATAATCTAAACAAGAATCAAAGGTAATAATCTAGCTTTGAGTTCTTAGTTTTATTTTCTTGAGTATTCCTTGAAAAGTTGGATTTCTACAGTTAATTCGTTAAGGAATTGGTTATAGATGTTAATGGATATGTTTAATATGCTTTATATAATCTAAAAGTGATTTTTAAGAAATCAAATTCATAAAGATGTGTTGGAAGATGAAGAAATTTGGGTTATGGCTTAGTATATGTATTTTGGTCTATTTTCAAGCTTAAATTGATGGTTAAATCAATTGTGTAATCTAAAATTGATTATAGATGTTGTTAGGATGTTGAAAGACGAAAACAATGAAGTTTAAACGGATTGATTTGGTTAGGAATCGAATATGTGGTGAATGATTTCGCTAAAACATGTTAAAACATGTAATACTAATATGAACATGAGTTTTGAGTAAAAATTTAGGTTCTTAATGTTTCTATAAATTATGAATATCCTTGCTATGTCGTAGTTCTATGAATTACGAATCCATAGAGTTGAAAACGGACTCAATTGGATGTGTATAACACAATTTATGAAGATGGGAAGGAGGAAAGGGTTAGAGAATTTGCCAGAACAACATACTGGAGGAAAAAGTCACGTAACACGCTGCCAGGGGCGTAGCTGCGCTGCCCCCAAGGCTGATTGGGGCGCAGCTGCGCCGGGAGGAAAGTTAGTCGGGGACTGTTTTGACCTCCTGTGGTAAAACAGCCATAACGTTTTCATACGAACTCGGATTGAGGTGATTCAAGATGATCCGGAACGAGCACGAGTAGACCTACAACTTTTGTTCTTTAAGTGTTTCAATTTGAGGTCGTTAGATAGGGTCAAAATGGTCATTTGTGGGACTGATGTGTTTTTGGAGGCAATCGGAGGGCGTCGGGCATGCACGTAAGCACATGTAATGCTCCCGATCATGTAAAATGATGTTCTAACTTTCATAACATGACTATTAGGTATTATAATAATACTTAGCATTAACCCTTGAGTATTAGACAATTTGGTTGGGCGTGCTAAGCGTGCACAAATGCGTGTCATTTGGGCGTTCGAATAGGCAAGTTTGGCGTACGGACGTGCAAGCGTCTCAATGCCGTAACGAGTGTGTATGACCTTGTTTAATATTATGTTTTTATAACAGTGAAATATTATAGAGTAATGTAACCCAATATAGGAGCATGCAAATCACATGCGAAAGTGGCGAGTTAGGCGTGTGACGTATAAACGTAGAAACACCGTGTAATGTGGTAATACACTTAAATAGTGTTTTGATTCTAATGAAATGAATATTATAATATATGAAATGTGGTTAATATAAAACCAATAGGTAGTCCTAGCAGGACTTAAACACCTGAATGAATTTTGAATATTATGAAAAAGAATTATAGTGAAATATAAGTCGATAGTTAACACAATCAAATTGAACATTGTGTATTGATAATAGGAAGGGTTATGAGATGTAGAGTAAAATTTACGTTATAACTAATATGCATTGCTATGTGATTGATAATTGATGTGCATGATTATATAATTGTGTAGGGCACGTGAAGTGCAGATATCTGTAAGCTGTTAAACTGTTATTGGTAAACAACGATCAAGGCAAGTCTTTCAGTTCCTATTTTCTACGTGCACTTGATGATGAACTGTTTTAAATTATTTTGCAAAGAAGCATGCTATGTTGTATATATATTGTAAGCATGAAATGTTAAAGTCAAATTATGACTACATTGATTGATTAAAGAATGTTGATTGAGTAAGGAACTCAATCTTTATATTTGTTATGTGATGTAAAGAATGCATGCCATGTTACTTTAATTATTATGAGATGTATGTTGAACATGTATTTATGTGCTATGTGATGCATGAAAGCTGTTAGATCTTGCTGAGCTGTCGAGCTCATTCTTGCAAATAATCACTTTTGCAGGTTAAGGATTCAAGGTAACGCTATGTGCTACTTGAAAGAAATGAATCAGATGTAATGCATGCAGATTTATATACTTTGGCTGAATTGTTATTACTTTGGACCCTATTTAAGGCTTCAGATAATGTATTTGATAATGTATGATGGTTAACAGATGTTGAGTTGTAAAGTTTAAATTTTTACCGATGTATAAGGGTTATTGAACATGGTTGTAAGTTTTAGTTTATAATAACTTTGACGAAGCGATTCATGAAATAAAGTTGTATCAAAGTTATGTAACGATAAAGGTTGAGATTCAGGGAAATAAAGAAGGAATAATATAAAAGTTTAATTATTTCATATTTTTAGTGATTGTATCATTGATTAATGATGTAAAGTCTGAATAATGATGTATTGTTAACGACCGATGTCGAGAGTTGTATTTTATGAATTTTGGGGACGTTACATATTTTCCAATAAGAACCTACATACTTACTTTACTGTCTCCACACAAATGATTATGAGATCAATCATCCTTATCCAATGAGTAAGCAACGTATGTATCAATCTATCCGGATTCACTAATCCCCTTTTTAGTAATCCAACGATTGAGAACTATTTTAGTTTTAAGCTATCTAAGAATTTAGATCTCATTAGCATGATCATCATCATGATTCTAAAGGTATTGCTTAAAACTATGGATTTATCACATTTTATTATAACATCATCATGTAGATAATTAAATGCCTTTAATTAAATAACTCTTTTTTTAATAAATGAATAATATTGTTACAAAGTATATTTTATCATCAAATATGATTGGCTTGTGTGCATACTACTTTCACTCTCGACATCAATCATCAAAGCCAAGTGCGTCTACAAATTAAAAAGGATGATTGGGCACCTAAACAAAAAAGCTCATAACCTCTACTCGATCACCATATGGGTCATGAGGTAAAAGACTCTTGCGATCTCAGCACCTTATTAGCCCATTCGTCCAACACAAAAAAATGATTGCCTGGATGACAAACAAGACTGGGGAAATTTCAGAAGCAACGATACTTCAACACTGGGGCATTCATTGAACATCCAAAAAAGGAAAATGCGTAAGTCGACGCCCATAACATGATCCCATCAGCATGCGACGTCATCATCAGAGCTTCCCTCATATCATTTCACTGGCGATCCAGTACGATCATTTAGTTTTTTCCAATCATAATTTTCTTAGAATACATCGATCCACATAAGAGGTGCGACTCTTTCATCTCTTTATTTTGTTTTCTGGACATTCACTAGCGATGATAGACATGTGAAGTATAGATAAATCTTGCATTAGAATCTTAGAAAAATGTTTTAATAGAGAATGTTTTGTTTAACTTGTTATGAAGTGGATTAATTCCGATAAGCGTCCTTGGAGCAAGAATCACGGGAACGATTAGAGAATTAAGACTATTCAGTCTTTTGATTAGGCAAAATCCTAGTTCAAAGTGCTATTTGGAGCAGAATTGACCACATATAATGTCTGCACTTTGCAGTTGCACTGACTCTTCGTTTTGGGGTATGAACTATGGCAACAATAATGACAATTAATGAGAAAATAGAAGATAGGTAGAGGCCAACCGAATGTCTCAAATCGTGGTCTGGATTACTCGAGTAATTAGTCCTGAGGGTTGTCTTTACACCTGGTGCCCTAAAGCCATCTAGTTTGGGAGTCACCAGCCCAACGCTCGCTACATGAGTAACTTAGTGCCTAAGAAAAAGAGCATTGCAAGGAGAAGAATGCGAGACCTGAGCAGATCCAAATCGTGGTCTGGGTTACTCTAGTAATTAAGCTTGAGGGATTTCTTTACATATGGTGCCCTAAAGCCGTCTGGTTTGGGAGTCACCGGCTTAACCATCGTTACATGGGTAACTTAGAGCCTAAGAAAATGAATCTTGCACAAGCTCAAGTGAGGGATAAATAGAGTAGACTGTTTGACTTGTCTCGAAGTATGGCCTTTGTTGCTCGAGTAAGTAAACCCAAAGGGGTATCCTTACACCTAGTGCCTTAAAGCCATTTGGTTTGGGAGTCATTAGTCCAAAGCTCGTTAAATGGGTAACTCTGAACAGCCTAAGAAAACGAGACAAGTTAAGCGAGAGAAAAGACAAAAAAAGAAAAAGAAAAGAAAAGAAGATTTGGAATCAAGAAAATTTTCAAGAAGGAAATAAGATCATTTAAAAGTCATAGAATAGAAACCCCTACTAAGGGTTACGTCACTTATAGTGCACATATCAAATGATGTTAATTTTGTGAGGAGCGGTGTCTAAAGTAAAGACGAAGTATCTTCGATAAAGGGAGATAAGTTTTTTGAATTAGATCTTACACATGAACAATGACCATGGATGCTTAAGTTTTCTTGCGATTTCATAACTTGTTAAATGAAACATTTCTTCAAAGGAAAGGAATAGGAAAAAAAAATATTGAAGTTAGTGATTTACAACTTGCTTAGAAAAATTTCATTTTCATACTCAATTTCAAGATCTTTAGTGGTAAGATAAAAACTCCGTGACTGTTGTGACAACCCAAAAATCGAATTGTCAAGAATATTAAGTTTAAAGAATTATTAATTAATAAAATAGATTTTTATTAATTATATTCTTTGTTATGTGTTTATTAGTCATTCTATGACCTATGATGATTATAAAACGGGAGGATTCTTGCTACGAGCTAGACTGAACGAGTAAGAATTTTCAAGACAAAAAAAAATAAATTCCGGGAACAAAAATATTTCAGAAAAAAAGACGAAATAGGCACTATTCACGGGATGAAACCTAAGGGTTAGGGTTTGAATAAACTAGGCCTTTCTGAGAGTTCGGTATGTCGTAATGGCATTCTGTGTGAAGATTTGCTGGTAATATGCCGTGAAAAGTTATGTTAGCCGATAAAAGTTTTTCTCAAAAAACGTGCAAAAATCGAACGAAATAAAAATGATGAAAAGTATTGTTATGTACTTTTCATTCGTTTATCTACGTTGTGGGAAAACGTGAAGGAAAACGATAATCATAAAAAAATGTTTTTCAGTTTTTTAAAGTTTCGAAGAACGTGTAAAAGTTATTCGGTAGAAGAAAGACGGAATATCCAAAAAATTTTAAAATTTGAGAATGCAGTTTTTTAAACTATCGGATGAATTCCGAATTATGGAACAACAAAGCTTCCAAGAGAAGCTTCGTGAGATATTTTGAGTAAAGAGGTGTGAATAGTAGAAAGAGGGGGTGTTTTATAAGTTTTGCAAACCTAAAGGTTTTGACTTTACAAGACCGTAAGTTATGTGACCAAATTGTAAACTGGTGAAAAATTATATAATGACCAAAGTGCCTTCACTCTTGGTTTTCTATATATAATAGCTCATTCTCTTAGATTTGAAATCCAAGAGAAAACTCATTGAGAGAGAGAGCAATAAGGAAGAGAAAGAGCTTGATAGCTCGGATCGAAGAAGATCGAGAAAAAAAAAGCTTACAAATAATAAGAATAACTAAGAGGAAGAAGAAAATGGAAGAAACTCAAGAAGAAAAGTATCAAAACCTAACCTTAATCAATTATTTTCTTTAAGTTTTCTATAAAATTTCATAGCTTAATGGAAAAGGGAAGTAAAAGATGGTAGAAGATGTTAATGGATGATTCAGATGAGTTATATGAACTCTTCGATGTTATAAGGATGAATTAACAAACTTATAACATTAAAATATAAGAAAACGTAAAATCGTAATCATAATAACGATTAAAAAATGAAGAACGCGAAGAACGCGGTAAGAACGTTGTTGATGGAAAGTATGAAAACCATCAAATTAGAGCTTGTTGTTGATGGACAATTTTAATACCATCGTATATATGTATGCTTGGTTAGAAATGGTAGAAACGTTCATGAAGAACGTATTGAAATTAGCCGATAACGAAGTTATGACAAATTTTTGTAAAATTTCCTGAATGATAGTCAAAAGTCGTTGTTTAACTTAGAAACCTAGGTTTTTGATGGCGTATCAAAGAACTATTTATTTAAGAGTCGTGGACTCAAGAACGGTCGAATTCATACTTAAAATGAAGAAACGAACGACGAACGTTCACGAACGTTTAACGAACATGTAATGAAAATTTAAACGATGAATTTATCGTTAACGAATTCAGAAACTTATTCTGTTCGGATAGAATTGAAGTACGTAAGATATGTGAGCTAATAACTTTTGAACGAGCAAATTCTGAGTTATAACGATCGCGTTATGAGCCCGGGAAGAAATCATAATGAAAAACTTAAAAAAAAAAAAATCAAAGGCTCATGGTCAGCGCCTAAGAAACTGATGCAGCAGCGCCTACCTGGGGACTCAGCCCCTGCTAACTCGTGCCGAAGCGTGGCCATCAAATGGAACCGACGTCACAGCACTGGTGTAGGCACTCGAAATTTTGTATTCCTATTACTAACCCTGCAGGTGGGTAAAATCGTCATTTACCTCCTGGCGACAACCCCGAGATGTCAATATCAACCCCAGTCACTATACTGGGATGTCAAGTTAAACCCCGACAATACCGAGATGTCAAGTGAACCCCTGGTGACCATACCGGGATGTCAGCAGCCCCGACGACAACCCCGGGATGTTAAGATTAACCCCAGTCACTATACCAGGATGTCAGTCAAACCACGACAACACCGGGATGTCAGTGAAGCCCCGGTGACAATACCGGGATGTCAAGCTACCCCGTTGACAACCCTGGGATGTCAAGATTAATCCTGGTCACACTACCGGGATGTCAAGCAGCCCTGGCGACAACCCCAGGATGTCAAGATCAACCCCGATCACTATATCGGGATGTCAAGTGAAGCCCCAGTGACCATACTGGGATGTCAAGAAGCCCCGACGACAACCCCGAAATGTCAAGATCAACCGCAATCACTATATCGGGATGTCAAGTCAAACCCCGACAACACCGGGAGGTCAAGTGAAGCCCTAGTGACCATACCAGGATGTCAAGCAGCCCCAGTGATAACCCCGGGAGATCAATCCAACCTTTGGAGATAACCCTGAAGCATCGTATCATCCCCAGAGACAACCTTGGGAAACCAAGTCAGCCTTAGTGACAACCCTGAGGACAAATAGAGTTGACTAAGATCAAAACCTCGGAGACAACCCCGAGAAAATAGTCGAAGATCGTGCCAGTACATGAGACAACCCCTGGAGGGGCAAAATTGTCATTTTACCAACTTGAAGCCAATCCGGTCAAAATCAAGCTGAATTGATGCAATGAAGGTTAGAAAGAACCATAACATTGATCCTGAGTGAAAACAGCACAATACAGCTCAACGGACAAACTGCAAAGAAACGAAGACCCGATTATGAACCCATCTTCTTGGACTCGGAAAAGGTTTAGTCCCATGTCATTGTGACGCTCTCGGCGAGGGCTTTCCAAAAAGGTATAACACACCTCAAACGGACGCTCCGATCAAAAGTTAAAAAGTTTCGAACTTGACATCATGTTGCTCAGAATGCACGTACTTCGAGACGACAAAACCCACTATGTGGACCCTGACACATAGACCCGCAGGTAGACCCGCGACTACTGTGGGTAGGCCCGCTTCCATCGGGTCCTTAAATATAAGTGCCCCTTGCCAAAAAAAAAAGAACAAAAAAAGAAAACGCTCTGAAACTCCGCCCATTTCATTTCCTAGCCCGACTTTTTGTACTCCAAACCTCATTTTTAATACTCTAACTCGTAGGTATACTCATATACTACCACATACCAAAAATTAAACGGTGGAAACGTCCATTTGAAGCCTACCAAGCGGCAAAAAGCCCGTATAGCAGTCCATTGTAAGTATTTTTACGATCAGAACTCCTTTCCTACTTTATTGCCTATTTATACAAGTGCAAGTAAAGTTTCATCTTCTGATTTTTCCCGGAACTCAGTTCTGTGGCCCTTTTTGCTTACGTTTTAGTACATTTTAGTACATATATACGTTTTTTTTTCATTTACACAGCCCGAATCAACAATCCGCGGCTTTTACTCGCTTATATGTATATATATATATGTACTAACTTGCACGATCTGGATCACTGATTCGTGGTCTTTTTAACTTTTTTATGTATATATTTAACTATATATATACACTAACTTTTCAGTTCTATCAGTCCCGGATGGCAAATCCGTGGCATCTACTGCTTTTATATATATAACTATATATATATACATATATATATATATATATATATATATAAATTTTTCTGACTTCATTTGGCCTGGATTGTTGAATTCGTGGCTTTTATTGTTTAAAATATATATACTAACTGTATATATTAACATTTATATTTCAGTTTGGCCTGGATTGAAAATCCGTTGCCTTATATATATATATATATATATATATATATATTTCTGTTCGGGCCTGGGATTGGAAATCTGTCGCCCTTTACAACTTTACTATATATATATTTATATTCTGTTGAGCGTGGATCATTTCGTGGCTCTTTACAGCTTATATATATATATATATATATATATATATATTTACGTTATGTCAAGCCTGGATCAATCCGTGGCTTTTTTACAGCCTTTATATATATATATATATATATATATATATATCTTTACTTTTCTATCAAGCCTGGATCATTCCGTGGCTCATTTACAGCTTATATATATATATATATATATATATATATATATATATATATTTCAATTCTGTCAAGCCTGGATTACTTCGTGGCTTTTTATAGCTTTTATAAATATATATATATTTACATTCCAGTTCGGGCATAGGATTGGAAATTCGTCCCCCTTTACAGCTTTTATATATATTTTCATTCTGTCAAGCCTGGATTACTTCGTGGCTTTTTACAGCTTTTATAAATATATATATATACATTTACATTCCAGTCCGGACATAAGATTGGAAAATCCGTCGCCTTTACAACTTTTGTATATATATATATAATTATATATATATTCTTTATTCATTATGATTAAATTTTCTGCTTTAAATATTCATTTGATACTAATTGGCACTGATATCCATTTGGTGAACTAGATTTCTTTAAATCTAGCACTTTCTACCTTTAAAACGGTTCAAAATAGGTCCAACTGGAACCGGGAAGATAGAATAGCTAAGATTTACTTAAATCTAGCTTTCTTTCTAGTTTTGTTAAATATTAAAGCGACCCCGCGGCCCTTAGATCCCTATCTAGTGGGAACGTGAAGCTTTCGCTACGCGCATGCCAGGATTTGACTGATGAATCCTTGGTTTTTGCGACGTATAGATGTAGATATACATTTTTTGTGCATATTTGAGCTGTGCAGGTTTTCTTGGCTTCCCTCTGTGAGCCTAGGAATTGTGGGATTCATGATCAAACTGATCAGAATCTGATTCCCATGTTGGACAAACTCCATATTACAAATGTACCCTGCCTGTTTGTCTGCAAAAATGTACATCCGAAAGACCTTAAAATGGTTATCCGGGTTTAAGGTCTCAAACATAATAAAATAATAGTTTGTCGTACTAGAGTCACTACGATGGCTATCATACCCATGAGAAGATCGACACTCGTATATATATTTTGGTTGAGGATGCTTCGCAGCCCGACAATCATCATCCAAATCGAGCTGAAGGCTAAACAGAATAAAATGGAAGTATTGACATGCTTCAAGTCCTATGATAGCGTAAGGGTTTGAAAACTAACCTTTCAAAACATCATTTTCATATCTTGTCAAAAAAGACTTTTGTAAATCAAATCAAACACTTCGTATATAGGTTCAACGAAGCATGACAATATTTTCAAAACAAATAAGCATAGGCCCAATTTTTTCCAGCACACACACACACACATTGAGATTTAAAAGGGAAATATTGAAAAGATGTGGTACCGTGTTTCATGGGAGTTGGGGGGTGCCTAACACCTTCCCCCCACTTAACCAAGCCCCAAACTTAGAACTTCGGTTTTAAAGATCAAGTTTCGACAATATCCCGCAATTAGGCCTACTTTCAAACAAAACTCGGTTGAGTTGGTACAACCATTTCAAATCTACCAACTGGCGACTCTGTAAACCGTTCAAATCATCGACATGATTCATGTTGGCCTTTTCCTAATAAACTTCACCCTTCATAAAATAGACAAGGTAATTAAGGGTAGAAAATAAAAGACTTAGGAAGAGAGAAAGATCGGATCCAAAGTCAGACCGGATTTTTTCCCGACGTCGACAGGTGGCAACTCTGCTGGGGACAGTAGAGGGCTTAGGTAGCATTCAAATCTTTTCAAAATTTCCTTTTATATCTATGTGTGTGTGAATGCTGCGTCTTTATATTGAATGGATGTGAATGATTGCTTTACTGTTTTATATTAGTGCTTCACACAATGTCATCATTTCATATGGTGAGACGCGATGCATGTGAATGTATATTGTGTGATTCCTCCACCAAGAGGCGAACCCATCGGTGTTTGATTACTGGACTCAAAGAAGACTAATTCTGCGAGGCTCAGGAAAGGCACCACTAAAATCCGCTCCAATTGAAAGATCGGATTAATTTCACCTCTAGTAGATTTCGATGATCTGGGGACCTTCATGCCAAAAAGCGGCGAGAGTAGCCTAAGATAGGTCAGCCTCTGATTAACCAAATCCAAAGGGAAGCTTCTTCATGCCTTCCTCTTTAAATTGGCCAGGAAGTGGTATCTTTGGGTTTCCGTTATGGAGAAGGGTTAGGAAAGAATCAGCAAGGTATCAAAAATCCGGTGCAAATCCCGAGCCAGTCAGGGAAGGCCGGATTGGGCTATTCATCCGAGTCAAACCATCGAAACCCACACAAGCATCCAAAAGTTTCTGCTTCTGCTATACTATTGCCAAACCTCACCGATGCCAGATTTGTGAAGCCAATAAGGAAGATTCTTACTATTGTGTCATCCATACTATTTCCTCCAGTCATACCGATAAGTGAGATACAAGCCCCAAAGCCTGAGGGGGAGAGCAAAAAGGGAAAAGAAAAGTTCATGTACAAAGGACGAGACCCATTTGCTAACATGTATTTTCTAATGCACTACCAAGGTATGAATGATAATATCCCAGACAGTGACAAGGAGGATCAGATCCAAATTCCTCGCATCAAGAATGGGAAGGGATGTTGTTCAAAGAAGAATCCCAGCCTTGATCTAAACGATGTCTCAGTCGTCATCATAGATGAGACAGACAAACACAGTTCCTTGATCCTCCCTATTCATGAGGATTTGATACTGGACAACTGGAGCAGCGTCCCCTTCCTTATTCAAAAAGGGTAAAAGGGTAGAGAGTCCGTCTTCCTTGGAACATGGTTTCATTTATTGCTTATTTTGGATGCACACCTATAGCAGTAACTTTTGTCATGCTTGGCTAAATGCTTTGTATGTTTAAAACAGTTTCATATATTGAAGCAAAAGCGTTTTATTTTCAAGACTCCAGAACTGGATTTGTTTGTCACTGCTAATGAGATGCCAACCTATCACAGTGACTATAATTTTGATGTAGAACTGAACTTCGACTTGATGGAGATTGATCACGAGGAGGTAGATGAATATGACGTGCCCGAGGAGATCAAAGAATGGGTCGAAGACAAATCCAAACCAAACCTCGACCAAACCACCACTGTCAATATCGGAACCTCAGAAAACCTCAAAGAAATCCAGATAGGCCTAGACCTCACCCCAGACCAAAGAATCGACCTGATTGAAATCCTAACTCAGTTCCAGAATATGTTTGCATGGTCGCATGAAGACATGATTGGCTTGTCTACTGACATTGTCATCCATCGACTCCCCATCAAAGAGGGATTCAAGCCGGTCAAGCAGAAGCTCAGGCGACTGAAACCTGAATGGAGTCTGAAAGTCAAAGAAGAGGTCGTCAAATAATTCAAAGTCGGTATCATCATGGTATCAACATACCCAGAGTGGCTGTCAAACATATTTTCCGAGCCTATGCCCGAAGGGAAGGTACGAGTATGCGTGGATTATCGAGCTTTGAACAAAGCTTGTCTCAAAGATAATTTCCCGGTACCTTTCATCCATATCCTGATAGATAATACAGCACAGTATGGCATGTATTCTTTCGTGGATTGCTTTGCTGGCTACCATCAAATCATGGTTGCTAAAGAAGACAGGGAGAAGACAGCCTTCATCACTCCCTATGGAACCTTCTGCTATAGACATTTATCCTTCGGCCTTATCAATGTCTATGCCATATATAAGAAAGCCATGATGGCCCTATTTTATGACATGATGCATAAGGAGATAGAGGTTTATGTGGATAACATCATCGTCAAATCCTGGAAGGAGGACGATCACATTAGCCATCTTAAAAAGCTATTCAACAGGTTGCATAAGTATAACCTCAAGCTGAATCCATCCAAATGCGCTTTTGGTCTCAAATCAGGCAAGTTATTGGGATTTTTGTTAAGTAATAGAGGCATTGAGCTGGATCCCGCCAAGATTAAAGCCATCATGGAGATGCCCGTACCCCGAAAAGGGAAGGAAATACGCAGGTTCCTGGGGAGAATTAATTTCATAAGCCGGTTCATTTTTCAGCTCATGGCGATGTGTGAACCCATCTTCAAGCTACTAAGGAAGAATTCCTCCACGAAATGGAATGAGGATTGCCAAAAAGCTTTCCTTGCCATCAAAAAGCACTTGATTGAAGCGCCTGTCTTGGTGCCCCTGAGGGATGAAGTTCCCCTATTTATGTACTTGTCCGTCAATGCCAACGCAATGGGCTGTATGCTGAGATAGAAAGATGATAGTAGTAAGGAGAGAGCTATCTACTACATCAGCAAAAGATTCAGCAGCGGAGAACAGAAGTACACACTGATTGATAAGACATACTGTGCATTATCATGGGCCGCCATGAGGTTACAACATTATATGCATGGGCACACGACCTATCTCATATCCCGCATAGATCTACTAAAGTACGTATTCAACATGCTAATGTTGAATTATCGATTGTCCAAATAGCAGTTGATCCTCCAACAATTCGACATTGTCTACGTGACTCAGAAGTCCATCAAAGGTCAGGGCATTGCAGATCAACTAGCCGAAGCACCGTCCGGAGATTTCGAACCTTTGGAAACTTATTTCCTAAACGATGGAATCATGATAATTTAACAAATTCGACAAGAGAATATAGTCCAACCTTGAGAACTGTATTTCGATGGAGCGGTAAACGTAGAAGGTGCTGGAGCTGGGGCAATCCTTGTTTCTTGTACAGGTGAATACTATCACGTGGCTACCAAGTTGCAGTTTGTTAACACCAACAACACGGCTGAGTATGAAGGCTGTATAATGGGGTTGGAATTAGCCCAATCCATGGGTATCCAGCGTCTATTAGTTTTTGGAGATTCTGAGTTGGTTATCAGACAAACCAACGGGGCATATCACACCAACGAATTACATTTACCGCCCTATCACTTGCAGGTTATCAGCATATCCATGGATTTTGAAGAAATAACCTTTATCCACATCCCTCGAGGAAGGAATCTCTTTGCGAATGCATTGGCAACTTTGGCTTCCCTGATCAACGTATCGGGTAAGAGGGGAATTTCGACATCAAATTCACAAACCAAAAGGCCCCGACATACAGGAATTACATTGGAGAAGTGTCAGATGAAATACCTCCTATCAATCAGCCTTGGTATCAAGACATCAAGGAATATCTCCAAGATGGATCTACACCCGTTGGGGCAAGCCAAGCTTAAAGAAAGAGGATTCACAAGATGGCTATGAAGTTCTATCTAAGCGGAGATGCACTTTACAAAAGGGATGCTGGAATAGGCCTGTTACAATGCCTTGACAAAGAGAAAGCCTAGAGATTGATTTATAAAGTCCACGGTGGAGTATGTGGTCCACACATGAGTGGTCATCTACTGGCCAAGAAGATATTAAGAATAGGGCATTACTGGGTCTGTCTCAAAGCTGACTGCGATGATCACATCAGGAGATGCTACCAATACCAAGTCCATGGAAATGCTATTCACGCTCCTATAAATGAGCTGCACAATATGAGTTTGCCATGGCCTTTTTCCATGTGGGGGAATGGATGTGATCATGCTAGTAAGAACCCAAAGCCAGCAACGGACACCGATTCATCTTCACTATGATCGATTACTTCACCAAGTGGGTTGAAGCTGCCTCTTTTCCCAAAGTCACCAAAGAGGTAGTTATTGGTTTCATCATAAATAATGTCGTCTGTTGATATGGACAGCTGGAGGTGATCGTTTTAGAAAATGCCAAGAACCTAAACAATCAGATGATGAGAGAGCTATGTAGCAAGTTTCATATCAAGCATCTCATATTTGTCATCTATCGGCCTAAGATCAATGGTGCTGTCCAATCGGCCAATAAGAATATCAAGAAGATCAAGAAGAAAATGTCAGCGAATCACAAAGGATGGCCTGAACTGTTGCCTCTGACTCTGTTAGCATACATGACGTCAATGCGTACTTCTACTGAGGGTACCCCCTACTCATTGGTCTATAGCATGAAAGCAGTACTTCCCATAGAAGTAGAGATGGAGTCCTTACGAGTGTTAATAGACGCTCAGCTGGAAGAAGATCAATGGTTGTAAGAGCGGTACAACCAGCTATCCCTGATAGATGAAAAGAGGGCTACAACCATTTTCCACGGGTAGTTATATCAACAAAGGATTGTTCGATCATACAACAAGAAGGTCTGAATCTGGTAATTCAAAGAAAATGACTTGGTATTGAAGAAATTTCTGGCTAATCAAGATGAAGCCAAAGGAAAGTTCGCCCCGAATTGGGAAGGTTCTTTCATTGTCAAAGAAATGTTGACAGGAGGAGATATCAGGTTGCAAGAAATGGACGGGAGCGAATTTCCCCAACTCAAACACCATGAAAAGGTATTATGTCTAAAACACATGCTAGCCATCATCCTAGTCCTGCGAATCAATCAAATTATTTCGGTTTTCACTAGAAGATCGAACTACGAATGACCTGATCTCCCTCTGCCTGGGAGTACGTAGGCAGCCATTCCTGGTGCCGTCAAACCAAACAAAAAATTCAAAAACCCATCAAACCAAACTTACAAATAACACTTTTCAAACCTCTCATACAAAACTTGAACTACGAATGACCTGATCTCCCTCAACCCGAGAGTACGTAGGCAGCCATTCATGGTGCGGTATAACCTTCAAGGAAAAAATAAAAAAAACTAATAAAAACATGTCCCAAGACACCGAAACCTTATAAAACACAAATTTTATCAAGTCTCCCTGGTCAACAGGCCCATCTGAGATATTCTCCGACATCTCACTATCCATTCATCAAGGAGAAGCTCGTGATACATCAACAACAACAAGTTATGAAAGAAGTTGTAATCACTCAGCAATGACAATACATATCCAACAGGGAAGTGAATCAAAATATATTTCTCTGATATATAATACTATTTGATATATACATGGTGTTCTGTACATGACAAAAATGGCTGATATAGTATGTGCAGGAAAACCAAAGCTAGTCTATGAACCCGTGGCCAAGTGGGATAACAATGCCAACATGGCATCTCTCTCAGAAGATGGAGGAGCAGCTGCAAACTCAATACCCTCAGTCTCCATACGAGCAAGAACATCCACAGCCATCTGCATAGTGCTACTGTGATCATATATAAAAGTGCTCATATCTGCCACCAGACTGTGTGTATACGATCGGAGTGTTGTGTTGTCTGCAATATAAACATCCCAGGTAGCTATGGCCTCATCCCTCTCGGCATAAGTAGCATCCCGGGAAACTAAGACCTCCTTAATCTCCTCAAAGGCTGCATCTCTGACAGATCAGATCTCATCTCTCTTCTCAAGAGTTGCATCTCGGGTGGGTTGAGCCTCGTCTCTCTCAACCAATGCTATATCCCGAGTAGCTCGAGCCTCGTCTCTCGTAGAAAAAGCTGTGGCTCTGCTAGAAAGGGCTGTCAACATCAATGCCCTAGCCTGATCTCTCTCAAAAGTTATCCAAACTAATGAGTCAGCAATAACTGGATCTGTCCCGGTAAGGATGCTCAAAGGGTCGCTAACCAAACTGCAAACGGATGGTAAGTGGCCACCCCTCTCAATCTCGCTAGGGGCTGTAAGGGGAGACCATCCCTGAGATGGTAAGATGCTCAATATCTAACAGAAAGGCCGACCATGTCACCGCATCTGATCGCTCTGCCGGCTGGAAGGAATAGGACATGGCTATCTCATGGGTAAAGTAGTACTAATGGTGTTTGAAAGTGCCGATCGTGCTCAAATGTGTCATGAGCCATACATACAACAGAATAGAGCTACCTCTAAAAAACCAATCTGGATGGGTACTGCAAAAGGTAGCCGACCTCAAGGTCTTGGCCAGTATTATCGATAGAATAGTACTACCTGTCTAAGGGCACAGACCACGACCATCAAGCTAATATACAAATGTTCCAAATATAGTGTCATGTATACGTAAGCCGTGACGCACATCAATAAGATGTCTACTCGGGCTAACTGCCACTCATCTATCGAAATGAGAAAATCCCTAGAGTGTCGATCATAGCTGTCTAGCCGGCCGAAGCGATTGATCAAAAAGTCAATGGATATCACATGTCCTGAAATGATCTCCTCAGTAACAACTCGGCGTCTGAGACCCAAAGTAGTCGTAAATGGTCTCCTCGTGTCAATGATAGCTGTGCGAGCGCAAGGCAGGTCCAGTGCTAAACTTGTAAGATGCTCATACTCCTCTAGGATCGGAGTCAACTCGTGCAGTCCAAAGTGGAAAACCTGCTGCTTAGGTATCCAGTATGATAAAATGCCATCTACAAATCCGTGCGGAACCTAGAAATCTAGAAGGGCCAAGGAATGCCCCAGCATCTGATCTACTATCTCTCTAGCTGTATGGGGCAAACTATCATACCAAGACCTCAATGAGGATGCTACCAAAGATGGTGGTGAAAGCTCAATACGGCTGACCGTATATGACAAAATATGTATCACTGTATCATAAGACCATCTAGGGGTCAAGTCTAAACTTACCTGTCTAAATGCATATCCATGTCATAATACATGCATAATGACAATGATAAAAATGATGCAATAGATAGAAAATATCATGCATATCAAGAATAAACTATCTACTACAAGCATCATCTATGTCTGCTAATAAAATATAAAATAAAAAGTACAGGGAAATGGGGAACAGCCGCCCAATAGCTAAACATTGGCCTATCAAAAGATATAGCGAGAAAAGCTATCCAAAGAGATCAAGAATATCTGTCTCAAGGCTATTAACTTGCTCCATCTTCTCCTAAGTCACAAAGTCTTGGCCAGTGGGAATGTCCGGTCTATACAAGGGAGGATCAGCACCTACAAAGATGCTAAAAAAGGACCTGATGAGGGGCCAGCGCCAGAGCTGGATGGATTAAAAGAGTCTACCTCGGATGGCTCCCGGCCAAGGTGTCTGATGAACAAATGAGCTCGCTCCAATTGCTGGGTCAGTCCTGTAATATGATCTAGATGAGTAGGATCTCAGAGGCAAGCTATCTAGTCTGTCATCATCACAGACCCTGACACCATGTCTGTCATAAACTGGGTAGCACGAGTCTGAGCCCTAAAAGTGTGGGGACTCCACCAACTGTGAAATGCCTCTTGGCTGTATGGACCCTCTGACAGGGTGAAGCCATCTATGCCCACCAGTGGAATGTTTGTGAGTGGCTGAGCTAATTGCCATTGATGCTTAGCAGGAGGAACAAAGGGAATGCAGATATCTTTTGTGGTGCTTCGAATAGCATGGTCTCCTAAATAGAGCCCCCAACCTCCCTCTGTCAAAAATGGAACTCGACGGGTGGATAATGCAAACTCCCAACCAGTGGGAAATCCGTCCTCAAACCCGACTGTCAAAAAGTCTGAGGTATACAGGACCCACGAGATCTACTCGGCCTTCAATAGCTCTAGCTGCAGGCGGGAGTGGGTGAATCCCTCGACTACAGGGACCTCTGTCAATGTGGAGTGATGCTAGCGCCGTTCCCTCGGATAAGTCTCCAAGCCCAGAGTAGTGGCAGGACGTAGGCAAGGAATCCTCTCATATGCCCAAAATTTGCCATGCAAATATCAAAAGTCCTCAGTTATCAAGACTGACAAATATAAATGAGGAAATCAAAAAGGTACAAGAGAGATGTACTCACCAACCTGAATGGGTAAAAGCCTAACCAAGCCTCCATCACACCCTTCGAGAGCATACGCATCCCTTGGGGAAAATAGACAAAGGTGTAGGTACCCCAACTGAAATCACTGAGGCGCTCCACATAGCGAGTAGCGCTGACCAGGGCAAAGGACACCGTCGAGGAGTTGTCCACAAGGAAGCAACCCTGATGATCACCAAAAATAGTCACCGCAGGATGCGATCTCTAACCCTCTGATCATCGGGTAGAGGCTTAGTCAAATCCCCACTCTGGGCATCTACGCTCAAGGGATCAGAACGGACCGTCAGACCCTTGATGGTTGTTACAGGAACTCTCAAGAGGGACCAAACGGCAGTAGGTGAAATGTCAGCCACAACCGGCACTAGCTCACCTCCTAACTCTATCCTGGTGATGAACCTCTAGTCCATAGGCGTCATCATCACCTCGCAATCCAACAAATAGAGAGATTGGGTCTAGTGGAACTAGCGCTCAGATAACCCCAGGGGCAATTGCGGGGAGGGATAGAAAGGAGCGCCTAAAACCCCCAGGTGTCAACAGTGGCCCTGTACTCCGGATGCAGAGTATGGTACAAAGAATGCACATTGCACTAGTTCTCCCTGGGCTGCGTAAAGCTGGGAACCTGCATCAAAAAGTTAATCCAGATCAAACATGTGCCCTAAAAATGGCAAAAGAAAGAAAGAAAATCTAGAAAGAAGAAAAACTTTAGTCACCTCGTTAGCGTGAAGGTATCTCGATGGATGGCGCCTCAAATCTCCCAGAAGCTCTGAAAGTGGCACCACAATGTCTGGAAGCTCCGCACGTGGAGCCTGACCTGGGACAGGATCAACAAAAAGTACATCCTCATCGTCCACATCAACCTGCGGATCAACTCCGGATATAACGAATCACTGACTCAGCCAATCTGCGAGGCGGCCGGGCTGGCCGTGGCTGAGGAACGTCAGAGACTCTACTCCGCCTAACTCTTGGAATGACCCTGCTGGCACTACCAGGTCTATCTGGCTCCATAACCTGGACAAAGTCTCCAAATCACCTCAGAAAGGATGAGGTAAGCTTAAAACCTATGGCTTATCAAATTAAATCAGTAATTCCTACATTTTTAAGTCCTAAAACATGCATGGGTCAACCAAAATCCCTAGTAAAGTCAAAATTGCATGTTATTAAATGCTCAGGCTTTTGAAAGAATTTCGCCAGAGTCTCCTTTGTAAAATGGATTGTCCGCATGCACACAGGCATGACTAGGTGGCCATTCAGTAGCACACCTACCCAAAAACAGAAATAGTTCATATTTATAAAAAAAATCAAAAATAAACTCCCCATGGCAGCTAAATTACCACATGCATTTTTAGTTAAAAATCCAGGCTCACTTGGCCTAAAAAAAGATGAGTAAACTGATCAAAAAGGGCGTCAATTGATTGTCTCAGAATTTAAATTTTTGTACATCAAAATGTTTAGCATAGTAAAATATGCATATTTACTAA
Source organism: Panax stipuleanatus (assembly GCA_020205555.1). Lineage (NCBI taxonomy): Eukaryota > Viridiplantae > Streptophyta > Magnoliopsida > Apiales > Araliaceae > Panax > Panax stipuleanatus. The sequence continues at coordinate 76,723,627 of CM035117.1, forward strand.
GTCTAAAATTTTTTATCAAGTCATATATGCTTACATATTTGATGCATTGTGTTGAAAAGCACACTACGTGGTTTACAGTATTCTAACAGTCAAAACTGGAAAAGAAAGGATGTAAACGTTACCAGAGATGTACAGAGCGTTTGTGCGGGGACAAAATCTAAAAAAAACTGCCCGAACTCCGTAGATCTGAGAAAGAAAATTGGATTTCCTTTAGAATTTAAAACTAAAAATGAATTTAAAAAGCCACGGGAGCTCAACTTAAACTCACAGGAGGGAGCAGGCCCACCTGCGACTGCCGCACCCCTACCTGTGGCTCCTAAGGGTGGGACCCACCCCCTTCGGCTCGGTCCAGTTTGAGTTGAAATGGAATTTACAGAAGCTGAAAAGTCAAATTCGAGAAAAAAATTGCTACGCGATTGAGCGGATTGGCCTGAAATCCTGCGTATGAGCAGCTGATTCTTGATGGAGATAAGAACTTCATGTAAGCCATTGGTTATCATCCTGAAGCAATATCGGGGGACCAATGATGAAATATGCTAAAAAACTGCAAAAAAATTGCTAAAAACTGCCGCTTTCAGGGCGTCGGGAAGGTCCGACAATTTGAACGGCAAGTTCTGACTGTATCAAGGCATCCAGATTGATCCGAGGGTGTGATTTGTCAGAAAGAATACCCCCACGTTGAGATTGGTTAGAGGGTCTGATATTATCAGCTGTTGGCGATAACTCCAGCGAAGCATCGGGAACGGTCCGGTGATATCAACCGTTGAAGGCTACTTCAGCGAAGGTTAGAGGGTCTGACATTATCAGCCACTGGAGACAACTCCAGCGGGACATTAGGAATGGTCTAGTGGTATCAGCCATTGAAGGCTACTTCAGCGAAGTTTGGAGGGTCTGACACAATCAGTCATTGGTGATAACTCTAACGAAGCATCGGGAACGATCCGGTGGTATCAGCCGTTGAAGGCTACTTCAGTGAAGGTCAAAGGGTTTAACACAATCAGCCATTAGCGGCAAGTCCAACGAAGCATTAGGAACTATCTGGTGGTATCAGCCGTTGAAGGCTACTACAGTGAAGGTCAGAGGGTCTTAAACTATCAGTCGTTGGCGACAACTCCAACGGGACATCGGGAACGGTCCGATGTTATCAACCGTTGAAGGCTACTTCAGCGAAGGTCAGAGTGTGGGACACTATCAGTCGTTGGCGATAACTCCAACGAAGGGTTAGGAATGAGCTGGTGATGAAAATAGTGTATCAGTTTATCCCCACAAAGGACAGATGATGGAATCTTTTATACAAATCCCTAGAGGGAGCACCGAGAAGGATCGGTGATTCAACCGACTGTTGCAACCACTGTTTGAGTGAGCCACGTGAAGGTTCTGTCACGGTCGACTCTGCAAACTACCGTTCGAGTATAAATCGAGTCAAGATCAATCAACTTGTGTAGGCTACCAGTTGGGTAGGCATCAACAGAAATGTCAGCATCGACTGAACAACAATGCAAACCGTTGGCGACAACTGCAACATAGCATCGGGAAAGGTCTGATGACGTAAATCGGTGGGAGCTATCATCAGGATATGCATCGAGATTCTCCAATGAGGTAACTCAGCATATCCCTAGCGTAGATGAAAATCAGAAAGTTCATCTGAAGGTAAAAAGTGTTGGTGACAACCCCAACGTCGAGTTTAGAGATGTCCAACGGTATCAGCCAAGAGAAAATCTTCCCCAAAAGGCTACCAAGGATAACGTCATCCCCAGCAAAAAATGGCATAAACAGATGACGATAGCCTAGCACCACAGAGGTTATCAACGAAATTTGTAAACCATTGGTTTCAACCCAGTGTAGCATCAAGAAAGACTCTGTGATTGTCTAGACGTCGCAAACTACCGATTGGGTAAGCCTCAAGAAAATGCAGTGAAGGCTATCATAGAAGACATTGTCCCTAGTAGGAAATGACGAGAATAGCCGGTAATGGCCTACCAGTGATAGCCTACCAGCAAAAAATAATGTAAACAACCCGTGATAGCCCTACCCCCTCGAAGGTATCTAACATTCATAACATATCGTGCCATGCATTGCATTACATTTGCATCTATCATATTTCTAGTGTCTGGCAATCTTTATCTTGTTCATTTCATTGCATTGCATAAACATGATAATGAGGGGCATCTGTAGACACTCAAAATTTTGTATTCCTGTTACTAAACCTGTAGGAGGGTAAAACCATCTTTTACCTCCCGACGACAACCCCGGGATGCTAAGATCAACCCCGGTCACTATACCGGGATGTCAAGTCAAACCCCGACAACACCGGGATATTAAGTAAAGCCTCGGTGACCATACCCCGATGACAACCCCGAGATGTCAAGATCAACCCCGGTCACTATACCGGGATGTCAAATTAAACCCCGACAACACCGGGATGTCAAGTGAAGCCCCGGTGACCATACTGGGATGTCAGGCAGCCTCGACGACAACCCCGGGATGTCAAGATCAACCCCGATCACTACACCGGGATGTTAAGCAGCCCCAACGACAACCCCAGGATGTCAAGATCAACCCTAGTCACTATACCGGGATGTCAAGCCAAACCCCGGCAACACCGGGATGTTAAGTGAAGCCCCGGTGACCATACCAGGATGTCAAGATCAACCCCAGTCACTATATTGGGATGTCACGTCAAACCCCGACAACACCAGGATGTCAAGTGTAGCCCCGATGACCATACCGGGATGTCAAACAGCCCTGGTGACAACCCCGTGATGTCAAAATCAACCCCGATCACTATACCGGGATGTCAAGTCAAACCCCGGCAACACCGAAATGTTAAGTGAAGCCCCGTTGCCTATACCCGGATGTCAAGCAGCCCCGGTAACAATACCAGGATGTCAAGCAGCCCCGACAACAACCCCAGGATGTAAAGCTCAACCCAGGTCACTATACCAGGATGTCAAGTCAAACCCCGACAACACTGGGATGTCAGGTGAAGCCCTGATAACAATACTGAGATGTCAAGTAGCCCCAACGACAACCCCGAGATGTCAAGCTCAACCCTAGTCACTACACCGGGATGTCAAGTCAAACCCCGTCAATATTGGGAGGTCAAGTGAAGCTTCAGTGACCATACCGGGATGTCAAGCAGCCTAGTGACAATCCCGGGAGATCAATTTAACCATCAAAGACAACCCAAAATATCATATCATCCCCAAAGATAACCTTGGGAAACCAAGTCAGCCTCGGAGATAACCCTGAGGACAAACAGAGTCGACTGGGATCAAAACCTCGGAGATAACCCCGGGAAAACAGTCGAAGACCATGCCAGTACAGAAGACAACCCCTGGAGGGGCAAAATGGTAATTTTACCAATTTGAAGCCAATTCGGTCAAAATAAAGTTGAATTGATGCAATTAAGGTCAGAAAGAACTATAACATTGATCCCGAATGAAAACAGCACAATACAGCTCAACGGATAAACTACGAAGAAATGAAGACCCGGTTATGAACCCATCTTCTTGGACTCAAAAAAGGTTTAGTCTCATGTCATTTTGACGCTCTCGGCGAGGGCTTTCTAGAAAGGTATAGCACGGCTCAAACAGACGCTCCGATCAAAAGTTAGAAAGTTTTGAACCTGACATCGCATTGCTCGGAGTGCACGTACTTCGAGACGAAAGGACCCACCATGTGGGCCCTACAACATGGAGTCGCAGGTAGACCCGCGACTGCCTCTGGTAGGCCCGTTTCTATCTGGTCTTTAAATACAAGTGTCCCTTGCCAAAAAAAAGAAAATAATAGAAAACGCTCTAAAATTCCGCCCATTTCGTTTCCTAGCCCGACTTCTTGTACTCCAAACCTCATTTTTATTACTCTAGCACGTAGGTATACTCATATACTACCACATACCAAAAATTGAATGGTGGAAACGTCTATTTGAAGCCTACCAAGTGGCAAAAAGCCATTGTAGCAGTCCATTGTAAGTATTTTTACGATCAGAACTCGTTTCCTACTTCATTGCGTATTTATACACGCGCACGTAAAGTTTCATCTTCTGATTTTGCCCGAAACTCAGTTCTGTGGCCGTTTTCACTTACTTTTTAGTATATTTTAGAACATATATATGTTTTTTGCATTTCCACAACCCGGATCGACGATCCGCGGATTTTACTCGCTTTTATATATATATATATATATATATATATACGTACTAACTTGCATGGCTTGGATCGCTGATTCGTGACCTTTTTAACTTTTTTATGTTTATATTTAACTATATATATACTAACTTTTCAGTTCTATCAAGCCCGGATGGTAAATTCGTGGCAGCTACTACTTTTATATATATAAATTTTTCTGACTTCGTTTGGCCTGGATTGTTGAATTCGTGGCTTTTATTACTTTAATATATATACTAACTATATATATTAACATTTATATTTCAGTTTGGCCTGGATTGAAAATTTGTGGCCTTTTTACCGCTTTTATAAATATATATATATATATATATATATTTATTTATTTTTGTCCTGGCCTGGGATTGAAAATCTGCCGCCCTTTACCTGTTTTCCTATATATATATATATTTACATTTTGTTAAGCCTGGATCATTTCGTGGCTCTTCACAACTTATATATATATATATTTACATTCTGTCAAGCCTGGATCACTCCATGGCTCTTTTACAGTCTTTATATATATATATATATATATATATATATATATATATATTTACTTTTCTGTCAAGCCTGGATCATTCTGTGGCTCATTTACAGCTTTTATATTTACTTTTCTGTCAAGCCTGGATCATTCTGTGGCTCATTTACAGCTTTTATATATATATATATATATATATATATATATATATATATATATATATATTTCAATTCTATCAAGCCTTGATTACTCCGAGGCTTTTTACAACTTTTATAAATATATATATATATATATATATATATATATATATATATATTTACATTCCAGTTCGAGCATAGGATTGGAAATCCGTCGCCCTTTACAGCTTTTAAATATATTTCCATTATGTGAAGCCTGGATTACTTTGGGACTTTTTACAGCTTTTATAAATTATATATATATATATATATACACATTTACATTCCAGTCCGAGCATATGATTGGAAATCCGTTGCCCTTTACAGCTTTCGTATATATATATATATATATATTCTATATTCATTGTGATTAAATTTTTACTTTAAATATTCATTTGATATGAATTGGCACTGATATCCATTTGGCGAACTAGATTTCTTTAAATGTAGCCCTTTCTACCTTTCAAACGGTTCAAAATAGGTCCAACCGGAACCGGGAAGCTAGAATGAATAATATTTACTTAAATCTAGCTTTCTTTCTAGTTTTGTTAAATATTAAAGCGACCCGCGGCCCTTAGATCCTTATCTAGTGGGAACGGGAAGCTTTGGCTATGACCATGTCATGATTTGACTGATGAATCCTTTGTTTTTACGACGTATAGATGTAGATATACATTTTCTATGCATATTTGAGCTGTGTAGGTTTTCTTGGCTTCCCTCTGTGAGCCTAGGAATCGTGGAATTCATAATCAAACTGATTAGAATCTGATTCCCACGATGGACAAACTCCACATTAAAAATGTAACCTGCCAGTTTTTCGGTAAAAATATACATTCGGAAGACCTTAAAACGGTTATCTGGGTTTAATGACTCAAACATAATGAAATAATGGTTTGTCGTGTGACGCCCCCAAATTCTAAGACCGCCACTTGGTCTCTCGAATTCGGTTCATCACGTGCTCATGGTAATACATCACAATAATAATAACTAAATATTGCACAATCACAGCGGAAATTCTATTCTAGAATAATTTACAATGATTTATTATAATTATTCCCCCAAGTCTCGCAACCTACAGTACTTAATAGATTACATAATAATATCAATAAACGACTTATTACATAATCTAACTTAAGCTTAAACATAATCAAATCCAGTCTTACTACATTATCTTAATACAACATTAAAATATTAAAACATAAAAGAGACAAGCTAGTTGGTAGCCTTGCCCTTGCCCTTATCAATGCCCGAAGGTTCGCCATGCTCTGCCTTAACTGAAATGTTTTAGGGAAAAGCAAGAATGAGCACAAATTGCTCAGCAAGTAATATACAACAAGGGTAAATGATATAATTCTCAATTCTCGAAAGGGTATAGGAAAGTTTGATAGTTCAAGGATAGCAAGAATATCAACAGTTCTCAATAACAGTCACTAAGGACAGAATAATATCAATATGATTCAATAATAAATCAATTCAAGATTTCAAGATAACTGAATACTGAGCAGTCACTAAGGACTATGAACTTCCACAGGATTTGACAGTAATAAACTGAAAATCCAACAAAAACATATACAACAGGTGATCAGCCTAAAGTACCCTCGTTATGCATAACAATCAATCATACTCAAGTGCGCGCGTCGGTTCTCCGACAGTTATAGTTTGTTCTTCTCAGTCATATATAAGATCCCGCACCAATCAATTGGTTTTGGGTCGCTTTTCAATAATGTAAGTCTAGCCGAATCAAATGGCATAGACACTTTCACAATATTCAAGAACAACACTAAGTTCAACATGAATAATAGCTTTAATGAAATAAGAGTTCAAGTATGCTAATTCAATTCAAATGATTAAGTAGGAACTAGTTCGCAATATACAAAGATAGAATACTCGTATCCAAAGAGATAAGGTTTAGATACTCGCTTACGATATCCGTTAAATAAAGTAGTGCAAGGGTTTAGGATACTTTCCTTATGCGTAGTTTATTCACGTAAAGCTAGCCAACACTTTCGAATCCTATATATAATGTATTACATGCATAAGATTTTCATTAGTTAACACATCCGTTACACAACTTATTACTCAATATACATATATGTTACTATCTTAGTCACATGTCATACTTATACTCATATGGTATAAAATCAGATCACGAATCAAGTACATAGTTATAATATAAATGATATTATACCAACTCATCATGTTCAAGTAGCTATGATTCTTTGACCCATGGGCTTCCATTATATAAGTTAAACATTATCTTGTTACTTAATCATCACCTATGCACATATATCAGTAGGGTGTAAACCATTTCTAGCAATGTAGGCGTCATATAAGCTATCTGTCCAAAATCAGATTGTCAAACTGCATGGCTTTCAATTCCAGGCCGGCGCAGCTGCGCCATGACTAAGCCTAGGGACAGCGCAGCTGCGCAGCCCTCTGGCCAAGCCAAGGCTGAGCTGTGCCTTATGGTTTCTGTCCGGTCATGCAAGCCAACAACACCACATAGCATATAAACATATTAAAAGATACTTTTATGTTTGTACAACCTTTCCTCGTTTCAATTATATGTGATATAGATTCTAAGTCAATACTTTCAATGACTAAAAGTCATTCAAGGACACGAACTCATAAGGTCTAACATGCTCGCTTTTTAAACACTTAAAATGTTCACATAACTTGTAGTAAACATGTTCATGAGTTTTCATATCACATATATGCAACTATCATTATCATTAGTTTGAAAGCATACTTTATTTACGCAAATTTGGTTTCATTACAAGTAACATAGTAGGCAAACATGAATGATACCTTAGCAAGTCTACAAGTTCTATCAAACATGTTCATAAGTATCGAAGTTCAAATCTCAATGTAACATGCCGACGTTCACGTTCAACACTTATACTTTAATTAATAAAGTTTGCTAATACGTTCTAACACGTTCATGCTACATTATGAAATTTATATACGTAAGTTAATGTGTCCGACATGTATGTAAAGGCCATAGAAACATACCCGAAAATCAGAATATATATATGATCTTTATATGTCAAGGTTTGCCTTTAAAACTTATATTTTCGTTAGAAATGAGCACTAGTTAGGTCCACATGTCCATATTATATCATGGAACCAATATAGATAAGCTAACATGCACTTCATGTATTTCTATGTCATACTATTATGTCTCAAAAGTCAGAATGTATTTATGGTCTATATATGTTAAAGTTTGTTTAGGAAACTTGAGATTTATTTCAACGCTATTAGACATTCCATTAATCTTGTATGACATTATACCAACACACGTGCACTTCATGTTAATATACTCGTGTATAGGTAATACTCATGCTAACATGTTCATTTAAATCAATGCACAAAACTATCACGTTGCAGAAAGCAAGCAGAAAGCAGGGAACTGCTGCAGACTGCTGGCGCAGCTGCGCAGCTTCCCAGTGTAAAACTGGCGCAGCTGCGCCGGCTCCCAGCCAGCGGCAGACAGTTCCAGAACACGGCAGTTTAAAAACCCAAACACAAAAATTCCCAACGAATTCCATTTCTAATTAACCACATTGCTTCCTTATCACATTATAAGGCTATATAACAACTCACTAACATTATTAAACCACCAATTTTGTAAATTCTAACTCAACTCAAGAATTGAACATTTTTACAGAAAAATGAAAACGGAGTTCTTGACAGAAAAATGAGAATTGAAACCAACTACATTCCAATCTTAACATGTATACAAGTCCATACTACACTACACAGGCTTTCTATAATCCATTTATACTTTAATTCCTCATGATCAAGAATTTCAAGAAAAACTCAGAGAACTACAATGGAGTTTTTCTTTGACAGAAAATGAAAATGAAGACAGGGAATGGAATTATACCTTCGAAGCACGAATTAAACTTGCTAATGCTGCTATAGGATTCTCTACTAACACTGATATATAAGGCTCTCACTCAACACTCTAGCAATTTTCAGCAATTGATATGTGAAGAAGAAGAGTTCCTATTTGTAGAGAAATCCTTACACAGGCAATGAGATTATACCACAAATCAAACCAACGTAAATTTGAATTGTATGGAGGTTAATGGAGAGTTGGTGATTAGTTGGTGAAACTCATTATCAATACCACTCCCTTGTTCATTATGATAGCTAGAATGTGCTGAGTTTGAGGATATAGGAGTAGGATAGCTTCATGTGTATTCACGTGAAGAGCAAATGGGACACTTAAAATGAGACAATTGATTTAACTTCTCAGCATTTGCAAATACTACACTTGTATACACACACCATATACTTATGTTATATATTATATGTACTCTTAGGTTATAATTTAAATCACAATGTACTTCACATAATGTAATAAGTGTAATTTACACACATATAATCCATGTACGTTTATCTTACTGATATAATACAATCGGATACTACCACATTACATTATATCATATATTATTAAATTGTATTAATCAACAATTATTTATAATATATCCATGATACATTATTTTACTGTATACACACTCACCTTGTCACATAGGCATTATCATGTATTCCTAACATATAGTTTTAATATAACATAATCACTTATGCTTCATGTAATATATGGTTTCTATGTGTAATATATTCGCATTGCATTATATAACATAGTTTATGTATATACATGCATGGTCACACTTAAGTGTCTCTCTACACTATATAATATAGTTGTATTCCATATACTTTATATATTCAAGTATTGCACATTTGTACATATCAATTAATATAATCTTATTATATTAATCACTCACTTATTTGTTTTATTATTCATAATGTCACATAAATAGACTATTTATCTCGTTGATTAATTAACAATAATATTAATTAATTTATTCCTCATTGATTATTAATTACACCAAATTAATAATCATAGGATTAATTATCACATTAACAAATATAAATCTCAGCACAATTATAAACAAGTGGTTTATTATTATTATATTTCTTGCAATAATAATAATCACATATTATTAATCAACCACAGTTAATATCTCACAACAATCAATTAATATCCTCTAATAACAATTAACAATTAATATAGATTAATTGTTCACTTAAAAATTATTCGTCAATTAATATAATTATTAATATTTCCCATCACTGTGCCACACTAGGCTCTCAACGAGTTTATCACAAACTCTACATTTTTCTCAATTGTCATAAATATTCAATTTAATATAATTGAATTAATCATTCTCATAATAAAAAAAATCCAAATAAATTCTCATTTCCATTAATATATTTATTTAATAATATATGGAAATTCTCGGGTATTACATCCTCCCCCCCTTATAAAAATTCCGTCCCGGAATTGCTACAAGGTTACACAAATAAATGGGGATAATCCCTCATTATCCTACCTTCTAATTCCCACGTTGCCTCCTCGACATCGTGGTTACGCCAAAGTACCTTTACAGACGAAATAACTTTATTTCTCAAAGTTTATTCTTTCCTATCTAATATCTGGACAGGAATTTCTTCATACGCCAAGTTCTTCTCCACTTGAATGGGCTCGTAAGAAATTATGTGCTTGTAGTCAGCCTTGTACGGTCGCAACACGGAAATGTGAAACACGTTGTGGATGTGCTCCAGTTCGGGTGGCAACGCAACTTTGTATGCCACTTCGCCCACTCGCTTTAGTATCTCGAACGGTCCTATGAATCTTGGACTCAATTTTCCTTTCTTGCCGAAACGGATTTTTCCCTTCCATGGAGATACTTTCAAGAATACAAAACTGCCGACTTTGAAGTCTCGGTCCTGCCGATGCAAATCTGCGTATTTCTTCTGGCGATCTTGAGCTGCTACTAATCTGGCTCTTATCACTGTCACCATGTCTGCGGTTTGTTGAACTAATTCTGGTCCGAGTATTCGTCGTTCTCCGACTTCGTCCCAACATAATGGCGTTCTGCATTTTCTCCCGTAAAGAGCTTCATACGGTGGCATGCCGATACTCGCATGGTAACTATTATTATACGCAAATTCGACTAAGGGTAGGTGGTCGTCCCAATTTCCCTTAAAATCCATCACGCAAGTCCTAAGCATGTCCTCCAGCGTTTGTATTGTTCGCTCACTTTGTCCGTCTGTTTGAGGATGATAAGCTGTACTCAACCTCAACTGCGTTCCCATTCTTTCTTGCAAGCTCTTCCAAAAATTGGACGTGAAGCGCGGATCTCGATCAGAGACAATTGACACCGGCACTCCATGTCGTGAAATAATTTCTTTTACATATAGGCTTGCTAATTGGTTCAAACTGTAGCGGATCTTGATTGGTAGAAAGTGTGCGGTCTTCGTTAGTCGATCCACGATAACCCAAATAGCATCATAACCTTTCTGTGTAACTGGAAGTCCTACCACGAAGTCCATGGTAATATGCTCCCATTTCCACTCTGGTATTTCTAACGGTTGTAGTAAACCACTTGGCCGCTGATGCTCTGATTTAACGCGTTGGCAAGTCAAGCATCTACTGACGCACTCCGCGACTTCCCGTTTCAAATTGGGCCACCAAAAATGTTGCCTTAGATCTTGGTACATCTTTTTGCCTACCGGATGAACGGAATATGTCGTATTATGTGCCTCAAGCAAAATCTCTTCCCTCAACTCGGTTACCGCTGGTACCCACACTCTCCCTTCAAATCTCAAAATACCGTCTTTATCCATTCAAAATTTTTCTTCCTCATTTTCTGTGATCCTCTTTCGGATTTTCTCACACTCTTCATCCTTTTCTTGAGCTTCCTTTACTCTATCCAACAACGTCGGACAAGCTTCCATTACAATTAACTTCTCACCAGACTTTTCTGGTCCTTTCACTTCTATCTCCAATTTCTCCATTTCTCTTATCAATTCCTCCTGAGTCGTCAAATTAAACAACTTCTCCCTTCCTTTCCTGCTCAGAGCGTTGGCAACCACATTTGCCTTTCCCGGGTGATAAAGAATATCGCAATCATAGTCTTTGATTAATTCTAACCACCTTCTCTGCCGCATGTTTAACTCCTTCTGTGTGAAGATATATTTCAGACTCTTCTGGTCCGTGTATATCTCACATTTTTCTCCGTATAGATAATGTCTCCATATCTTTAACGCAAAAACTACTGCCGCTAACTCTAAGTCGTGAGTAGGGTATCGTTTTTCGTAATCCTTTAATTGTCGTGATGCATATGCAATGACCTTGCCGTGCTGCATAAGCACACAGCCAAGTCCCTTGTGCGATGCATCACTATACACCACAAAATTTCCCGCATCATCTGGTAATAATAACACAGGTGCTTCGCTCAATCTCCTTTTCAGTTCTTGAAAACTTTCTTCGCATTTGTCGGTCCATACAAATTTCACCGTCTTTCTAGTCAAATTGGTCAACGGGGTTGCTATCTTAGAAAAATCTTGGATAAATCTCCGATAGTACCCAGCTAACCCTAAGAAGCTTCTCACCTCCGTCGGTGTTTTCGGTTGTTCCCAATTACTTACTGCTTCAACCTTCGCAGGGTCTACAGAGATTCCATTCTTATCCACCACGTGGCCTAAGAATTGAACCTTCTCCATCCAAAATTCGCACTTAGAAAATTTTGCATACATCTTCTCCTTCCTTAGTGCCTCCAAAATAATCTTTAGATGTTCGGCGTGTTCTTCCTCTGTCTTTGAGTAGATCAAAATGTCGTCGATAAAAACCACTACAAATTTATCCAAGTATGGCTTGAAAACTCGGTTCATCAAGTCCATAAATGCTGCCGGAGCATTAGTCAATCCGAATGACATTACCAAAAACTCGTAGTGTCCATAACGGGTTCGAAACGCAGTCTTTGGTATGTCCTCATCCCTCACTTTCAGTTGTTGATATCCTGTTCGTAGGTCGATCTTCGAGAAACACTTTGCTCCCTTCAGTTGATCAAACAAGTCGTCTATCCTCGGTAGCGGATATCGGTTCTTGATCGTTACTCTGTTCAATTCTCGATAATCGATACAGAGTCTCATCGATCCGTCCTTCTTCTTAACGAATAGCACTGGTGCTCCCCAAGGAGAAACACTCGGTCGAATGTAACCCTTATCCAACAACTCTTGCAATTGTATCATCAATTCCTTCATTTCTACTGGCGCCATACGATATGGAGCTTTTGAAATCGGTGCCGTTCCCGGTGCTAAGTCTATTACGAATTCGATTTCTCTGTCTGGCGGAAGACCAGGCAGATCGTCCGGAAACACGTCTTGAAATTCATTAACTACGTATATATCCTTAATCTCTACTCCCTTTTTCCGAGTATCAACGATGGAAGCTAAATATCCTACACATCCTTTCCTTAACAATTTCTTGGCCTGCATCATCGTAACGCAACACGATTGTTTAAGCGATGAGCTACCATAAAACACTACCTTAGACTTACTCGGAGTCTGAAGGTTCACACATTTGTTCTAACAGTCAATTATCGCCGCATGGTTATACAACCAATCCATTCCTAGTATCACATCAAATTCTCCCAATCTAATAGGAATCAAGTCTACGCTCAGTTCATGTTTACTAATATTTGCGTGACAATTTCGATAAACGTATTCTACAGGGATCACTTCCTTATTAGCAACTTCTATGACCAAAGGATTTTCTAATCGTTCACGGGGTGTACTAAGTCTACTAGCAAATTCTTCAGATACAAAAGAACAGGTGGCACCCGAATCAAATAATACATAAGCATTTATATCATTGATTGGGATTATACCTGACACCACGTCCTTCGCAGCCACTGCGTCTTGGACGGTCATGTTAAAGGTTCTGGCGGTTGGGCGGTTGGATTGTGCCGGTCCACCGATCATCAGCTTGTTGCCTCCTTGCTGATTACTACCCCCACCACTTCCCTTCTTTGGGCAGTCCTTAATTCGGTGCTCCGTCGAGCCACACGCAAAGCATCCTTGTATCTTTTTCGGTTTCAAACAGTTGGGCGAGATGTGCCCTTCCTGTCCACAGTTGTAGCAAGTGCCACGTCCCTTCCAGCACTCGCCCTGGTGATTCTTCCCACACTTCGGGCATCCTTCAGCCCTCTTCTTGAAACCTCCACGAAAATTCCCTGATTGATTATTTGTTGTTTTTGTTGTTGTTGTTGTTCTCCCACTTTCTCTTTCCCAAGTTGCTTCCTCCGCTACTGCTTCCTCCCGTACGATTCTCTCCTCCAGTATTCTTTCCTTTCTTTTCTTTGTTATACAGACTTAAGGCCTCACTGCCGCCTTCCGCAATGATTGCCTTCTCCAGTAATGTTGCAAAGGAATCAATTTGAAGAACTGATACCTTATTGAACAGCCATGGCTTCAACCCTTGTTCAAAGCGTCTAGCCTTCCTCTCTTCATCACCAGCTTGGTGCTCCGCAAATCGCGCTAGCTCGTTAAACCTAGCCGCGTACTGCGCCACCGTCATCTCACCTTGTTTTAACTCTAGGAATTTCACCTCCATCCTATTCTTCATACTCTTCGAAAAGTAATTCTCGAAGAATAGTGTCTTAAACTTATCCCAAGCTATTATCCCTTCTCCAGCTCTTTGTTGATTAGCCTCCCACCAGTAGTTCGCTTCTCCCCTCATCATGTACGTGGCAAACACCGTCTTCTGATCTTCGCCTACGCTAGATATAATGAAAGCTTTTTCGATCTCTTTGATCCACGTTTGTGCGACGATTGGGTCGGTAGTTCCCTCGAACTCCGGGGGTCCTACACTCTTAAAGTCTTTAAAGGTTGTTACTGGCACAGTTTGAGGGTTCGGGCGAACGGGTTCATTGTTTCTTCCCCTTAAGGCTTCTCCTAACAAGTCTACCAGTTTCTGGATCGGGTCTACTTGTTCTCTCTCATTGTTAACGGATTCTTCGGGTGCAGTCAATCTTCGTCTGGGCGGCATTATCTGCATCACAATTTTTCACTTTATTATTATTCAAGTATATCACTTAAGTATTTCTTTTAATACTAAAAGAATAAATTTATAACACGTTTCTAAAATCAACTCCATTTATATTCATATGCCATTTCATTTCATTACATGATTTTCCTAGCATACTGCTATAAATGTTATCACCTATATCCCCTAATATCACAAAAGACGGGGAATATACCAACCTACTACCATACTACCCCTCTAACAAAAAGCTAACTCGGGGTTTACATCATCATCCCACATCTTACACAAAAGATCGGGATTACAACATAGTATATACAATACATGAAGACACAACTAGTACCACCACTAGACTGACTAAGGAAATCTCATCCCATCATCCCGCGCTCCACTGCGCTCTTGTACTCCAACTGTGCTATATACGCACACAGCTCTCGGCTCAAGGTATGTAGAGTCTGTCCCTGTTCTGCCGGGTAGTGGTACACACCATCAATCACCCTCTCAAAAGCTGAACGGAACACATACCCCATCTTGTTCATCTTTCTCTTCTTGCACCTGACCTCATCCTCAAGGTCGTCAGCTCTCTCATTGGACGCTTCCCACTTCTCCTCGAAGTGTAACCTATCCATCACTTCCAACTCTAGCTGAGTACGGAGTGCCTCTTTCTCAGTCTTCTCACTCAGTTCCCTCTGCTCAACCTCTTCTAGCTTCTCTGCCAAATCTGCATTCCTAGCCACTGACTTGTGAAACAGAGTTCCCATTTGGATCCCTGCCTCCCTACGGTAGGCAATCTCCACCTCTAACTCTTGCATAGCCAGCTTCCTCTGGTGGTCCTCGTCCCTCAGCTTCTGGAACTCAGACTCTCTCTCGTGGGCCTCTGCCTCCAGCTCCTGGACTCTGCAGTCTAACTCTAGAACACGCTCCTCGTACTCGCCTAACATCTGTTCCTCTATAGTAGCCTCATCAGAGTCCTCTACTGGCTCATCCTCCATCGGCTCCTCCTCTGGATCAGTCTCTATCTCAATCTCGATCTCATCCTCATCATCAAACTCGGATGGTGCAACTGCCTGCACTGGCACAGCCTCTAGAGGTGCCTCGTATACTACATGTATATCTCTGGGCTCCTCCTCTGCTACTCTACTAGTTACACCTGTGTCTGTCATCCTACAATCACAAACACAAGGCAAACAAACAGCAACTCCATTAGAATGTTAAATAAAACATAAGTTCATTGTATAGAATGAAGTTACATTTCATAACAGACTAAGTCTCTCAAGGAAAACTCTACATGAGTTTTATCTCCTTCCTAACTTCTAAGTTCACCTAAGCTATAGTCCAAGGACACTCGTTCCTAAGGTTTATAACTACAGCTCTGATACCAACCTGTGACGCCCCCAAATTCTAAGACCGCCACTTGGTCTCTCGAATTCGGTTCATCACGTGCTCATGGTAATACATCACAATAATAATAACTAAATATTGCACAATCACAGCGGAAATTCTATTCTAGAATAATTTACAATGATTTATTATAATTATTCCCCCAAGTCTCGCAACCTACAGTACTTAATAGATTACATAATAATATCAATAAACGACTTATTACATAATCTAACTTAAGCTTAAACATAATCAAATCCAGTCTTACTACATTATCTTAATACAACATTAAAATATTAAAACATAAAAGAGACAAGCTAGTTGGTAGCCTTGCCCTTGCCCTTATCAATGCCCGAAGGTTCGCCATGCTCTGCCTTAACTGAAATGTTTTAGGGAAAAGCAAGAATGAGCACAAATTGCTCAGCAAGTAATATACAACAAGGGTAAATGATATAATTCTCAATTCTCGAAAGGGTATAGGAAAGTTTGATAGTTCAAGGATAGCAAGAATATCAACAGTTCTCAATAACAGTCACTAAGGACAGAATAATATCAATATGATTCAATAATAAATCAATTCAAGATTTCAAGATAACTGAATACTGAGCAGTCACTAAGGACTATGAACTTCCACAGGATTTGACAGTAATAAACTGAAAATCCAACAAAAACATATACAACAGGTGATCAGCCTAAAGTACCCTCGTTATGCATAACAATCAATCATACTCAAGTGCGCGCGTCGGTTCTTCGACAGTTATAGTTTGTTCTTCTCAGTCATATATAAGATCCCGCACCAATCAATTGGTTTTGGGTCGCTTTTCAATAATGTAAGTCTAGCCGAATCAAATGGCATAGACACTTTCACAATATTCAAGAACAACACTAAGTTCAACATGAATAATAGCTTTAATGAAATAAGAGTTCAAGTATGCTAATTCAATTCAAACGATTAAGTAGGAACTAGTTCGCAATATACAAAGATAGAATACTCGTATCCAAAGAGATAAGGTTTAGATACTCGCTTACGATATCCGTTAAATAAAGTAGTGCAAGGGTTTAGGATACTTTCCTTATGCGTAGTTTATTCACGTAAAGCTAGCCAACACTTTCGAATCCTATATATAATGTATTACATGCATAAGATTTTCATTAGTTAACACATCCGTTACACAACTTATTACTCAATATACATATATGTTACTATCTTAGTCACATGTCATACTTATACTCATATGGTATAAAATCAGATCACGAATCAAGTACATAGTTATAATATAAATGATATTATACCAACTCATCATGTTCAAGTAGCTATGATTCTTTTACCCATGGGCTTCCATTATATAAGTTAAACATTATCTTGTTACTTAATCATCACCTATGCACATATATCAGTAGGGTGTAAACCATTTCTAGCAATGTAGGCGTCATATAAGCTATCTGTCCAAAATCAGATTGTCAAACTGCATGGCTTTCAATTCCAGGCCGGCGCAGCTGCGCCATGACTAAGCCTAGGGACAGCGCAGCTGCGCAGCCCTCTGGCCAAGCCAAGGCTGAGCTGTGCCTTATGGTTTCTGTCCGGTCATGCAAGCCAACAACACCACATAGCATATAAACATATTAAAAGATACTTTTATGTTTGTACAACCTTTCCTCGTTTCAATTATATGTGATATAGATTCTAAGTCAATACTTTCAATGACTAAAAGTCATTCAAGGACACGAACTCATAAGGTCTAACAAGCTCGCTTTTTAAACACTTAAAATGTTCACATAACTTGTAGTAAACATGTTCATGAGTTTTCATATCACATATATGCAACTATCATTATCATTAGTTTGAAAGCATACTTTATTTACGCAAATTTGGTTTCATTACAAGTAACATAGTAGGCAAACATGAATGATACCTTAGCAAGTCTACAAGTTCTATCAAACATGTTCATAAGTATCGAAGTTCAAATCTCAATGTAACATGCCGACGTTCACGTTCAACACTTATACTTTAATTAATAAAGTTTGCTAATACGTTCTAACACGTTCATGCTACATTATGAAATTTATATACGTAAGTTAATGTGTCCGACATGTATGTAAAGGCCATAGAAACATACCCGAAAATCAGAATATATATATGATCTTTATATGTCAAGGTTTGCCTTTAAAACTTATATTTTCGTTAGAAATGAGCACTAGTTAGGTCCACATGTCCATATTATATCATGGAACCAATATAGATAAGCTAACATGCACTTCATGTATTTCTATGTCATACTATTATGTCTCAAAAGTCAGAATGTATTTATGGTCTATATATGTTAAAGTTTGTTTAGGAAACTTGAGATTTATCTCAACGCTATTAGACATTCCATTAATCTTGTATGACATTATACCAACACACGTGCACTTCATGTTAATATACTCGTGTATAGGTAATACTCATGCTAACATGTTCATTTAAATCAATGCACAAAACTATCACGTTGCAGAAAGCAAGCAGAAAGCAGGGAACTGCTGCAGACTGCTGGCGCAGCTGCGCAGCTTCCCAGTGTAAAACTGGCGCAGCTACGCCGGCTCCCAGCCAGCGGCAGACAGTTCCAGAACACGGCAGTTTAAAAACCCAAACACAAAAATTCCCAACGAATTCCATTTCTAATTAACCACATTGCTTCCTTATCACATTATAAGGCTATATAACAACTCACTAACATTATTAAACCACCAATTTTGTAAATTCTAACTCAACTCAAGAATTGAACATTTTTACAGAAAAATGAAAACGGAGTTCTTGACAGAAAAATGAGAATTGAAACCAACTACATTCCAATCTTAACATGTATACAAGTCCATACTACACTACACAGGCTTTCTATAATCCATTTATACTTTAATTCCTCATGATCAAGAATTTCAAGAAAAACTCAGAGAACTACAATGGAGTTTTTCTTTGACAGAAAATGAAAATGAAGACAGGGAATGGAATTATACCTTCGAAGCACGAATTAAACTTGCTAATGCTGCTATAGGATTCTCTACTAACACTGATATATAAGGCTCTCACTCAACACTCTAGCAATTTTCAGCAATTGATATGTGAAGAAGAAGAGTTCCTATTTGTAGAGAAATCCTTACACAGGCAATGAGATTATACCACAAATCAAACCAACGTAAATTTGAATTGTATGGAGGTTAATGGAGAGTTGGTGATTAGTTGGTGAAACTCATTATCAATACCACTCCCTTGTTCATTATGATAGCTAGAATGTGCTGAGTTTGAGGATATAGGAGTAGGATAGCTTCATGTGTATTCACGTGAAGAGCAAATGGGACACTTAAAATGAGACAATTGATTTAACTTCTCAGCATTTGCAAATACTACACTTGTATACACACACCATATACTTATGTTATATATTATATGTACTCTTAGGTTATAATTTAAATCACAATGTACTTCACATAATGTAATAAGTGTAATTTACACACATATAATCCATGTACGTTTATCTTACTGATATAATACAATCGGATACTACCACATTACATTATATCATATATTATTAAATTGTATTAATCAACAATTATTTATAATATATCCATGATACATTATTTTACTGTATACACACTCACCTTGTCACATAGGCATTATCATGTATTCCTAACATATAGTTTTAATATAACATAATCACTTATGCTTCATGTAATATATGGTTTCTATGTGTAATATATTCGCATTGCATTATATAACATAGTTTATGTATATACATGCATGGTCACACTTAAGTGTCTCTCTACACTATATAATATAGTTGTATTCCATATACTTTATATATTCAAGTATTGCACATTTGTACATATCAATTAATATAATCTTATTATATTAATCACTCACTTATTTGTTTTATTATTCATAATGTCACATAAATAGACTATTTATCTCGTTGATTAATTAACAATAATATTAATTAATTTATTCCTCATTGATTATTAATTACACCAAATTAATAATCATAGGATTAATTATCACATTAACAAATATAAATCTCAGCACAATTATAAACAAGTGGTTTATTATTATTATATTTCTTGCAATAATAATAATCACATATTATTAATCAACCACAGTTAATATCTCACAACAATCAATTAATATCCTCTAATAACAATTAACAATTAATATAGATTAATTGTTCACTTAAAAATTATTCGTCAATTAATATAATTATTAATATTTCCCATCACTGTGCCACACTAGGCTCTCAACGAGTTTATCACAAACTCTACATTTTTCTCAATTGTCATAAATATTCAATTTAATATAATTGAATTAATCATTCTCATAATAAAAAAAAATCCAAATAAATTCTCATTTCCATTAATATATTTATTTAATAATATATGGAAATTCTCGGGTATTACATGTCGTGCTAGAGTCACTCCGATGGATGTCATGCCCATGAGAAGACTAACACTCGTATATATATTTAGGTCGAGGATGTTTCGCAACCCGACAATCATCATCCAAATCGATCCGAAGGCTAAACATAATAAAATGGAAGTATTGACATGCTTCAATTCATATGATAGCGTAAGGGTTTTAAAACCAACATTTCAAAACATCATTTTCATATCTTGTCTTAAAAGGACTTTTGCAAATCAAATCAAACCCTTCGTATATAGGTTCAATGAAGCATGACAATACTTTTAAAACAAACAAGCGTTGGCCCAATTTCTTCCAGCACATATATACACATTGCAATTTAAAAAGGAAATAATCAAAAGATGCGGTACAATGTTTCACGGGAGTTGGGGGGTGCCTAACACCTTCCCCCCACTTAACCAAGCCCCCAAACTTAGAACATCGGTTTCAAAGATCAAGTTTCAGCAGTGTCCAGTAATTGGGCCTACTTTCAAACAAAACTCGGTTGAGTTGGTACAACCATTTCAAATCTACCAACTGGTGACTCTGTAAACCGTTTAAATCGTCGACATGATACATGTTGGCCTTTTCCTAAAAAACACCACCCTTCATAAAACAGATGAGGCAATAAGGGTAGAAAACAAAAGACTTAGGAAGAGAGAAAGATTGGGTCCAAAGTCAGACCTGATTTTTTCCAGACATCGACAACCGACGTAGGGAAAATGCCAGAAACGAGGTTTTAACTGATCAATTCTTAGGAAACGTGTATGGAATGATAATGAACATATAGTTCACGTAATGTAACACTTAAATAAGTCATTTAAACCTTTCTTAACGGTTGAACGGAAAGATTAACGGGAGTTTAAAAGACGAATAGTGTGAACGCCAGATACGTAACCGATATCCGGGGACCGTATTCGCGGTAAAACGAACGTGTGATAATGCTATGATTGTGATTCCTTAGATGTTGAGTGATGAGTGTGACTTCTAACATTTTGATGTTATAATGTCACACTGGAAGTTAAGTGTAAAGCATATAAACGCTATAAACGCAATGTTATTGCGATGAATGACTAGTCTTAGCATACTACGAGCCATATGACTTAGACATTATGAGATGGCAATGAAGTGATGTTCATGTGATGGATCACTAGTGAGAGCGATTAAAACCTTAAGTAAAGGTTGAATGGAGGTTTAAAAGACGAACAACGTGAATGCTGAATACGTAAACGATCCTCGTGAATCGTATTCGCGTTGGGCGAACGTTCTAAGTATACATTGGTTGTATGACTTAGACGTTAACGAATGTAGTAAGTAAGATATGTAGTTATCAAGAAAGATGTAATGAACGGTAATAAGAGTAATAAAAGTCTAAGTGTGAATCGGATAACGAACGTGGAATGAAGTGTAAACGTTAAACAATTGAGCCGGCATAAGGTATTGAGTGTACGCGTGAATTAAACGTGCATAACCTACACACCGTGTATAGTTTGAACGTGAGATAATGAAGAATAACGTATAATGTTAAACAAGCCGAGTTAGTAATAATAACTTGAATAACGTTCTGAGTCAAATGGACCGACCGTTGTAAGATATGAAGACAAGGTAATGTAAAATGTGTAAAGGCTATGAACGCATAGTCTCAAATTTAAAAATTCGTTCTCGGCATACAAATGATTGTATAACCTAGACGTTAATGAAGAAATCCTGAGGTATGTGTTAATCGTTTTCCCGATCAATATATGTGTGTAAGTATACACGGTCAACAAGTAATAAAGAGTAAGTAAAGTATGGTTCCCACGGAGAATTAACTAATAAAGTTCACCAAGCACTAACCCATAATTATTTCAATCTTATTTAAACAAGTGATTCAATGTAGTAACTCAACTTGTGTAATTAAACTAATATTAAATAACCCTAGAATAAAACTAGATAATGAAGACTTGAGATTACAATTTTCCCTATTGTTTCATTTAACCCAATAAACTTCCTATTAAGCCAAATCAATTATCATAGATTATTAGTCGAGAACACGAAAGTAAGACAAGGCTATCTCTCGATATACCAAATCCATATCACATAAAATCCACAAAAGATAGAAAACATATGAACACCTAAATTATATAAAATGCTATATTTCTATGTGATTTATCAATAACAAGGGTTTACACACAAGTTCTCAATTGACTACAAGCGATGGTTCGGTATATTTCTTTTCGAAGCACGAATCATACATTCCATCACCATGTAGAACATACAAACACAAGCTATTACGATCAGATCTAAATTCATATTTCGTTTTTCAAGTTCATATGAATTATAACAGTATTTGATGGCCAATCAAGTAAGCAACAAAGTATAAATCATAATAGCCAATCCAATAACAATCCACAAGACTAACAAAGAAGTATATCAAAATAACTACTCAATAGGTTTCATTGAAATCTCAAAATAGGGTTTAACTCATAGTTGAATCAAATCCACAATCCACAAGTTGAATAAACATTAGAAGAATACAAATATGAATCAAAGAGAAAATATGAATAAAAAGTGCAAATCTGATCTCTCTTGCTCCAAGTTTGAATCTTCAATGCTATCCAATTGCTTCAACCTTCAGATCTAATATAATCTAGAGACTAGCTATTTTAATCTACTCTAATCTAAAGATGAAATTAAAGAAAAAAGAAAACAATAGTAAGCTAATTGATCCCCAAAAGGAGAGATATCTCAATACAATAAAAATAGGTATAATATATGTCTCTAGTTCGATTGCCTCCTTTTCCAAGCAACAATTCAATTGGTCACTTAAGTAAAGTCAACTGCTGAAACTAGACCGGCGTAGCTGCGGTTCCTTCTAACTTGAAATGGGCGCAGCTGCGCTACAAGATTTACGGGTAGAGCTCTGGTGTAGCTACGCTGCACCCAAGGCTAAATTGGGCGCAGCTGTGCCATGCACCAGATTGAGATTTCTACTCCTGCTGCTGCAGCCTTTTGATTCCTTCCCATTGCTTTGATTCTTGCTCCTTTTATTCTTTCCATAATGCTTTCCAGCTCCATTTGCACCAAGAGAGTCCCATTCATGTAAACTACAAAAGAAACCAAAAATGCATGAAAAGCTACAATAACACATGAGTTTAAACAGCAGTTGAAGCTAGTTAGCATCTAAATAAGTGGATGTAAAACCACTTATCAAATACCCCCAAACTTAAATCATTGTTTATCCTCAAGGAACAAAACAAAACTAAATATAAATGCAATGCACTAACTGCAATGTATGCAACCTACAGTAATCATGAAAGCGAATCCAAATATCAGTCAGAAATAAAACTCATATGAAATGCCTCAGAAAAACTACAAGACACCCAAACAGAAAATCTAACCAAGAATAAGGCCATAAAGCATATTACTCTGCAAATCCAAATCTGTCAGCACTGATGTAGTGTGTGTGTGATTAGCAACCATCAAACATGCTATTGAACAAATTATTCACATATTATGCTTCTTAGGGGGAAAAACACAGTTTCAACTCAATACAAGCAGTAAACCAGATAAGCTCTAACCAAGACCATGCATCACTTAAGCTAAGAGTCAACAAGGGATTTATTATGTTTTTAATTACTCACGAGGGTGATTTTTTGCACTTTCCCGTGTTTACACTGGACTGTGCAATGCCTAGTCCTCTTAGGCTTTTCAATAATACCCGTGTAACGAGCTTTCGACCAACGACTCCCAAACCAAAAGGCTTTAGGGCACTGGGTGTAAAGACACCCCTAGGGCGTACTTGCTCGAATATCAAAGGCCACAGGACTCGACTAACCAAAGTGTTTATTCACATTTTTTTTCCTTTTCTTTCTCTTTTTCTTTTTTTATTTTATTTTTCCATATATAGCATGCATACCCCTTGTTTTCCCCCAAACTTAAGCTTTTGCACAGTCCTAGTTATTACTATTTGTTTACTAACTCTTTTTCATTAAAACATAGACTTTCCACCAGAAGATAAGTATGTGACAATTTGAACCGAGCAAATCCTAATGGTTACTCTAGTGTGCTATCCGATTACATCGGCATCAAGAAGATAAGGATTTTCATTATGATATGACTTTACAACCAAGCCTAAGTCTCAAATCAGTTCAAAAATCAAGTAATTTCAATTTTATCATAGGCCAAATGAATATCAAACTAACCGACACTTGGATTCATGCAATATATCCTAACACAATCAACTAAAGCAAAATAAAAATTTGAAAATTTAAACACAATACGCAAAATACGTCCTAACATGCACTATATGAACTAAACTAGATGCAATATGAACCTAATACCCCTAAACTTAAAAATGATAATGTCTTCATTGGAGATAAAAGGTTAAGGAACTCCTATAAGTGGACTCGTCATCGTCCTCCTCTTCAGTCTTCTTTGGTGGTGTGTCTGGAGGAGGGTATGAGCTGCATGTGCCAAATGTGGGAAACTGTGCATGCACGCCAATCATCTCGAAGGAACGAGACAAAGCCTCAGAGAACACGGATGTGTAGGTCTGAAAATCTACTTATATCGTATCCATCCGTTTCCTCAATTATCGTATCTCCCTCTTCTGATTAGCATAGTCTTTGGAGGTTGGCCCTGCTGCCTGCGGAGCATGAACTAGAGCATCTTCTTCTTCTTCTTCCTCTTCCTCTTCTGAATCTCCCAAAATAAAGCGAAGTCCTCGAGGATGAGACTCTGCACCCTCCCAAATGTTGTACTACTGAATGACTATATGATCAATATCCCGCATCGGTAGTTGCAAAAGCTTCATTGTCCCATACCACTCCCGCAGCTAAGCATAGACGAGTGATAATCAAAGCATGCAGGATTCCCCCTGAAGTACTCCCCCTCATGTATCTAAGCATGGATTGGTTGATGACATGCCCTATGTCAATCAATTTCCCTTTGATGATGCCATATAACAGTACAGTTCTTTTAGTAGTAACATCTGCATGATGGCTGGAGGGAAGTATACTCGCATATATGAAACTGTACGAAGCTTTTGCATAACGACTCAAAGAAGTTTGTGGGAAGTTAACTTTTCTGTTTGTTCCTGCTTTAGTCGTCCACTTAGTGTCTGGTTTGCACATTTCCTTGATAAGCTTGTCTAGGTCAGTTTCAAGACGTTGGGATTCCGCCCAATTCGATGCACCAGATGGGACAGTTGCCACGTGAAATATCGTATTGATAGCTTGCTCGGTATAAGACACTTGCTTCCCTCTGACATAGGAAATGCCGTTCTGCGTCTCCCGAGCGTTGGCGTAGAATTCTCTGATGACGGCCATGGGAGCTGGAAATGGCTTGGCTATAACTAGTGCCCAACCATGTTCAATAATCTGTTTCTTCATCATCCCATCATCATTTTTTGGTTTTAGCCCCCTTTCTTTCACAATGATTTGCTGTCCAAAACATCCAAATAGTAGTGCTGTGCGGAAAGGTTTACTAATCTGAAGCTGTCCAATACATCTCTGGATTGCCTTCGCCATCGTGATCACTGCTAGGAGGAGATGGGGTGCGAATCCTTTTAGGCATGATGATTGGACTTGCAGATGAAATTATTGAGTTCTGACTTTGATGCCTCTGAACTCTCAATGAACCAATGTACCCAAAACTCTGTCAAAATATGTATCAAACAGATGTTGTGCACTCAATCGAAGCCCTAAATCTGCCCCTTCCTGTCACTGTGTCCTCTGAATTCAGATTTAGGTTTGGAATGAGATGTGGAGGGATTAGGTTTTATAAAGGAATGGAGTATATGAAGAACTAGACTGTGATTGGGAGATAAAATTCGAATAGGAGAGGAGTTGTGACGAGGTTGAGAGATATATGGTCTCTGTGGCTTTTGATTCGAGAAGGAGCTGCTGACTATAAGTTGTTTGGGAATGATATAAGACTCGTGTCGGGCTCTTTTAAAAACAAACTACAGAGTTTGGCGCAGCTGCGCAGTGTTTACCCTTGATCTGGGCGCAGCTGCACTTTCCTATGAATTTCAGATTTCCTGCAGATTTTTAATTGCATCTGACTATACACCTTGGCACCAGCTGGATTGAACCTGAGTTAGGAATACAAACATTTATTAAACTACTGAAACTGTAACGACCATGAATTTTAAACTCCTTATTTATTAAATATGTGATTAATTTTTTTTTTTACGAGTTAATTTTGTGAGTTTATTTAAACCTTATGTGGTTATGTGAGTTTGTGAATGGTTAAGGGGAGTCACTAATAGTTTATTTAAATTAGTGGACTAACCCTAAGACTTTAATATCAGAGAATTGATAAGATTATTAATAATTAAATATTCAATTTATTTGAATATAGTGGCAAGATTCGAACATGTTTGATTAATTTCAATTATGATTAATTAATTGATAATATGTTGATTAACAATTATTATGAATAAATAATAATTAATGAATGAGAGATTAGTAAATATAATAATATTATATTTACTTGATTAATCGTTTCATACAAGCATGCGATATGTTAAACCTTTAATATATGGTAGTTAACTATATATTAGATATAGTACAAGGTGACACATTAATATAATTATACATTATAAACTATATAGTAAGAATAATTACATTATGAGAGTTACATATTAATGTTTATGTGACAATACATGTGTGGAAAAACATTAATGTATACCTCATCAACATATAGTAATATCAATAAATAATTGATCTCAGTAAGTTATTATAATGATAACAGTTATAATAATGAGTAATAATAATATCCAATTACTTTACATTCGGTATTAAGGAAAATGTGCATGGATTATATGTTGTGTACCTATTCATTATTAATTGCTAATTGAGATAACATAGTATCACCCACCTAAATGTATATGGAATAAATACATATAACTTAAGTAGATACTATGTGCATATACATTATATAATCTAAGTATGTATGTATTATGTTAAGCATACATAATATATATATATATATATATATATATATATATATATATATACAATTACAAAGGCTGAGATTTCATTGTCCCTAAATGTGAGTTCCACCCTCAATTTTCTCCTTCACGTGTAAACCCACATGCTACACTAGTCTAGCTTTTTCTCAAATTCACCAATGCTAGCTAATGAATAAGTGGGGAGTGGGATTCATGAGTGAACTCAACTACTTCTCACCAACTTCTTGTAATCTATTATACATTCTTGACATCTGTTGGTTTAATTTGGAAGATAATGGCATTACCTAGTTATTGAATTGCCTATAAATTAAGCCCTCTCTTCTTCTATATTGCAATTGCTGAGAATTCTACCAAACAAGCTTGAGTGAGTATACTTTATAGTGAGAGTCTGTGAATTGAGAGGGTGAGAGTTATCAGCAAGTTCCTTTAGCAGAGGTATATCACTTCCCATTCTTATTTTTGTAAAACTTCTAATTCTTGATTCTTGAGTTGACCATGATTGATGAATTGAGTGTTTGAAATATGTTTGTTAAGTGCTATACTAGTTTAACATCATGTTAGCATTATACCATAGCATGACTAAGATGATTTTGTATTAATTGTCTGAGTTGGGTTGAGCCTCTGCCGAGCAGAGGCAGTTTTTGGACGACCAAGGCAACTGCGCAGCTGCGCCAGTGTTGCACTGGCCAGCGGCGCAGCTGCGCCGGGCTTGAAAACCAGATTTCATTTTCTGTTAAAGCTGTAACGTTTGTGATTTTATATTTAATTTTAAATATTTATTGAATTAAATAAATATTTTATGTGATTTATTTATTGAGTTAAATAAATAAATTATGTGATTTATGGAGTGATTTAATTAAGTGTATATATTAATTAAATGAATGTGTAATATTTATTTAATTAATGTATATTAATTTTATATTATAATTCTAATTTAATTGAGATAATTGAATTAGATGAATTATGTGATGAAGTGTTACATGGATTATAATTAGCGAGTAATTATAATTATGTGGCAATTTTATGTGATTATATTAGATTTTAATTGATTAAATTAGATGATTAATATTTAATTAATTAAAATGTGACATTAAAGTATGTATTAAATAATTTGTTAAAATAAAAGAAAAGGATTTTTTCTTTTAAATGATTTTTACCAAACTAGGCCCTTGCTTTTGTTTTAAAAGACTATTGCCAAACAGGGCCCTTAAACTAGCTTAAACCTAATTTACCTAAACCATGCCTAAGTTAGTAAAACTAGTTTCTAATTTTCTTGTAGCCAAACAAGCCAAATTGGCTTTTGAATTTTGTAACTTACGTAATTAGTAGTAGTTAGTGTATAATTATGATATGGGAGTTACCTATTCTATTATATGTATATTGTATATACGTTAGTGTTATAATCCTAAGTCTAAACAAAGAAAAGAGAAGGAGAGAAAGAGCAGAGAATATCAGAGAAGAAAAGAAGGAGAAAGAATTGGTAGAACGAAAGCTCATAATAATATTTTCTTTACACTCATAGCTAGAAAGGTTAGAATTCCATATTCTTTATATTTTATTCTCTGTCAAAAATTTAGTTTTCATGAAAGTTGTAGTCATGAATTTTATATATATGATTGTGTTCATGTGTTATTGGTAGTAATTGTATGAAAGGATTTTCAGAAATCAAATTACTGTAGAAATATATTTTAACAAAGAATTTATATTTATATGAGTTCATATGGAATTTCATGAGTTTGGTTAAGTTTAGTTGAGAAATTCATGCAATTGGTATGTGTTAATATGCTTATTAAGTAATTACTTAATGCTATCTTCAACTTAGTATGTAATGCATGTATATAAGTTCGAATTGATGGAGAAAAATAGTTAAAGTAGATTATTTTTTGAGAAAATATGAGTTTTCATGAAAATGGCCAAATTGGATTTTTAAAACTTGTGATTATCATTGTTTAAATGATTTTGTGTTTGGAAGCATGCTTTATATATGTGTAATAGCGTATATATGTTTTACAGAGTCTATAGTACTGTATTTTTGGCGTTGTTGGCTTGTATGGGTTAATCGGTGAAGCAGAGTAACGTGGCTGTCTGCGTCTGGCCGAGTTGCTGCACAGCTGCGCCGGCAGCAAGGCCAGGAACAGCGCAGCTGCGCCGCTTATCTTTTCCAGATTCTCACCCTGCGCGGCTGCGCCGGTTTCAAGGCAGCTGGCTGCGCAGCTGCGCCAGGCTCTGTTCAGAGGCAGTGAATGCTAGTCATTTGTGCAGTGTTGTTTCTAACCTAGTTTAATTATGCTATGACAGTGAGCATGTATCTAGTTGCTACAATATGTTGTTAACATAAATTTGACAAATTTATATTTAGAAAAGAAAAGAGGTTTGAAAACCTTAATGTATGATTTGAATTATTATTTAAATGTGATATATGATTTAAATAATTATAATCAAAAGTAAATGTTTATTTTAAATTATAATTTGGTTAAATTATAATGAATAAATGTTGATTTATTAAATGCTAATTTAAATTATAATTTATGTAATTATAATTTAATAAATGCATGTTTAATTGTGGATTAAATTAATAATTACATGATTAATTATAAATTGTGTAATTATAATGCATGGTATAGTTTAATTAATTATTGATAAATACATGATTAATTATAAATTGTGTAATTATAAATGCATGAATGTGGTTTAATTGATTTTAAATTATAAATTGTTTATAATTTTAAAGGTAATGATAATTTAAGTAATTATAATTTGATTAAGTGTTTGAATTATAATTGTGTAATTATAATTGAGTTAAATACATAATTAATTTAATTATGCGAGTATATGTGTGATGTGATTAACTATGTGATAGTTAATTATTATTGTTTATTTAATCAGAATGTGAGTTAACCATGAGGGTTAACCACTTATGTGAATTAGTTACGTGTTAACTAATTTAGGTTATTGTGATTGAATATATATGTGTAGGAAGTATTAAAGTACGTGAATTGAATTAAGTAGCTTGCACTTGAGGCACGTCTTTTAAACCCTAAACTCTTTAATTTTGCGCAAGTTTTCTAAACCCTAATCTTATATTGATTTTATATGATCTCTTGAATTCATATATTCATTGTTGAGAATGTCCTTTCCATTTCAGTATTGGACAATTGTTTATTTAATTGAAATGGTCTTAACTTATTGTTCAAGTAAGATCCAATTATTATTTTAAATGCTTTAAGTTGATTCTAAAGCATATGTTAATTCATAATTCTTTTATTTTGAATTATTGGAAGTCGATTCAACTAATCCTTAGTTGATGAACGTGAATTCTAAATTACCCTTGTAAGCTTATCCAAACCAAACTTTCTTTGGTGCGGACTTGAATTCAAATTACTGAGTTGAACAACCCTATTTATTAGGGGAGGTTACTACGCATAGCGTTAAGATGTTGGTGCACAATACATGGTACGAAGGGCTGATCCCCCTAAGTACGAGTTAAGGTCCATAGTCTTATTGACTATTAAAGGTTTAAATAAAAATATTTATAACCTAGGACAAGAGTTCAAAGGTCTTATGACCCTCAGATAAATTCTATATCCAAATTTTAATATTGATAGAGAATTATTATTCAATTCTTTATTATTGAAGCAAGCTAAGTTGTTCAGATTTTCTTAAAGATATTCTTTCATGTCTATATTATTGTTAAACTCCAGTGAGCTGTGGTTTGCTCAATCTTGCATTAAATAACAATTTCAGTTAAGGTTGATAACGCTGATGCTCCGTCTACAAGTAAGAGCAAGGGAAAGCAAAGCAAGTGAAGACTTGTTTTTTTTTATTTAGTTGAGAATGATTGTAATAATTAAATATTATATTTTATTTCCGCATTTTATTATATTCATGTCAAGGTTAGAGTAACCCTGGGATTGATTTTGAGAAGGTTGTAACCCTTGTTTTAAGGGAGATTTTGTTATTTTAATTTAAGTTGTAGTTTATTTTGCATTATTCATTGGGTAGATATATGTTATATTAGAAAGTGAACACCAAATCATGTGGAAACGAAGTACCCGGATTTGGGGGTGTCACAAAAGCTGCTGTCACGACTAACATATGTTACTTCTTTTGGCAAGCATGTAAACTGATGTAGCACACACACATAAGTATATTCATATAGTATGAACAAGTATAACAATGTTAGTACACATGATTGACGCAACACTTATGGTTTTGTAATAAAACTTGTAGTTTTGATTGTGGACTTAGACACATACGTAACATGTGCATATTCTGATATTCTAAACATGATCGTATAGTTTATATTGACATGAAATGCATGTTAAAATGTGTTCACACACTAGCATACGTGATAGCAAGATTCTAGCGATTTTGAAATAAGAAACTTAAGAACTTTCAAAGTGAACTTGGCTAAGGTTAATATCTTTTAGATTCTGACTATTTGAGAGCATATATATGGTTTATATATGAGTCCTAAGACATACGAGTTATGAGCACAAGGCACTTAACATGTATTATGATACCATATTGTCTTAGTGTGATTTTTCAACGAAAAGCTTATAACGTGAAAGATTATATCATCGATCACCATGTGGATTACGTATTGATCATACAAGCATGTACATTAGAGTTCGTTATGCCTATAAGCATATTAGCATGGACCTCGTTGAGTTAACGTATAGATTTCACATATGAACGTATTCATAGAAAATGAATTTCTAAGGCATGAAATAGGTGGATTAAAGTATACATGTATAGTATACGCATGAGCATGCATGTTATATTTAACCTTGTTATGTGATAACATGAAGCATGAACTTGTATTATGTAAAGTATACAAATTACCGACATGAGAGCATATGACTTTAAACTAGGATTAGGTTGAGCATGCTAGGTTTTCAAAAATTATAATCATAAAACATATATGTTGATTAAATATAAGTAACTTGAAGTATTATGTGTTCAAGTCTATATTGATGCATAGAAACTAGATAATCTAAAGTTATTAAATCTATGACATGATTAGATTGACTTACGTGAATTATGGATAGATTGATATGATAAGCAGATTCTTGTAAGTGTAGACTCGTATTAGTTTACACATGCTAATTGGAATACCGACTTATTAATGTTAGGTTATTTCAGCGAGATTTAATTAAAGCTAGAACTTAATTGTAGCTGAGCAATCAGGCAAGTCTCCGAACTTCACTATTTGGTTGTGCAAGTTCTTTAATTCTTATTTGTACAAGTTCCTATCCTTCTCATATTGTATTGAGCAGGTTATTATCGTATTGACAGTTAATTATTTAAAGCTTGAACTTTATTTCCAAGCATGCTATTAGGTGGTTTAATTACTTTAAAATTATTCCACATCGATATTATTGTTATTCGCACTTGGTGCACTTGATTTCGTACAGTCTTGGACTTGTACATTATTTAAAGTTCTATAATTCTTGAACTGCGTCAGATAGAGTCTGAACCCTTGTTCGGTCAGAAAATTGTATAAAAATTTTATAAAAGCTATCCAAACCAATTGATGGTAAGGATTCTTAGACTGAAAGAACACCCCTTGTATATATAGGGGAGTACCCCAGGTATCTAGTATAAAGATACAAACAGCAGAGTTAAATGTTATGCATATACATAGCGTACGCGAGGCTGATCCCCTCAAGTACTTATTCTGTAGCCAGTAACCAAAGGGTCAATCAGCTATTGATTTCGTTGGAGTTTTATAGTTCAAAAGTCTACTTGACTATCAGTTATTTTAAAAGCAATTATTATTCTTGCTTCCGATATTCATATTGTTGAATTCATTATCAGATATATTCCTTTCATCATGATATATCCTTTATTGTTGTATTTCAACTTGCTGAGCAAACTTGTTGTTCATTCTTGCTATATCATGACTTATATTGCAGTTGAGCCCGAGACTTCAGGAAAGGACAAAGGTAAAGGGAAGATGTAGGATTAGTTTGCAAGGAGCAGACTTTATCTTTATGTTTAATTAATTTACTGTTATGTAGTATGAACCCTATTGACTATTCTAGGGTATGTTTGTATGTTTTGTATTTAAGGTTATCGAATCTTGGGACTAGTAGCACCTTTTGAATGAACGACGTATGTTTATTATATTCCGCATTTTAGTTATCGTATGTTGTTTAGAGGTAGATGTTTATGCTAGATCGTGACGACCGGACCGGGGTCAGAGGACCCGGATTTGGGGCTGTCACAGAAACTACCAAAAACTATTATAGACTATTGAAAATATAAAGAATTAAACAAAGGGGGAAGAAAATAAGAGAAAGTATGTAAATGAGAATTAAACAAGGACAGAGAGAGAAATTGGATGGGGTGCCTCCCATCGAGCGCTCAGTTTATAGTCCGTTAACTTGACTTTTTCGTTCCATAGCTATCCGATTCCTCTACGATAAGCGAGGAACCCTCCATCCATTAGGACCGATAAATGCTTTGATAGGTTCCCCTTATTGAGAGTCTTCAAATTTAAGTCACCTAGCTCGCTTCTTGTAAATAAGTTGCCAATTTCCATTGTCAAATAGCTAGGCACTTCTTCCGTTGTGTTTGTAAACCTATTGGGGCATTGACGCCTGAACAACACAATGGGATCTTCTTCAATTTTTTCTCTGCCCACCATGGCTTCAAGAATGTAATACCTCTCATATCATAAAGATCCTTGCCTTCGAGGTGACTACCAAGGGGGTATGGGTGTGCAAAACTGACTGGATTTTTCAACTTTGGCAGAGAAGGCACTTGGGGTATTAGCAAGGTCGGCTCATATTCCTCATTTTCCACATCCCCATTTATCTCCTCGATTTCCACTTCTTGTAGTTTATCCAGTTACATATACAACGTTGGCTTGCCCTCAATTTCAGCATCCATGTCATATCACCAATTATTTTGATGATAGATCACTAGTACAAAAATGACCTTTGGACACGGTTTTAAACCGTGACTATTTGCTTTTAGATACGAGTTTTCGTTTCACAAGTTCCGTGTTTACAAGCTTCGTGACCAATTTTGGTCACGGTGATTCCACCGTGTCGTTTTTTTACTTTAAACCGTATCTAATTTCACACCATGACTAAAATGATGATCGATAAAAAATATATGTAGGTATTAGATACGGTGATAGTTATAACACCGTAACCTGTGACGCCCCCAAATTCCAGGACCGCCACTTGGTCTCTCGAATTCGGTTCATCACGTGCTCATGGTAATACATCACAATAATAATAATTAAATATCATACGATCACAGCGGAAAATCTATTCTAGAATAATTTACAATGATTTATTATAATTATTCCCCCAAGTCTCGCAACCTACAGTACTTAATAGATTACATAATAATATCAGTTAACGACTTATTACATAATCTAACTTAAGCTTAAACATAATCAAATCCAGTCTTACTACATCATCTTCATACAATATTAATATATTTAAAACATAACAGACATAAGCTAGTTGGTAGCTTTGCCCTTGCCCTTATCAACGCCCGAAGGTTCACCATGCTCTGCCTTAACTGAAATGTTTTAGGGAAAGCAAGAATGAGCACAAATTGCCCAGCAAGAAATATACAATAAGGGTGAGTAATAAGATTCTCAATTCTCGAAAGGGTATAACAAGATTTGATAGTTCAAGAATAACAAGAATATCAACAGTTCTCAATATCAGTCGCTAAGGACAGGATAATATCAATATGATTCAATAATAAGTCAATTCAAGATTTCAAATAATTGAATACTGAGTAGTCACTACGGACTATGAACTTCTACTAGAATTGACAGTAATAAACTGAAAATCCAACAAAAACAGGTACAACAGGTGATCAGCCTAAAGTACCCTTGTTATGCATAACAATCAACCATACTCAAGTGTGCACGTCGGTTCTCCGACAATTATATATTCCCTTCAAAGAAGGTTGTTCTTCTCAGTCAAATACAAGATCCCGCACCAATCAATTAGTTTGGGTTGCTTTTCAATAACATAAGTCCAGCCGAATCAAATGGCATAGACACTTTCACAATATTCAAGAACAATACTAAGTTCAACATGAATAATAGCTTTAATGAAATAAGAGTTCAAGTATGCTAATTCGATTCAACCGATTAAATAGGAAACTAGTTCGCAATACACAAGATAGGATACTTGCATAGTAAAAGAGTATAAGTTAGGAAACTTTCACAATCATAGATTTCCTTGCATAAAATAAATGCGTCGGTTAGGATACTTGCACTTTAAAAGAGTGTAAGTAAGAGAACTTGCCTTTAGCGTAGTTTATCCACGAAAAGCAATCAACACTTTCGAATTCCTATCGTAATACAGTTACGTATATATATGATATTCATTAGTCATATAATTTAACTTCACATTTTTTCTTTGAATATACGATCAACACATAAGCTAAGTTTTACCTAGCTACACAGTTATATAGAATATAATTTCTATCCTTAACGTTCCTTCTTTAGAGTTTAAATGCATTCTCATATTATATAAGATCTCAACAATTAGCAAACATGCTTGCCTATTATTAATATCACATAAGACCACAATCAATACTAAATATATTTCATTTTAGCAAGTTACGGCATCTCCTTAAGTTAACCGTCAAAATCGGGTTCAAGTAACATCATATAATATCGCGTAGCATGTATTCATATTTAAAGGATACTTTCATGCTTGTATAATTTTTCCAAATCCAATCGTACATGGTATAGGTTCTTAAGTTAATACTTAAAGCCATTCAAGGACACGAACTCATATGGTCTAACATGATTGCTTTTAAACACATAAGATATTCATATAACTTGTATTAGTCATGCTCATGAGTACTCGTATTGCATATATGTAGCTAGCATTGTTATTATCTTGAAAACATGCTTTGTTCATGCTAAACTTTAATCACGGCAACTAATCATGGTATATATACATGCATGACACATGAATGAGTCTAAGAGTACTATCACATGTGTCCATAAATGTCAAATTCTAATTCTCGTCATAACATACCAACGTTCACGTTCAAAGCTTATACTTTGTTAGTATAGTTCATTAATAAGGTCTATCATGTTCATGCTTCCTTATGAAACCTATATATGTAAGTTAACATGCTTTTCATGTATTTCAAGGCCCTATAAACATGCTCGAAAAGTCAGAATGTATACATGCTTCATATATGTTAACGTCGTTTATGAAACTTTAAATTCGTTTCCAAACTATGTGTCGTTTAGTGAACCATGCATGCTAATATACTAAAACATGCTTACATTGCCTCATTAGGTTTATATATATGTATTAATCATGCTCCCATGCTTGTTTAAACAAAAATCAAACAATTGGTACATAACAGTTTTGTTACAGAATGCAGAAAACTGAACACAGAGGCTGGCGCTGCGGCGCGGCAACAATAGCTTAATACTGGCGCTGCGGCGCGAGTGGCGCTGCGTGCGGCGCTGCGGCGCGGGCTGCGGCGCGTGTGGCGCTGCGGCGTGGGCTGCGGCG
Organism: Panax stipuleanatus; assembly: GCA_020205555.1. Classification (NCBI taxonomy): domain Eukaryota; kingdom Viridiplantae; phylum Streptophyta; class Magnoliopsida; order Apiales; family Araliaceae; genus Panax; species Panax stipuleanatus. Next base: position 76,760,627 of record CM035117.1, read on the forward strand.
CTGCGGCGTCGAGGCAGTTTTCTACGGTTCAGACTGCAGCGAAAACCGACCCAAAACCTCCCATTTCATCGATTTCAACATACCCAGATATTAGACTTGTTTAACTTACTAACATATACATATATGCTTATATAACAGTCAATAGCAATTATCAATTCCCAATTTCATGAACTCTAACTAATTTACGAATTTCATGTATTTACAGAAATTGAAGAGGAACAATGGAAATGAAAGACTATTCAGTGGTTCCATCATGTGTGTATGTTCATATAACAACAATATAAGGGTTCTACAAACCAATCATGAACCAATTTGGCATAATCAAGAATTTCAACAAAACTCAGAGAACAACAATGGAGTTCTTTTGACAGAAAATGAAAATGAAGACACGAAGAGGATTTATACCTCTGTTATGGAGTAAGCTTGCTGATGCTACTATAGAAATTCCTTCTGAACTAAATAGACAATCACAGTATACTCTCTTCTCTTAGAAATATTTCAGCAATGAAATGAAGGTGCAGGGAGTTCCTTTATATAGAAGAATGAATACACAGTCCAAGCTTCTAACTCCCAAATCAAACTAACGGATTGACAAATTGCATGAAGGTTATAGAATGGTAGGTATTTAGTTGTTAGAATCCATCATTAAAACCACTCCCTTGCTCATCATTGCTACAAGGCTATGGAAATTTACTGAGTTTGAGGAGAAGCAATAGGCTTAGGCCATAATGGCTGTGCACGTGAATGAGGGAAAGGAGAGTGACTATTATATTGGGACAAGCCAAGCAAATCTCAGCATTCTTACAAATGGACTATATGCTACACTTATGTTATATATTATATGTACTCTCAGGTTATAATTACAATGTTCTCCCCATAATGTAATAAATGCAATTTGAATACATATAATCTATGTACATTTTATCTTACCGATATAATACAATCGGATACTACCACATTACATTATATCATATATTATTAAATTGTATTACTCAACAATTATTTATAATAGATCCATGATACATTATTTTAATGTATATCCACACATCATTTGTCACCTACACATATCATAACATATAGTTACTATACATTTAATTCGCATGCTTGCACATATAATTTCTCATCTTATAAATTGAATATTAATTAATAATATACACATGTCCTACATCAATCAATATAATTGTTAACCTCCATAACAATTTAATTAACCTTTATATGATTAACTATCACTTTGATATAAATCTGATTATATTTATAAACACGTTGCTCATTATTATTATGTTTCTTGCAATAATAATAATCACATATTATTAATCAATCCTCATTAGTATTTTATAACAGTTAATTAATATTCTTCGATTAACAATTAATATAGATTAATTGTTCGCTTAAATTAATATAATCATTCTTATATTACGTCACTGTGTCACACAAGGCAATCAACGAGTTTATCACAAACTCCACCAATTTCTCAATTATTATAATTATTCAATTATATATAATTGAATTAATTCATCTCATAACACAAAATCATTTATATTCAAATAAATTCTCATTTCCATTAATATATTTATTTAATAATATATGGAAATTCTCGGGTATTACATCCTCCCCCCCTTATAAAAATTCCGTCCCGGAATTGCTACAAGGTTACACAAATAGATGGGGATAGTCCCTCATCATCCTATCTTCTAACTCCCACGTTGCCTCCTCGACATCGTGGTTACGCCAAAGTACTTTTACAGATGAAATAACTTTATTTCTCAAAGTTTGTTCTTTCCTATCTAATATTTGGACAGGAATTTCTTCATACGCCAAGTTCTTCTCCACTTGAATGGGCTCGTAAGAAATCACGTGCTTGTAGTCGGCCTTGTACGGTCGCAACACGAAAATGTGGAACACGTTGTGGATATGCTCCAACTTGGGTGGTAACGCAACTTTGTATGCCACTTCGCCCACTCGCTTCAGTATCTCGAATGGTCCTATGAATCTTGGACTCAATTTTCCTTTCTTGCCGAAACGGATTTTTCCCTTCCATGGAGATACCTTCAAGAATACGAAACTGCCGACTTTGAAGTCTCGGTCCTGCCGATGCAAATCTGCGTATTTCTTCTGGCGATCTTGAGCTGCTACAAGTCTGGCTCTTATCACTGTCACCACGTCTGCGGTTTGTTGAACTAACTCTGGTCCGAGTATTCGTCGTTCTCCGACTTCGTCCCAACATAACGGCGTTCTGCACTTTCTCCCGTAAAGAGCTTCGTACAGTGGCATGCCAATACTCGCATGGTAGCTATTATTATATGCGAATTCTACTAAGGGTAGGTGGTCGTCCCAATTTCCCTTAAAATCCATCACGCAAGTCCTAAGCATGTCTTCTAGCGTTTGTATTGTTCGCTCACTTTGTTCGTCTGTTTGCGGATGATAAGCTGTACTCAACCTCAACTGCGTTCCCATTTTTTCCTGCAAACTCTTCTAAAAATTGGACGTGAAGCGCGGATCTCGATCAGAGACAATTGACACCGGCACTCCATGTCGTGAAATAATTTCTTTTACATATAGGCTTGCTAATTGGTTCAAACTGTAGCGGATCTTGATTGGTAGAAAGTGTGCGGTCTTCGTTAGTTGATCCACGATAACCCAAATAGCATCATAACCTTTCTGTGTGACTGGAAGTCCTACCACGAAGTCCATGGTAATATGCTCCCATTTCCACTCTGGTATTTCTAACGGTTGTAGTAAACTACTTGGCCGCTGATGCTCTGCTTTAACGCGTTGGCAAGTCAAGCATCTACTGACGCACTCTGCGACTTCCCGTTTCAAATTAGGCCACCAAAAATGTTGCCTTAGATCTTGGTACATCTTTGTGCCTCCCGGATGAACGGAATATGTCGTATTGTGTGCCTCGTGCAAAATCTCTTCCCTCAACTCAGTTACCGCTGGTACCCACACTCTCCCTTCAAATCTCAAAATACCGTCTTTATCCATTCGAAATTTTTCTTCCTCACTTTCTATGATCCTCTTTCGGATTTTCTCACACTCTTCATCCTTTTCCTGAGCTTCCTTTACTCTATTCAACAACGTCGGACAAGCTTCCATTACAATTAACTTCTCACCAGACTTTTCTGGTCCTTTTACTTCTATCTCCAATTTCTCCATCTCTCTTATCAACTCTTCCTGAGTTGTTAAATTAAACAACTTCTCCCTTCCTTTCCTGCTCAGAGCGTCGGCAACCACATTTGCCTTTCCCGGGTGATAAAGAATATCGCAGTCATAGTCTTTGATTAATTCTAACCACCTTCTCTGCCGCATGTTTAACTCCTTCTGTGTGAAGATATATTTCAGACTTTTGTGGTCCGTGTATATCTCACATTTTTCTCCGTATAGATAATGTCTCCATATCTTTAAGGCAAAAACTACTGCCGCTAACTCTAAGTCATGAGTAGGGTATCGTTTTTCGTAATCCTTCAATTGTCGTGACGCATATGCAATAACCTTGCCATGTTGCATGAGCACACAGCCAAGCCCCTTGTGCGATGCATCACTATACACCACAAAATTTCCCGCATCATCTGGTAATGATAACACAGGTGTTTCGCTCAATCTCCTTTTCAGTTCTTGAAAACTTTCTTCGCATTTGTCGGTCCATACAAATTTCACCGTCTTTCTAGTCAAATTGGTCAACGGGGTTGCTATCTTAGAAAAATCTTGGATGAATCTTCGATAGTACCCAGCTAACCCTAGAAAGCTTCTCACCTCCGTCGGTGTTCTCGGTTGTTCCCAATTACTTACTGCTTCAACCTTCGCAGGGTCTACAGAGATTCCATTCTTATCCACCACGTGGCCTAAGAATTGAACCTTCTCCATCCAAAATTCGCACTTAGAAAATTTTGCATACATCTTCTCCTTCCTTAGTGCCTCCAAAATAATCTTTAGATGTTCGGCGTGTTCTTCCTCTGGCTTTGAGTAGATCAAAATGTCGTCGATAAAAACCACTACAAATTTATCCAAGTATGGCTTGAAAACTCGGTTCATCAAGTCCATAAATGCTGCCGGAGCATTAGTCAATCCGAATGACATTACCAAAAACTCGTAGTGTCCATAACGGGTTCGAAACGTAGTCTTTGGTATGTCCTCATCCCGTACCTTCAGTTGATGATATCCTGTTCGTAGGTCGATCTTTGAGAAACACTTTGCTCCCTTCAGTTGATCAAATAAGTCGTCTATCCTCGGTAGCGGATACCGGTTCTTGATCGTTACTCTATTCAATTCTCGATAATCGATACAGAGCCTCATTGATCCGTCCTTCTTCTTAACGAATAGTACTGGTGCTCCCCAAGGAGAAACACTCGGTCGAATGTAACCCTTATCCAATAATTCTTGCAATTGTATCATCAATTCCTTCATTTCTACTGGCGCCATACGATATGGAGCTTTCGAAATCGGTGCCGTTCCTGGTGCTAAGTCTATTACGAATTCGATTTCTCTGTCTGGTGGAAGACCAGGTAGATCGTCCGGAAACACGTCTTGAAATTCATTAACTACGGATATATCCTTAATTTCTACTCCCTTCTTCCGAGTATCAACGATGTAAGCTAAATATCCTCCACATCCTTTCCTTAACAATTTCTTGGCCTGCATCATCGTAACGCAACACGATTGCTTAAGCGATGAGCTACCATAAAACACTACCTTAGACTTACTCGGAGTCTGAAGGTTCACACATTTGTTCTGACAGTCAATTATCGCAGCATGGTTATACAACCAATCCATTCCCAGTATTACGTCAAATTCTCCCAGTCTAATAGGAATCAAGTCTACGCTCAGTTCATGTTTACTAATATTTGCGCGACAATTTCGATAAACGTATTCTACAGGGATCACTTCCTTATTAGCAACTTCTATGATCAAAGGATTTTCTAATAGTTCTCGAGGTGTACTAAGTCTACTAGCAAATTCTTCAGATACAAAAGAACAGGTGGCACCCGAATCAAATAATACATAAGCATTTATATCATTGATTGGGATTATACCTGACACCACATCCTTCGCAGCCACTGCGTCTTGGACGGTCATGTTAAAGGTTCTGGCGGTTGGGCGGTTGGATTGTGCCGGTCCACCGATCATCAGCTTGTTGCCTCCTTGCTGATTACTACCCCCGCCACTTCCCTTCTTTGGGCAGTCCTTAATTCGGTGCTCCGTCGAGCCACAAGCAAAGCATCCTTGTATCTTTTTCGGTTTCAAACATTTGGGCGAGATGTGCCCTTCCTGTCCGCAGTTGTAGCAAGTGTCACGTCCCTTCCAGCACTCGCCCTGGTGATTCTTCTCACACTTCGGGCATCCTTCAGCCCTCTTCTTGAAACCTCCACGAAAATTCCCTGATTGATTATTATTGTTGTTTTTGTTGTTGTTGTTGTTCTCCCACTTTCTCTTTCCCAAGTTGCTTCCTCCGCTACTGCTTCCTCCCGTACGATTCTCTCCTCCAGTATTCTTTCCTTTCTTTTCTTTGTTAAACAGACTTAAGGCCTCACTGCCACCTTCCTCAATGATTGCCTTCTCCAGTAATGCTGCAAAGGAATCAATGTGAAGAACTGATACCTTATTGAACAGCCATGGCTTCAACCCTTGTTCAAAGCGTCTAGCCTTCCTCTCTTCATCACCAACTTGGTGCTCCGCAAATCGCGCTAGTTCGTTAAACCTAGCCGCGTATTGCGCCACCGTCATTTCACCTTGTTTTAACTCTAGGAATTTCACCTCCATCCTATTCTTCATACTTTTCAGAAAGTAATTCTCGAAGAACAGTGTCTTAAACTTATCCCAAGCTATTATCCCTTCTCCAGCTCTTTGTTGATTAGCCTCCCACCAGTAGTTCGCTTCTCCCCTCATCATGTACGTGGCAAATACCGTCCTCTGATCTTCGCCTACGCTAGCTATAGTGAAAGCTTTTTCGATCTCTTTGATCCACGTTTGTGTGACGATTGGGTCGGTAGTTCCCTCGAACTCCGGGGGTCCTACACTCTTAAAGTCTTTAAAGGTTGTTACTGACACAGTTTGAGGGTTCGGGCGAACGGGTTCATTGTTCCTTCCCTTAAGGCTTCTCCTAACAAGTCTACCAGTTTCTGGATCGGGTCTACTTGTTCTCTCTCATTGTTAACGGATTCTTCGGGTGCAGTCAATCTACGTCTGGGCGGCATTATCTGCATCACAATTTTTTTCATTTTATTATTATTCAAGTATATTACTTAAGTATTTCTTTTAATACTAAAAGAATAAATTTATAACACGTTTCTAAAATCAACTCCATTTATATTCATATGCCATTTCATTTTCATTACATGATTTCCTAGCATACTGCTATAAATGTCATCACATATATCCCCTAATATCACAAAAGACGGGGAATATACCAACCTACTACCATACTACCCCTCTAACAAAAGCTAACTCGGGGTTTACATCATCATCCCACATCTTACACAAAAGATCGGAATTAAAACATAGTATATACAATACATAAAGACATAACTAGTACTACCACTAGACTGACTAAGGAAATCTCATCCCATCATCCCGCGTTCCACTGCGCTCTTGTACTTCAACTGTGCTATATACGCAAACAGCTCTCGGCTCAAGGTATGTAGAGTCTGTCCCTGTTCTGCCGGGTAGTGGTACACACCATCAATCACCCTTTCAAAAGCTGAACGGAACACATACCCCATCTTGTTCATCTTTCTCTTTTTGCACCTGACCTCATCCTCAAGGTCGTTAGCTCTCTCATTAGATGCTTCCCACTTCTCCTCGAAGTGTAACCTATCCATCACCTCCAACTCTAGCTGAGTACGGAGTGCCTCTTTCTCAGCCTTCTCACTCAGTTCCCTCTGCTCAACCTCTTCTAGCTTCTCTGCCAAATCTGTATTCCTAGCCACTGACCTGTAAAACAGAGTCCCCATCTGGATCCCTGCCTCCCTACGGTAGGCAATCTCCACCTCTAACTCTTGCATAGCCAGCTTCCTCTGGTGGTCCTCGTCCCTCAGCTTCTGGAACTCAGACTCTCTCTCGTGGGCCTCTGCCTCCAGCTCCTGAACTCTACAGTCTAACTCTAGGGTCCGCTCCTCATACTCTCCTAGCATCTGCTCCTCTATAGTAGCCTCATCAGAGTCCTCTACTGGCTCATCCTCCATCGTCTCCTCCTCTGGATCAGTCTCTATCTCAATCTCGTCCTCGTCGTCGGACTCGATCGGTGCAACAGCCTGCACTGGTGTAGCCTCTAGAGGTGCCTCGTACACTACATGTATATCCCTGGGCTCCTCCTCGGCCACTCTACTAGGTACACCTGTGTCTGTCATCCTATAATCACAAACACAAGACACGAAATAGCATCTCCATTAGAATGTTAAATAAAATATAAGTTCATTGTATAGAATGAAGTAACATTTTATAACAGACTAAGTCTCTCAAGGAAAACTCTACATGAGTTTTATCTCCTTCCTAACTTCTAAGTTCACCTAAGTTATAGTCTAAGGACACTCGTTCCTAAGGTTTATAACTACGGCTTTGATACCAACCTGTGACGCCCCCAAATTCCAGGACCGCCACTTGGTCTCTCGAATTCGGTTCATCACGTGCTCATGGTAATACATCACAATAATAATAATTAAATATCATACGATCACAGCGGAAAATCTATTCTAGAATAATTTACAATGATTTATTATAATTATCCCCCCAAGTCTCGCAACCTACAGTACTTAATAGATTACATAATAATATCAGTTAACGACTTATTACATAATCTAACTTAAGCTTAAACATAATCAAATCCAGTCTTACTACATCATCTTCATACAATATTAATATATTTAAAACATAACAAACATAAGCTAGTTAGTAGCTTTGCCCTTGCCCTTATCAACGCCCGAAGGTTCACCATGCTCTGCCTTAACTGAAATGTTTTAGGGAAAGCAAGAATGAGCACAAATTGCCCAGCAAGTAATATACAATAAGGGTGAGTAATAAGATTCTCAATTCTCGAAAGGGTATAACAAGATTTGATAGTTCAAGAATAACAAGAATATCAACAGTTCTCAATATCAGTCGCTAAGGACAGGATAATATCAATATGATTCAATAATAAGTCAATTCAAGATTTCAAATAATTAAATACTGAGTAGTCACTACAGACTATGAACTTCTACTAGAATTGACAGTAATAAACTGAAAATCCAACAAAAACAGGTACAACAGGTGATCAGCCTAAAGTACCCTTGTTATGCATAACAATCAACCATACTCAAGTGTGCACGTCGGTTCTCCGACAATTATATATTCCCTTCAAAGAAGGTTGTTCTTCTCAGTCAAATACAAGATCCCGCACCAATCAATTAGTTTGGGTTGCTTTTCAATAACATAAGTCCAGCCGAATCAAATGGCATAGACACTTTCACAATATTCAAGAACAATACTAAGTTCAACATGAATAATAGCTTTAATGAAATAAGAGTTCAAGTATGCTAATTCGATTCAACCGATTAAATAGGAAACTAGTTCGCAATACACAAGATAGGATACTTGCATAGTAAAAGAGTATAAGTTAGGAAACTTTCACAATCATAGATTTCCTTGCATAAAGTAAATGCGTCGGTTAGGATACTTGCACTTTAAAAGAGTGTAAGTAAGAGAACTTGCCTTTAGCGTAGTTTATCCACGAAAAGCAATCAACACTTTCGAATTCCTATCGTAATACAGTTACGTATATATATGATATTCATTAGTCATATAATTTAACTTCACATTTTTTCTTTGAATATACGATCAACACATAAGCTAAGTTTTACCTAGCTACACAGTTATATAGAATATAATTTCTACCCTTAACGTTCCTTCTTTAGAGTTTAAACGCATTCTCATATTATATAAGATCTCAACAATTAGCAAACATGCTTGCCTATTATTAATATCACATAAGACCACAATCAATACTAAATATATTTCATTTTAGCAAGTTACGGCATCTCCTTAAGTTAACCGTCAAAATCGGGTTCAAGTAACATCATATAATATCGCGTAGCATGTATTCATATTTAAAGGATACTTTCATGCTTGTATAACTTTTCCAAATCCAATCGTACATGGTATAGGTTCTTAAGTTAATACTTAAAGCCATTCAAGGACACGAACTCATATGGTCTAACATGATTGCTTTTAAACACATAAGATATTCATATAACTTGTATTAGTCATGCTCATGAGTACTCGTATTGCATATATGTAGCTAGCATTGTTATTATCTTGAAAACATGCTTTGTTCATGCTAAACTTTAATCACGGCAACTAATCATGGTATATATACATGCATGACACATGAATGAGTCTAAGAGTACTATCACATGTGTCCATAAATGTCAAATTCTAATTCTCGTCATAACATACCAACGTTCACGTTCAAAGCTTATACTTTGTTAGTATAGTTCATTAATAAGGTCTATCATGTTCATGCTTCCTTATGAAACCTATATATATAAGTTAACATGCTTTTCATGTATTTCAAGGCCCTATAAACATGCTCGAAAAGTCAGAATGTATACATGCTTCATATATGTTAACGTCGTTTATGAAACTTTAAATTCGTTTCCAAACTATGTGTCGTTTAGTGAACCATGCATGCTAATATACTAAAACATGCTTACATTGCCTCATTAGGTTTATATATATGTATTAATCATGCTCCCATGCTTGTTTAAACAAAAATCAAACAATTGGTACATAACAGTTTTGTTGCAGAATGCAGAAAACTGAACACAGAGGCTGGCGCTGCGGCGCGGCAACAGTAGCTTAATACTGGCGCTGCGGCGCGAGTGGCGCTGCGTGCGGCGCTGCGGCGCGGGCTGCGGCGCGTGTGGCGCTGCGGCGTGGGCTGCGGCGCTGCGGCGTCGAGGCAGTTTTCTGCAGTTCAGACTGCAGCGAAAACCGACCCAAAACCTCCCATTTCATCGATTTCAACATACCCAGATATTAGACTTGTTTAACTTACTAACACATATATATATGCTTATATAACAGTCAATAGCAATTATCAATTCCCAATTTCATGAACTCTAACTAATTTACGAATTTCATGTATTTACAGAAATTGAAGAGGAACAATGGAAATGAAAGACTATTCAGTGGTTCCATCATGTGTGTATGTTCATATAACAACAATATAAGGGTTCTACAAACCAATCATGAACCAATTTGGCATAATCAAGAATTTCAACAAAACTCAGAGAACAACAATGGAGTTCTTTTGACAGAAAATGAAAATGAAGACACGAAGAGGATTTATACCTCTGTTATGGAGTAAGCTTGCTGATGCTACTATAGAAATTCCTTCTGAACTAAATAGACAATCACAGTATACTCTCTTCTCTTAGAAATATTTCAACAATGAAATGAAGGTGCAGGGAGTTCCTTTATATTGAAGAATGAATACACAGTCCAAGCTTCTAACTCCCAAATCAAAATAACGGATTGACAAATTGCATGAAGGTTATAGAATGGTAGGTATTTAGTTGTTAGAATCCATCATTAAAACCACTCCCTTGCTCATCATTGCTACAAGGCTATGGAAATTTACTGAGTTTAAGGAGAAGCAATAGGCTTAGGCCATAATGGCTGTGCACGTGAATGAAGGAAAGGAGAGTGACTATTATATTAGGACAAGCCAAGTAAATCTCAGCATTCTTACAAATGGACTATATGCTACACTTATGTTATATATTATATGTACTCTTAGGTTATAATTACAATGTTCTCCCCATAATGTAATAAATGCAATTTGAATACATATAATCTATGTACATTTTATCTTACCGATATAATACAATCGGATACTACCACATTACATTATATCATATATTATTAAATTGTATTACTCAACAATTATTTATAATAGATCCATGATACATTATTTTAATGTATATCCACACATCATTTGTCACCTACACATATCATAACATATAGTTACTATACATTTAATTCGCATGCTTGCACATATAATTTCTCATCTTATAAATTGAATATTAATTAATAATATACACATATCCTACATCAATCAATATAATTGTTAACCTCCATAACAATTTAATTAACCTTTATATGATTAACTATCACTTTGATATAAATCTTATTATATTTATAAACACGTTGCTCATTATTATTATGTTTCTTGCAATAATAATAATCACATATTATTAATCAATCCTCATTAGTATTTTATAACAGTTAATTAATATTCTTCGATTAACAATTCGCTTAAATTAATATAATCATTCTTATATTACGTCACTGTGCCACACAAGGCAATCAACGAGTTTATCACAAACTTCACCAATTTCTCAATTATTATAATTATTCAATTATATATAATTGAATTAATTCATCTCATAACACAAAATCATTTATATTCAAATAAATTCTCATTTCCATTAATATATTTATTTAATAATATATGGAAATTCTCGGGTATTACATAACCAATATCTACGTTTATAATTGTTTTGTCACGCGAATATTATAAAACCGTATCTAAATTTTTTTTGTTATAAGCCTATGGTTACGGTTTGGAAGTTCAACCAGGGACCAATATGAATGTAAGGTCTTTTTTTTCATCACATGAATTTTATAAAACCGTATCTAAATTACAAAAATGGTCACAACAATGAATTAAAATGCGTGTCTAATGATTGGCAACCAATTTTCAACCGTGACAAAACAAACATTGGTTTCGGTTTTTCACCATGTCTAAAAAGTTCCATTTTTTTAAAATAAAATTATTTTTTGTGGCACAATGCCAATCCCCAGTAACAACCTACAATAAACGAACATGAATCCAAAAGCGAACAATATATATAAACCTGAAAACACCTTAATCCAAATGTTTCACACATTAAACCATTCATTCGTATTAAAAAATATTTGTATATAACATCTTTAATCAAAAGTAAAGCCTGCCGTATAGTTCATTTTCTGGGATTAGCCACCATCTCTGTGTAATTAGCTTCAAAACTACGTCATTTACACGTCAAACCTAACAAATGTTAGTTATCGATCACAAAAGTTAAAACAAGGATAAAACCCCACATTTCCAATTTTCCACCACAGTATAAACAGGCAGTAAAGAAAAAGTTCCATGATAAACACAGTTTTTCTACACCAGCACCACCAAATAGACCAATCTTTTCACCTCTTTCACATGGCGCAAGGAGATCAACAACCTGAAAATTAATGTACAATGAGGTTAATTTATACGCCAACATCACTTGAATACTCTCACTATAATAGTGAATGATCATAAAAGCCAGAAATCAAACCTCAGCCCGTAAACTCTCACCCCTCTGCATGGCATTCAAGACATGACGAATCTGTTCTATGGAAGTAAGATGAAGTGTCAACGTCAGTTCAGCATTAATAACTTTCTAAATAAGTATAGAAGGTTCCACAACATTATAATTTATAACAATTTACTAGTAAATAGAAACTATTACTAAATAGCAACTTTGATCATATGACTAAGAACTAAGCCACAACAATCCAGACATTAAAAGAACATCCAGAAAATTATAATAAACGAACAGAACAGATTGGAGTAGAAAGCTTTATAGTGCAGAGATATGATATGAACAGCAAAAATAACATCGTGATCACCCCACCTCCCCAGTACCTCAGTCCCGCTTAAACAAATAAATAACTACGAAATCTGTGTCGGTGTATCAGGTATATTATATGCCAATTATGTCTTCTCTAATAGTAGTTATTCACATCAGTTAATTTCTAGCATCATAAAGTTTGACCCAACAGTTCTTAAACCCAATTACTTAGTTGCACAATTAGATAGGCAATGTGTGGACTTCGTCACATTCTTCCAAGTAATTACGAAGTCCATATTAATACTCGGCATTTTTTAGCCTAACCAATTAAAGACAACCCGCCAGATTCAGTCCCATTCAATTGATGGCTTCAATTAATCAAATATTTCATATTAGCCAATGATATGAATCGTACATCTCAAAATACAATCCTTGTCCAAAACTACACAATTTTGTTATTTGTCAAATTGTGTAACCGATATACACATTTGAAAGAAAACTATAAAACATTACGTATATTGCGGTTACTAATTGTGACAAACTAGATTTAAAATTAACACAGAAACACTTCCCTGCCTATAAATAATCTAGGGTCTTGTAATTCATTAATTTGGGATTCAATGAATCACTTGAGACACACGTGTGAACTATTTCAACCTTATGGCAACAAAAAAGGTAATTGTTTCCATAAGGAGCAACCCCTTTCCAATTAAAAGTTATTTGATCCCTTATAAATGTATGAATTTGACAAACTAAAGCCGTCATCTAAAACACTGTGTAACCAAATTAAAGCCGTCATTTAAAATTACAAGTCTGTGGAACTCTTCAAAATACTGTGTCCAACCAAACACTACATCCGAATCCGTGTAACCAAATTAAAGTGTTTATAAGAGTGATCCACAAATGACGAAAATTTCTTATAGCACAGAACTACTCAAGGGCTTCTAAACTCTTAAAGCTATAATTAACAAGAAAGACCAGATGTCCTAATTATATCTGCAACCATGACATGACATTTTAAGAGATTAAGTAGCATCACTAGGCTCAACAATTCTCTCCTAAAGTAGATTGTGAACTTCAGTTCAAATGAACCAATTTTTCTGCAATTAACACTTTTTTGGCAAGAAGTGGATATCTCCGACCAACAAAAATTTTTTCCCCAGCCTGAAAACATTCTGAAAACTGCCACAAGTTCCAAGACCTATTGTCTTGGGCTTAATTGAGAAGCGGTTTTCTCTAACTTATCTTCTTCTAGTAATCATAAATTTAGAAATAAACAAGTTGATGAATGTTAGGCAATGGTAACAACATCTGAACGAGCTAAAAATGAATCTATAAGATGCCTGATGCATCTAGGATTTAAGCATCTCTGAATCCTCATATAAAAGCAACGACGTTTCACAAATCACAACTTCCAGCAGAATACTGAACTTAAAAATAACTAACATATTTTTGACAAAAGACTGCTCTAATTGGCATCATTATCTGAGTTTGCTTCTAGTGCATGACATTAGTACTATATATTCACAAAATGTTACACTGTTTCAATAAAGAAAAATAAGAAAGCCTCATGGGGTGGGGTGGGGTGGGGGTGGTAAAACAAAAATTAGTCATAATAGAAGCAATACTGCTCCACTAATCCAATCAAAGAAAGGAAACTGAAGAATTAGCTAAAGCATTTTTACATATTAGCTAAAGTATATTTACCAAGTGTATTTCCCAACTCCATGATCTGCTCATTTAAACGATCCCACCTCAATTTCTCGCGGTCAGCCTTCTGAACTTTTCTTGCAACATTGCATTCTTTGGGTTCTGCTTCTAGCCTTTGATCATAGAAATATTTGTGACTAAGAAGAAAATGAAAATAGAGAAAAATATATATAGAGGCGCACAAAACTTTCAAAAGCATAGCTCATAAAAATAGCGGCTACTAAAAAAATAAAAGATTAAGAGTGACAGAAATACATAAATGACTGACTGGTTCATAGATATATTTTGAGTTAACCAGGCTAATACTTTAGTAAGCTTTAGCTGAATTTTAAATTCATGCAATTGCAAATGTTCTTTCAATTTTAATTCTAAAAATTTGGAATTGAATTGCCAAACATAAGGTAAGCTTAATTTATGTGATCCACAATTTTAGGGACCTCCTTATTTGACAGCATAATGATCTCCTTCTTCAAGTCGGGTTTGATTTTAGACTTGCGTGTATTCAAGTCCTTAATATGTCTCTGTTTTTCTTCCTCTTTAAGCCTTGCAGTATTACCTTTCACGACAATCATATAAACAAAATTAACATTGTTAAATCCTAAGAAGAGGAATGACATCAAGGTTCTATTAATTAAACTTTAGAAAAGGTCACTTTACTTTATTAAACTATAAAATAATTATATAAAATAAATTTAAAACTTGAGTAAATTAATCTCTCCATACACGCACGTCAGTATTTTTGAATTCTAGTAGCAACAAGTTATATAAAAACAAAAGTGGAAATGTATAACTACAATAAAAATCACTACTTTTAACGAATCAACAGGTCAAGCAAATTCGGACTGTAATTAGACAGAGTAAACCATCCCCCTCTAAACAATTATACATGTGCTAGATGTATAAAAGAAATAGGAAGGTGGAGCAAACCTGGAATCAGAATGTAATCAAGTGGAGTTTGGTCGTTGATTGAGCTCTGGTACGGATTGAATTGGGGCTTCAATTAATTGACCCAAGGCATTGTGATTAAATTGGCCCATTTAGGGCACTTGCTCATTTCGATAACATTTCTTGGGTTTTCGCCTAATTGATATTTCTTCTACTGTATTTTACCCGTATATCGTTTCCCAGGCTGGAATTAGAAACGTTATCCCTTATCCGGTCCAACCCATTTTTAAAATTTTAGAATGCTGCTCCTATTGCTTTCTTATCACATCTTTAACTCATAAAAAATAAGTTTTTCATAGGCCATAAGTCCCCATAACTGCCTACATCTCCTTTTATTGTAAGTGGGAATTGCACTTACCCCTTTTGAAGAGTTCCACAGACTCGTTTTGGATGAACTCCCATTGGTATTCGCCAAGCCATTGTAAGTGGGAATTGCAAGAATTTGCTCGAGGAAGTCGTCTGAGTAACCCTCCGGTGGTTATTCGACATACCAGGGTTAGATTTTTCCAGCGAAAGAAGGCGACTTATCGGAGAAATAGTGACAGATGTGCCGCCCGAAGAGAGAAAGAAAGAGTACTTCTGAAGAATTGGAAAATAGGTTTTTGAAGATGATCAGCAACAGAAAGCATATAATATGAGAAGTAGAGGCGAACCAGAAGCCACGATTTCTCCCCTCTTCGTCCTTTTCTTCTTCTATGCTCTCTCTAAGCTTTATCTATCTCGCTCTGTTCGAGCCCTAAAATTTAAGGGATGGGGGGTATAATGGTTTCGTTCATTAGGGGCTGGGTATGAGATTTAGGTCTAGGTACAAGAGATTTAGGGCTGGAATTTCATCCTTGAGAGGGAGGGATCAAGAGAGGATTTGGTTGGATTTATAGAGGAGGAGATGAAGAGATGGGTAGATTTTGAGGAAAAGGAAAGAGAAAAAATTGGATTTTTCATTTTTTAAAAGAAATAGTCGACTAATTTTGAAGAAGAAGAAGAGAAGACGAATCGACGAACAGAGTTAACTCTTAATTACTTGATAAATATTTTGAAATACCCTAATCAGTATCTAAATATTGGGGTATAAATAAATTTAGGTACGGGTGTATTACTGTCTAAATTAGGAACTTTACATTGGTCACATGAACATAGAACAACGTATCTCAAAAAAGCAAAATTAGTCACGGCACAAATTTTCTCCGTAATAATAATTCAATAGTCACGATGAGCAAACCGTATCTAAATTCATAAATAAAAATAGTCACGTGAACTATAAATCACCGTGATCAAAAAATTACATATCGATATTAGTCTCGGTAAATCACTTTACCTAAACTTGACTACATAATCTCGTGACCATTACCCTTAAAGAATTTTTTTGTTACGGATTTCCCTCCACTCGTGTCCTTTTAATTTTTCTCAACTGTACCCAAATGTCATTTTTGTACTAGTGGATGTTCACGGCTTCAAACATTTGATATAATTGATTTTGAAGATTTTGACTTTTCATCCCTTGCTCAATCACTTTCTCCTTAATTACCACCATGAACATTTGATTCATGCAATTCTAAAGATTTTTAATTTTCATCTCTTGCTCAATCAATCTCTCCTTAGTTGATGCTATGAACTTGAACCACAACTCCTCCACTCTTGAGTTTTCTGTTTTAGCCTCAGAATTCATGTATTACGGACCATTTGTTGGAGTGTTGATGAGTTGTTCCATTTGATTCTAAAAATTTTGATTCGATATTGCCTGACTCATCATCATCTCCTCTTGGTTCGCTAAGAGCTTAGACATGAATTCCTTCTTTGACTTTTCTTCTTGTGGTAATGGAGATTGATATGTGAATTCTGGTTTATATGTTGGACTTGGATTACAATATTGGTCTTGATAATGATAGCTCCATGAAGAATCTGCGTGATACCCTACTCTTGATGATAATCGGA
The DNA here is from genome assembly GCA_020205555.1 of Panax stipuleanatus. Classification (NCBI taxonomy): domain Eukaryota; kingdom Viridiplantae; phylum Streptophyta; class Magnoliopsida; order Apiales; family Araliaceae; genus Panax; species Panax stipuleanatus. The sequence goes on from CM035117.1 coordinate 76,777,837, forward strand.
ATAAGCATAGTTATTGAGGTAATCACCCCCATACTACCTTTGTCTAAAACTGACGCTGCACCGATGACTCAGATGGTTGCTAGCACAGTACTCACATGTAACTGCTATCTTTCGAGTACGTTGGTTTGCAATAACGTCCAACTTCCTCGAAAGTGTCTCCAACTGTGCTGATAATGTAGAAATTATGTTTAGTCCTTCAACCCCTGTTTCCCTTGGTTGAGTCATCCTCGTGTATGGCCACTGATAAGAACAGTAATCCATGGTACCTGAAAAGAGAATATAGGAAGAGAATTAAAAACTAAAATAAAATATTTAAATTAAGACTAATTTGATTGAAGCTAATGTTGGCAAAAGTTATTAAACTAATTTCCCGGCAACGGCGCCAAAAACTTGTTGGTCGTTTTCCCGATCAATATATGTGTGCAAGTATACACGGTTAACAAGTAATAAAGAGTAAGTAAAGTATCATTCCCACGGAGAATTAACTAATAAAGTTCACCAAGCACTAACCCATAACTATTTCAATCTTATTTAAATGAGTGATTCAATGTAGTAACTCAACTTGTGTAATTAAACTAATATTAAGTAACCATAGAATAAAACTAGATAATGAAGACTTGAGATTACAATTTCCCCCATTGTTTCATTTAAACCAATAAACTTCCTGTTAAGCCAAATCAATTATCACAGATTGTTAGTTGAGAACACGAAAGTAAGACACGACCATCTCTCGATATACCAAATTCATATCACATATAATCCACAAAAGATAGAAACCACATGAACACCCAAATTATATAAAATGCTATATTTCTATGTGATTTATCAATAACAAGGTTTACGCACAAGTTCTCAATTGACTACAAGCGGTGCTTCGGTATTTGTCTATCCGAAGCACGAATCATACATTCCATCACCATGTAGAACATACAAACACAAGCTATTACGATCAGATCAAAATTCATACTTCGTTTTTTAAGTTCATATGAATTATCACAGTATTTGATGGCCAATCAAGTAAGCAACTAAGTATAAATCATAATAGCCAATCCAATAACAATCCACAAGACTAACAAGAAAGTATATCAAAATAAACTACTCAATAGGTTCCATTAAAATCTCAAAATAGAGTTTAACTCATAGTTAAATCAAATCCACAATCCACAAGTTGAATAAACATTAGAAGAATACAAATATGAATCAAAGAGAAAATATGAATAAAAAGTGCAAATCTGATCTCTCTTGCTCCAAGTTTGAATCTTCAATGCTATCCAATTGCTTCAACTTGATAGTACTGTGCATACAAGCCAATCATGTATGATGATAAAGCACATACTTTGTAAACAATCTTATTTATTTATTAATAAAATATTCATTTACTAAAGGCATTTAATTATCTACATGGTGCTGTTTCTATAATATGTAAATAACCCATAGTTTTAAGCAATGCTTTTAAAATCATGATGATGATCATGCTAATGAGATCTAAATTCTTAGAAAGCTCTAAAACTAAAATAGTTCCCAATCGTGGGATTACTAAAATGGGGATTAGTAAATCCGGATAGATTGGTACATATGTTGCTTGCTCATTGGATGAGGATGATTGATCTCATGATCATTTGTGTGTAGACACTAAAGTAAGTATGTAGGTGCTTATTGGAGAATAAGTTCACTGAACGTGACTCGCTATGGAATACCTAATGGAGTTTTACTCGCCTGTCAATAGGAATTCCTAATGTGATAGTAGTACAAGTGATCCTTGGACTTGAGATCATCATAGTATCTTGTATGTAACAAATTATACTTTGATTTATTCCTTAAGACCTTTTAAGGCATATATAGGGTATTCTTGTGTATAATGAGTTACATATGGAGATAATGAATGATCAATAAAGAATCTACAACCTCTAGTAAAAGAGGAGATATGTCCTATGTGATTCGTTAAATGACAACCTAGGAATCCTTGGCCAAGGTGGAATGAAATTAGAAAGAGGTTTCTAATTTGCATTAATCGGAGTTGTGCATTTTCTAATCAAAATACATATGATTAAATAAAATAAGACTTGGCAGTAAATCCATGTCTTATATTTAATTGGGACATTATATGGTGGAAGGATTGAATTGTACGGTAACTATTTACTCACAGGTTCTTTTATGATTAATGTTGAAATCTATATTATCTGGAAAGTCGTTGATCGCTAGGTAGGCTTATCCCTATTGTAGAATAAATATTATTTATTTAAATAGATTATTAGTTTAATTTATTTATTTAAATAAAATTATAATTATTCTATTTGATTTATTCACAACCGGTTTAATATGGAGAACCTAAAGGGTCACACCATAAAAGGAAGAATAATTATTTAAGAAGGTAATGGCATAATCGTAATAATATATTAAGTGTAATTAATTTAATCTATGGTGATAGAATAAATTAAATAGCTTAATGTTTATTATTTAATATTTTAAAAATATTAAATATAAATTAATAAGAGGAGTCTTATTATTATTATTACAATTATTATTATTTTAATATTTAAAGGAGTTTAGTAATTAATTTAATATTAGTACTCTTATTTATTCCTAATAAGATTAGGAGACAAATTAATTAAATGAATTTAATTAATTATTCCCATGTGGTGGGAAACCTAAATTAATTAAAGGAGTTTAATTAATTAAATGAAATCCCATGTCTAATAGGATTAGAAGGTTGACCAATATCTATATAAGAGGAGTCTTATAATAGATATCAGTTGATGCAATTCCAATTGTTGGAGAGTACTCCTTCTCTATAGAGGATAGAAAACTAAGCCAACCACCCTCCTTCTTGATAATTCATCTTCCTTGGTGGATCACCTCTAGAGGCCAAACACTTGGGTGGCTAACGTTGATTAAAGGAAGGAATCTAACCCAAAAATTCAAGGAGATCACGAAGAACAAGGAGTTGAACTCGTACTTGTGGAAGCTTCGTTCTACAAAGTTATGATTCTATAACTTCTTATTTATCGTTTTAAATTAATAATTTGCATAAAGGATGATCCGGGTAATGGTTTTGTAGAAATTTTTTAAACTCTGATATACTATGTTTCCGCTAATTTTTGCAATTTGATTGCGTCATGATTTCGTACAAATCCAACAGTGGCATCAGAGCCAAACCTTTATGCAATTATTAATTATTTTTGATTCCATATATGTATGGGTATGTATTTAGTATAATTTGTTGGGCATAATTAATTGTATAAAATTATTTTTTTATGAATAAAGAAAAAAAAAAGGAAACTAGTTTTTTTTAATTCTCGCCGAGTGTATTACATGTTTCTTGTATTGATTTCAAAAACTGGTATACTGAAGGGATTTTAAAATTGCTTCGTGGGTCAGTCACGTTATATGTACCCACATATTGTTTTTAAAAGGTACAAGGCATTCATAAAAGGTAATCCTAGACTCTATTTTTTTTTGGTGGAATCCTTTATTTTTGGTGGACTCTTTTTTGGCATATATATATATATATATATATTATATATTTTATATATATATATATATCATATTATATATATATATATATATCATATTCTTAATAATTTTGTAATTAAAATAAAAAGTTTACTTTAATCTTGAAATTGGATTTCATGCAATTTAAAATTGCCCATTAAATGATACTCATATATATAGAGAATGATTTTAATTCATGAGATGAATATTTATTTATTGATATATATGGTGATATGTATAATAATAAATGGGGATTGATTATGGACTATTTGACCAATGTGATTGTATTTTATTTTAGTTGAATGCTTGAATGAATAAGTTTTATTAAATGGGGTCTGCGTACCTCGTCTTCTCTGTTTTTTTTTTCTCGGCGTAAATTCTATCTCCCTTCTATGTACTTCCCCTTGACTGCTGATCAAGGTTTCTATTTTAATTAAATAGTTTAATGTAATAGAAAGAGTTAGAATTATCTTGAAAAAATTGGAGAGCAAGGAGCAAGGAGCGTGTGAAGACCCGTTTGTATGGAGCCCGGATTTAAATGTAATAGTTACGTTTGAATTTAAATTCTTGCACTCCTAGATTTGACCTTTTGGTTCACTTGGTGGCTCTAGTGAACCAAACTAGAATAAAAGTTCATAATCAATCCGGGTAGAATATAGTATTCTATATAGCATGCTAAATATTATATATATTATATTTTATGCAAACATGCTTCGTAAGTTTAATAAAATGACACATATTTTATATATATATGTGTATGCGCGCTAAACAAGATGAGAAAAATAATAAAAAATCCCTCAAAGAAATAATATTAAGTTCGAAGCGTTCAAATGATATTTAGAATATCGAACGTCGCCTTCTAGCATGATTAATTGATAGAGTATTAAATATTTAATATGAGCTTGTTGTGCTATCCACAAGGCGAATATTGAGTATTTAAGATGTTAATTAATCACATTTGATGCTTATCAAGAAAATTGAACGATCTAGTCTTGTTGTGCTATCCACAAGGACGAATATTTTTCTTTTTTGAATTTATGGAAGTGCTAGGCTGGACTTAACTTAAATCATTTTAGTTCGGATGTGCACACACTTGACCATTATGATTTAAGAGGCAAAATAAAAGGAATTACATGGCGATGTAATTGACAAGAGTTGTCTACCTATTTATTTGTATATCGTTTGTTGTGCTATCCACAAGGTTATATACATTTGAAATGGGATCCTTATTCTCACTAGCAAATCTTTAATTAGATGTTGCCGAACTATATAAGTAAGGGTAATATAGTTTGATGAAAATAATGGGTGATACCAATTTAAAATAAAGACCAAAATTTATTTTGATATGAAAAGTTAATAAAATGAATGTTTGTTGAAATGTAGTTTTCTTTCACATGCAGAATTTTAAAAATGTCTAAATCACTAATCTCACTACGAAGCATACTTGATGCAAATAAGCTTACCGGGCCGAATTATGAGGACTGGCTAAGAAATCTGAGAATTGTTCTCACTGCTGAAAAGATTTCTTATGTCCTAAATTCAACTGTCCTTGAATCTATTTTGAAAACTGCCTCTGAGGAAGAGATTGCCACTTTCAATAAGTGGCAAGATGATGCATCTGTGGCACAATGCATCATGCTCGTATCCATGAATAATGAGCTTCAGCGTCAGCACGAAAAAATGGATGCTCCTGCTATGCTGCTTCACCTCAAGGAGTTGTATGGTGAACAGAGTAGGACTGCTAGATATGAGATATCTAAGGAGCTTGTCCGATCTCGGATGACCGAGGGTACTGCCGTCGAGACTCAAGTCCTGAAAGTGATCAATTTGATTGAACGCCTTGGACAGCTTGGGTTCTTCATGGATGGGGAGTTGAGTCAAGACTTGGTCTTGCAGTCACTCCCTGAGACCTTCTCGCAGTTTGTGGTTAATTTTCACATGAATAAGCTAGATGTCAGCTTGTCTGAGATGCTTAACATGCTGAAAACTGTAGAAGGTCACTTCCCATCCTAGAAGAACCATATCTTGATGGTGGATTCTTCCGATAAAAGGAAGAGGCCCAAGGTATCTTCTGAAAAGAAGAAATCCAAGAAGGCTAAGGGAAAGGGGAAAGAAAAGGAACAAAAGAAACCTGAACCAGCTAAAGGAACGTGCTTTCATTGCAATGAGCTGGGACATTGGAAAAGGAACTGCAAGAAGTATCTAGCAGAGAAGAAGCTTGGAGAAGCTTCGACTTCCAATCAAGGTTTGTTTATGATTGAAATTAATTTTTTTGAAAGTCATAATTCTACTTGGGTATTGGATACCGGCTGTGGTTCTCACATATGTAATACTGTGCAGGGATTGGTCAGAAATAGAAAGATGAACAATGATGAGGTGATCCTACGAGTGGGGAATGGAGCAAAGGTTGCTGCATTAGCTGTAGGAACTTATTGTTTAGCAATGCCTTCGGGCAAGTCCATTTATCTTAATAATTGTTATTATGTTTCGAATATTATTAAAAATATTATTTCAATTTCTGTATTGGATATGGAAGGATTTAACGTTGTTATAAAGAACAATAGTTGTTCTATTTATAAAGACGATGTTTTATATGGTATTGGAAATTTGCGAAATGGACTTTATACACTTGACTTACAAGAAAATATATTTCAAATTGACCAAATTAAGAAAAGGAAAATAGATTATATTAATTATACCTATATGTGGCACTGTAGACTCGGTCATATCAATGAAACAAGATTATCCAAGTTGCATAAAGATGGGCTCCTCGAGCTATCTGATTATGAATCATATCCAACTTGTGAATCTTGTCTCATGGGTAAAATGACTAAATCTCCTTTTAGTGGAAAAGGAGAAAGAGTTACAGAGTTGTTGGCATTGATTCACACAGACATTTGTGGACCTAAGATAACAAGTGCACGGGGTGGGTATTCTTATTTTATTACTTTCACTGATGATCACTCAAGATTTGGATATGTGTATTTAATAAAATACAAGTCAGAATCATTTGAAAAGTTAAAAGAGTTCAGAAATAAAGTAGAGAAACAAACGGGCAAGAGTATAAAGATACTTCAATCAGATCGAGGTGGAGAATACTTAAGCGGTGAGTTTCTCAATTGTCTCAAAGAAAATGGTATAATCTCACAATGGACTCCTCTAGGTACACCACAGTTAAATGGAGTATCTGAAAGGAGAAATCGAACACTGTTGGACATGGTTCGATCCATGATGAGTTTTACCGACCTTCCAATTTCCTTCTGGGGATATGCCCTAGAAACGGCTGCATACCTACTTAACAAGGTACCTACCAAATCCGCCCCAAAGACTCCATATGAGATGTGGAAAGGGAGGAAACCAAATCTTAAGCATGTTAAGACTTGGGGTTGCCCAGCTTATGTCAAAAAGTTTGAAAAAGATAAGCTACAGACTAAATCCGATAAGTGTAGATTTGTGGGATACCCTAAAGAAACTTTATCATCCAACTGATCAAAAGGTGTTTGTTGCGAAACATGCTGCCTTCTTGGAAAAGGAGTTTATCCATGAAGGGGTCAGTGGGAGTAAGATATATCTTGAAAAAGTTCAAGAACCACAAATTATCACGGATCAAAGTCAGGTACCTGACCAAGTAGAAGAACCTACTATACCACACCCTGTTCGTAAATCTGGAAGAGTACCGAAGATACCTAAGAGGTATGGATTCGTTATAGAGGATGACGATGAGGTACACATCATAAATTATCATGATCCATTGAATTACGAACAGGCTATGAGTAATAAAGACTTAGGGAAATGGCTTGAAGCCATGAAATCCGAAATGGACTCCATATATGAAAACAAAGTATGGACTTTGGTTTCACCACCTGAAGGCATTAAGCCTATTGGGTGTAAATGGGTCTTTAAAAGAAAGACTAGAGCGGACGGCAAAGTAGAGATCAATAAGGCCCGACTGGTTGCAAAAGGTTTCAAACAAGGACAAGGAGTTGACTATGATGAAACCTTCTCACCAGTAGCTTTGCTCAAGTCCATTCGGATTTTGCTTGCGATTGCAGCTTATAACGACTATGAGATCTGGCAGATGAACGTGAAAACGGCCTTCCTCAATGGAAAACTTGAGGAGGATGTGTATATGACACAGCTAGAGGGATTTGTTTCAAAGGTTGGAACAAATCAAGTCTGTCAGCTGCAACGATCCATTTATGGAGTGAAGCAAGCTTCTCGTAGATGGAACATTCGTTTTGATGAGATAATCAAAGAGTTTGATTTTATCAAAAAATGACGATGAACCATGTGTGTACAAGAAGGTTAGTGGGAGCGAAGTTTCATTCCTTGTATTATATGTTGATGATATGTTACTGATAGGGAATGACATTCCTATGCTACAATCGATTAAAATCTGGTTATCTAAACACTTCTCCATGAAGGACTTGGGAGAAGCATCCTATATTTTGGGGATAAAGATCTATAGATATAGATCTAAAAGGATGCTTGGTTTATCCCAAGGAACGTACATTGATGCAATGCTAAAGAGGTTTAGCATAGAAGATTCCAAAAGTGGTCTCATGCCGATGAGCCATGGAATACATCTCTCCAAGAAACAGGCCCCAAAGACACCTGAGGAGAGAGACCGTATGAGTAAGATCCTTTATGCTTCTGCAATAGGATCTATCATGTACGGTATGATATGTACTAGACTGGATGTTGCTCATGCACTTAGTGTAACGAGCAGATACTAGTCGAATCCTAGAGAAGAGCACTGGAAGGCAGTAAAGAATTTCCTAAAGTACTTGAGAAGGACTAAAGATATTTTTCTTGTCTACGGTGGGTCTGAATTAAAACTCGGGGGATTCACGGACTCAAGTTTTCAAACAGACCAAGATGACAGTAAATCTGTTTTAGGGTATGTGTTTACCTTGAACGGAGGCACAGTGAGTTGGAAGAGTTCCAAGCAGCGAACAGTTGCTGATTCAGTGACAGAGGCAGAGTATATAGCTGCAAGTGAAGCTGCAAAGGAAGCTGTTTTGATGAAGAAGTTCATAACTGAACTTTGTGTGGTTCCTAGCATTGGAGAAGCAGTTCCCGTTTACTATGACAACATAGGAGCAGTTGCACAGGCTAAGGAACCCAGGTCTAATTTGAAATCTAAACACGTGTTGCGGCTATTTCATTTGATCAGGGAGATCATTGAAAGAGGAGACATCACCTTGGAGCATGTAGACTCTCAAGGCAACATTGCAGATCCATTTACTAAAGCTTTAACACAACAGCAGTTTGATCGTCACTTAGAGAAGATGGGTATGAGATACTATGGCGATTGGCTTTAGTGCAAGTGGGAGATTGATAGTAGTGTGCATACAAGACAATAATGTACGATGATAAAGCACATATTTTGTAAACAATCTTATTTATTTATTAATAAAATATTCATTTAGTAAAGGCATTTAATTATCTACATGGTGCTGTTTTTATAATATGTAAATAACCTATAGTTTTAAGCAATGCTTTTAGAATCATGATGATGATCATGCTAATGAGATCTAAATTCTTAGAAAGCTCTAAAACTAAAATAGTTACCAATCGTGGGATTACAAAAATGGAGATTAGTAAATCCGGATAGATTGGTACATATGTTGCTTGCTCATTGGATGAGGATGATTGACCTTATGATCATTTGTGTGGAGACACTAAAGCAAGTATGTAGGTGCTTATTGGAGAATAAGTTCACTGAACGTGACTCGCTATGGAATACCTAATGGAGTCTTACTCGCCTGTCAATAGGAATTCCTAATGTGATAGTAGTACAAGTGATCCTTGGACTTGCGATCATCATAGTATCTTGTATGTAACAAATTATACTTTGATTTATTCCTTAAGACCTTTTAAGGCATATATAAGGTATTCTTGGGTATAATGAGTTACATATGGAGATAATGAATGATCAATAAAGAATCTACAACCTCTAGTAAAAGAGGAGATATGTCCTATGTGATTCATTAAATTACAACCTAGGAATCCTTGGCCAAGGTGGAATGAAATTAGAAAGAGGTTTCTAATTTGCATTAATCGGAGTTGTACATTTTCTTATCGAAATACATATGATTAAATAAAATAAGACTTGGCAGTAAATCCATGTCTTATATTTAATTGGGACATTATATGGTGAAAGGATTGAATTGTACGGTAACTATTTACTCACAAGTTCTTTTATGATTAATGTTGAAATCTATATTATCTGGAAAGTCGTTGATCGCTAGGGAGGCTTATCCCTATTGTAGAATAAATATTATTTATTTAAATAGATTATTAGTTTAATTTATTTTTTTAAATAAGATTAGAATTATTCTAATTAATTTATTCACAACCGGTTTAATATGGAGAACCTAAAGGGTCACACCATAAAAGGAAGAATAATTATTTAAGAAGGTAATGACATAATTGAAATAATATATTAAGTGTAATTAATTTAGTCTATGGTGATAGAATAAATTAAATAGCTTAATGTTTATTATTTAATATTTTAGAAAAAATAAATATAAATTAATAAGAGGAGTCTTATTATTATTATTATTATTATTATTATTTTAATTTCTAAAGAAGTTTAGTAATTAGTTTAATATTAGTACTCTCATTTATTCATAATAAGATTAGGAGACAAATTAATTAAATAAATTTAATTAATTATTCCCATGTGGTGGGAAGCCTAAATTAATTAAAGGAGTTTAATTAATTAAATGAAATCCCATGTCTAATAGGATTAGAACGGTTGACCAATATCTATATAAGAGGAGTCTTATAATAGATATCAGTTGATGCAATTCCAATTGTTGGAGAGTACTCCTTTTATATAGAGGATAGAAAACTAAGCCAACCACCCTCCTTCTTGTTAATTCATCTTCTTGGTGGATCACCTCTAGAGGCCAAACACTTGGGTGGCTAACGTTGATCAAAGGAAGGAATCTAACCCGAAATTTCATGGAGATCACGAAGAACAAGGAGTTGAACTCGTACCTGTGGAAGCTTCGTTCTACAATGGTATGATTCTATAACTTCTTATTTATCGTTTTAAATTAATAATTTGCATAAAGAATGATCCGGGTAATGGTTTTGTAGAAATTTTTTATACTTTGATATATTATGCTTCTGCTAATTTTTGCAATTTGATTGTGTCACGATTTCGTACAAACCCAACACAACCTTCAGATCTAATATAATCTAGAGACTAGCTATTTTAATCTATTCTAATCTAAAGATGAAATTAAAGAAAAAAGAAAACAATAGTAAGCTAATTGATCCCCAAAAGGAGAGATATCTCAATACAATAAAAATAGGTCTAGTATATGTCTCTAGTTCGATTGCCTCTTTCTCCAAGAAATAATTCAATTGGTCACTTAAGTAAAGTCAACTGCTAAAACTAGACCGGCGCAGCTGCGCTTTCTTCTAGCTTGAAATGGGAGCAGCTGCGCTACAGGATTTTCGGGTAGAGCTCTGGCGCAGCTGCGCTGCACCCAAAACCAAATTGGGCGCAGCTGCACCGTGCACCAGATTGAGATTTCTACTCCTGCTGCTGCAGCCTTCTGATTCCTTCCCATTGCTTTGATTCTTGATCCTTTTATTCTTTCCATCATCCTTTCCAGCTCTATTTGCACCAAGGGAGTCCCATTCATGTAAACTACAAAAGAAAGCAAAAATGCATGAAAAGCTATAATAACACATGAGTTTAAACAACAATTGAAGCTAGTTAGCATCTAAATAAGTGGATGTAAAACCACTTATCAGTATGTCATTTAGTTTCTAGAAAGCCATAAGGAATGGGAAATGAACTTAATGAACATTACAGTTTTAATGGTTAAGAAGGATAAGAATAAGAATTTAAGTTTAAGTTGTCATATAATCGTACTCTTTAATGGTTGATGTATAGTATCTGGACTAAACGATTCCGTTAAAGAGCAACAGTTAATACGGATTAGCAACCAATCTAACTCGCTATGAAAGATAGTGTAGACGAGACGGGAAACTTATTTGATGATTGTTTGTGGTTATGCTTGAAGCTGAATGAACTCTTACTTATATCTGTGTTTGCCCTGTTCTTTGGGAGTAGCCATGATCGAGCTTAGAAGCCATGATGATTGTATACAGTGATATTTTTATTTCGCGTGTGTTTTCTATTGTGAGTTTGTGTTAGATAGTTTGCTCGAGGACAAGCAAAGACTTAAGTTTGGGGGTATTTGATGAGTGGGATTTATACCCGCAAATCGGATACTTTATGGCTTAAATAGTTGCCTGATCTTCGTAGTTTTTATTTAGTTTATTATGTTTATAGTATTTTTATGCTTAATCGATGTATTGCAGGCTTTACAGGAATTTTCTAGCTTTCAGGGGACAAAACGGAGAATTTTCATATACTGGCGCCGCAGCGCCAATGCCTAGTCTCATTCTGGCGTCGCGGCGCCGGCCCTGGTCCTTGCTGATGTCATCCTGGCGCTGCAGCGCCACAGTTCCTTTATGGGCTCGCGCTGCAGCGCGACCTCCGGTCTTTTGATTTTAATATGGCGCCGCAGCGCCACTTATAAGCTGATTGCCCGCGCCGCAGCGCGACCTCCGGTGCCCAGGCAGAAAAGGCTTGCTTTTGACCTAGAAAAAGGAGAAAAACAGAGATATAGACAGAGAGAGAGCCTCTGCCAAAGACAGGAGAGCGAGAAGAGGGAGGAGAGAAAGAAGACTGGGATAGAATCGGTTAGCTTAGCTTAGGATAGATTAGATCTATTTTGTACTTTCTCTCTCTAATTATTAGGTAATGTTTGTAAATATAGATTAGGTAGATTAGGATAAAGTCTGGGATTTTCTTGGAGCAACAAGAGCAGTGAGCTACACGGATTAGAGAGCTTGAAAGGAGCGGAATGCTTGGAGACTGAAGAGCCTTGACAGAGTTTATTCTTATCCATTTATTTCCTCTAATTTTGTAATCCATAAATGTTGTCTTTATTGCTACTTATATTTTGTTCAATAGCTATGAACTAAGTATTGGCTCTAGGGTTATAACGAAACCCTTTGTTAGTTAAATTGACTGTCTTATCTCTTTGGTTTGCACCATATGGTTTGGTTTAATATATTCATGCTTAATGATTCTCACTAAGACATTAGTGATGATTTTGGTAATCTATATGATATCGAAAGAAGGATTATAGATTTACACCCAAATATATTGGCATGTGATTATGAGTTTCGACTGCATAAGTGTGCGTAGAATAGACATATATCTGTGTGCCACGTGTGACCTAATTGAGAACTTATGCTTAAATCCTTATTAGGTTAATTCGCATAGACATGTGTAGGATTATCACTTAGTTTTGATGTTCTTTTCTGTTCTATTCCCTATCGGGTGGATCTGGAGAGGATATGTTTGTGCATACCTCGACAAAGGTGTATGAGCACCTGTGTGTTCTCGGTCGACAAACTGTCGTGACCCTTAAGACCAAAGAGAGAAGGGTAGGAAGTTTGATGAAGCATAGCACGCCAGGTGTTCGACAGAATGCCTGTGTGGGGTGAAGTTGTAACCTTAGCTTGTAATTCCTTCGATTACCATTCGTTATCCGTTTACTTGCTTTAATAATTAGTTATAACTAGTTTAACCACACTCCTATTAGTTTACTGTTCGAATAAGACTAAAGCGATTCAAAGTTGGTATTTGGTAAATATTAGTGATAGTTCCTCGTGGGTACGACACTTTTCTTATCACTGTATTACTTGTTAGACCGCGTATACTTGCGCGTGTTTAGTGATCGGTTTTCTGACCAACAACGACCACCTACCCTTAGTAGAATTCGCATATAATAATAGCTACCATGCGAGTATCGGCATGCCACCGTACGAAGCTCTTTACGGAAGAAAGTGCAGAACGCCATTATGTTGGGACGAAATCGGAGAACGACGAATACTCGGACCAGAGCTAGTACAACAAACCGCAGACGTGGTGACAGTGATAAGAGCCAGATTAGTAGCAGCTCAAGATCGCCAGAAGAAATACGCATATTTGCATCGGCAGGACCGAGACTTCAAAGTCGGCAGTTTTGTATTCTTGAAAGTATCTCCATGGAAAGGAAAGATCCGTTTCGACAAGAAAGGAAAATTGAGTCCAAGATTTATAGGACCGTTCAAAATACTGAAGCGAGTGGGCGAAGTGGCATACAAAGTTGCGTTACCACCCGAGTTGGAGCACATCCACAAAGTATTTCACATTTCCGTTTTGCGACCGTACAAGGCCGACTACAAACATGTGATTTCTTACGAGCCCATTCAAGTGGAGTAGAACTTGGCGTATGAAGAAATTCATGTCCAGATATTAGATAGGAAAGAGCAAACTTTGAGAAATAAAATTATTTCGTCTGTAAAAGTACTTTGGCCTAACCACGATGTCGAGGAGGCAACGTGGGAATTAGAAGATAGGATAATGAGGGATTATCCCCATTTGTTTGTGTAACCTTGTAGCAATTCCGGGATGGAATTTTTATAAGGGGGGGAGGATGTAATACCCGAAAATTTCCTAATATTATTAAATAAATATATTAATGGAAATGAGAATTTATTTGAATATAAATAATTTTGTGTTATGAGAATGATTAATTCAATTATATTAAATTGAATATCTATGACAATTGAGAAAAATGTAGAGTTTACGATAAACTCGTTGAGAGCCTAGTGTGGCGCAGTGATGGGAAATATTAATAATTATATTAATTGACGAAAATTTTTTAAGTGAACAATTAATTAATTGTTAATTGTTATTAGAGAATATTAATTGATTGTTGTGGGATATTAACTATGGTTGATTAATAATATGTGATTATTATTATTGCAAGAAATATAATAATAATAAACCACTTGTTTTTAATTGTGCTAAGATTTATATTTGTTAATGTAATAATTAATCCTATAATTATTAATTTGGTGTAATTAATAATCAATGAGGAATAAATTAATTAATATTATTGTTAATTAATCAACGAGATAAATAGTTTATTTATTTGACATTATGAATAATAAAATAAATAAGTGAGTGATTAATATAATAAGATTATATTAATTAATATGTGCAAAAGTGCAATACTTCAATATATAAAGTATATGGAATACAACTATATTATATAGTGTAGAGAGACACTTAAGTGTGACCATGCATGTATATACATAAACTATGTTATATAATGCAATACGAATATATTACATATAGAAACCATATATTACATGAAGCATAATGTGATTATGTTAAAACTATATAGGAATACATGATAATGCCTATGTGACAAGGTGAGTGTGTATACAGTAAAATAATATATCATGAATATATTGTAATCAATTATTGATTGTAGAATTTAATAATGTGATAGTATCTGATTAAATTATATCCGGTATTAACAGAATGTACATGGATTATATGCGTACAAGTTACCTTCACTATATTGAAGTATTCCTTATGCAAATTTATATTGTGACATTAAGTTATAACCTATGTATGGACAATAGGTATATATAATATAACATAAGAGTAGGAAGTATGTTATATGTGTATAATAATTTAAGTGTTGTGTACTAATAAAATGCTGAGATATATGGCTTGTCCATTCCTCCTTCCTCTCATACACGTGAAAACCTCAAAGGCTAGTCTACTTCCTCATTCTTCTCCCAAGCAATCCTAGCTCATAATTATATGAGGAGTGGCTCTCATGATGCATTCCACCAACTATCTACCAACTTCTTCTTATCTAGCATGCAATCCTTCAGTCCGTTGTTTTGATTTGGAAGAAAAAGGCTTTGTCTGGGTTTTATTTTTGATATATATATGGCCCTCTCTCTTCATAATTTTCTTGCTGAGATTTTGTTTGAGTTGATAAGTTGAGAGCATATACATATATCAGTATAATAGCATTGTGAAGTAGCAGCAAGTTCAATTATCTAACAGAGGTATGATTATCTTTCCATGTTCTTCATTCATGTTCTGTATTTTGCTTACTGTCAAAATTTCCAATTCTTGATTTTGATTTCAATTCAAACTAGATTGGATTGGGACATGTTCTTAGTTGTTATATAGTCTTATACATATGTTAATGAGCCAATGTGACTGATCACAAGCAAGTTCGTGAAGTAAATTTGTGTTTGGGCTGGGAACTGCCGAAGCAGGGAGCTCACTGGTGCTGGCCGAAGCACGGCGCAGCTGCGCCAGTTTACTACTGAGGAGTAGCGCAGCTGTGCCGGCCTCTGGAACCAGAATCTAATTTTGTTCCTAAAACTGCTATGTGGTAGTTACTTGTATAGATAAGGCAAGCACGTGAACATGAGTAGAACATATGTATGAGTACATAGGCCTAACGTAAGCATGTTTAAACCAAGATGGTATACCTTTTTGACAAAACGACGTATATGTTTAAAAAGGAACTTAAAGTTATAAAGAGAGACTTGAATATGTTATATTTATATTCTGACTTTCGATGCATGTTATTATGGTTTAGAGATTCATGAAGGATGTGATAACTTGTGTATATATGTATCTTAAGGTAACATGAACATGTTAGACTTCGTTAATAGAACTTACTAACGAAACATGGACTTTGAATATGGACTTAATATGTTGTATTAGAATCCATATTCTGATATTTTTAACATGCTTAATAATGAATATAACATCACTAGTATACCATACGTGTGTACTCGCTTGTTAAAATTCAATAAGAAGTTAACCAGGCACGGTTTATGGATGTTTCTAAAGTAACAAACAATGCTAGTTATGAATAAAGGATGTGGACAATCGCAAGCATGTATATTATAATTTGTATGACCTTCTCGCATGTATCTATGGTTTAATTGTATACGTTGTGATTGCATGGCCACATTTGGCCTTAAGCTCTTAGAAGTCCTAAACTAAGACCCTAATATGTAAAGATAAATTTAGATTTGAATACGTGTATGATATAACTACTTATGAGCATGCCTAAATCAAGTTATATGATCACCTCGTATATTTAAAATTAACGAGCATGATAGCTTACATGATTGTATGATGTTGTAAGGACTTGAATTGTTTAAAATGTAAGTCTAGAATCATGTTATGGAAAGTGGAACCTAGATTGCCTTGGGAAAACACGAAAGGACTTTTAACATGTCAGTATACCTGGTGTGAATGTTAGCTTGCATGACCGGACAGAAACCACAAGGCACATATCAGCCTTGGCTTAGCCAGAGGGCTGCGCAGCTGCGCCGGCCCTAGGCTTAGCCATGGCGCAGCTGAGCCAGTCTGGAATCAGAATTGAGCCAGTTGTTGATCTGATTTTTTTTGACAGTTAGCTTATGCGATTACTTTAACTTGTAATATATGACCAGTATGCTAAGAAATGTGTTAAGAGGCATACTAAGTGATAAAATTGAATGTTTGATTATAAACTTTCCAAGGATAAGTACAAAAGGTGTTTGGGGACTATAAAGCAACGATTAAAAACTATGTGATGACTTCATAATGTCTTGTAAACTGAAATGTGCTACATGTACGCAAAAGTATATGATGAAGTATGTGTATAGTATGCAACTAAGTTAAACGTTTATGGGTGCGTTTAAAATTACATATCATATGTGAGCATAAATGACTAATGAAAATCCTATACTTATAATACACTATAAATAGGATTCAAAAGTGTTGAATTACTTTACGTGGATAAACTACGCTAAAGGCAAGTTTCCTAACTTAAACTCTTTTACGGTGCAAGTATTCTATCCTTGTATATTGTGAACTAGTTTCTTACTAAATTGTTGAATTGAATTAGCATACTTGAACTCTTAATTCATTAAAGCTATTATACATGTTGAACTTAGTATTGTTCTTGAATATTGTGAAAGTGTCTATGCCATTTGATTCGGCTAGACTTATATTATTGAAAAGCGACCCAAACCAATTGATTGGTGCGGGATCTTGTATTTGACTGAGAAGAACAAACTATAACTGTCGGAGAACCGACGCGCGCACTTGAGTATGATTGATTGTTATGCATAACGAGGGTACTTTAGGCTGATCACCTGCTGTATCTGTTTTTGTTGGATTTTCAGTTTATTACTGTCAAATCCTGTGGAAGTTCATAGTCCTTAGTGACTGCTCAGTATTCAGTTATCTTGAAATCTTGAATTGAATTATTATTGAATCATATTGATATTATTCTGTCCTTAGCGACTGTTATTGAGAACTGTTGATACTCTTGCTATCCTTGAACTATCAAACTTTTCTATACCTTTTCGAGAATTGAGAATTATATCACTTACCCTTGTCGTATATTACTTGCTGGGCAATTTGTGCTCATTCTTGCTTCCCTAAAACATTTCAGTTAAGGCAGAGCAGGGCGAACCTTCGGGCATTGATAAGGGCAAGGGCAAGGCTACCAACTAGCTTGTCTCTTTTATGTTTTTTTTATATTTTAATGTTGTATTAAGATGATGAAGTAAGACTGGATTTGATTATGTTTAAGTTTAAGTTAGATTATGTAATAAGTCGTTAATTGATATTAGTATGTAATCTATTAAGTACTGTAGGTTGCGAGACTTGGGGGAATAATTATAACAAATCATTGTAAATTATTCTAGAATAGATTTTCCGCTGTGATTGTGTGATATTTAGTTATTATTATTGCGATGTATTACCATGAGCACGTGATGAACCGAATTCGAGAGACCAAATGGCTGTCCTGGAATTTGGGGGCGTCACAAGCATCAAATGTGATAAATTAACATCTTAAATACTTAATACTTGCCTTGTGGATAGCATAACAAACTCATATTAAATATTTAATGCTCTATAATTTTATCAAGCTAGAAGGCGACGTTCGATATTTCAAATAACTTTGAACGCTTTAAACTTAAAATAATTTTTTGAGGAGTTTGTTATTATTAGTCTCATCTTGTTTAGCGCACATGCACACACACACACACACACACACACACACACACACACACACACACACACACACACACACATATATATATATATATAATACGCGTCATTTTATTAAAACATGCAAAGCATGTTTGCATAAAATATAATATATATATATATATATAATACTAGCATGCACATATAGAATACTATTTTCTACCGAATTGATTATGGACTTTTATTCTAGTTTGGTTCACTCGAGCCATCAAGTGAACCAAAAGATCGAACCTAGGTATGTAAGAATTAAATTTAAACATAACTATTACATTTAAACTCGGGCTTCATACAAATGGGTCTTCAAGCGCTCCTTGTTCTCCAAGTCTTCAAGATAATTCTAACTAGTCCTATTACATAAACAATTTAATTTAAATAAAAACCTTGATCAACAATTAAGGGAAAGTACATAGGACAGAGATAAAAATTACATTAAGAAAAAATAGAGAAGACGAGGTACGCAAACCCCATTTTTAAAATCCATACATTCAAGCATCCAACTAAAATAAAATCCAATCATATTGGTCAATAGTCCATAATCAAACCTATTTATTATTATACAAATCAACATATGCATCAATAAATAAAATATTTATCTCATGAATAATAAACATTCAATATATACATTGATATCAATTTAATGGGCAATTTTAGTTAGCATAAAATTCAATTCTGAATTAAAATAAACTCTTTTATTTTAATTCAAATTTAAATCAAAATAAACCTTTTATTTTAATTTATTCATTTCTGAATAAAAATAAACTCCTTTATTTTTAATCAAATTATTTAATCAAAATAAACTCCTTTATTTTAATTAATATGGAATCCAATTCTAAGTCAAAATAAACTACTTTATTTTAACTTTTAAAACTATTATGGAAAAAATAAAATATGTGGAATTCAATTCCTTATCAAAATAAACTCCTTTATTTTGATTAATATAAAATCCTATTTCATATCTAAATAAACTTCTTTATTTAAGGAAGCATGGAATTCCTTTTTCTAATTCACAAATAAACTCCTTTATTTTTAGGAAACAAGGAATTCAATTTCATCTCCAAATAGTTATCATGGAATCCAATTCCAATTCTAATTAGTTAGCATGAAATTAAATTCTAATTAAAGTAAATATTTTTATTTTAATCCAATTCCAAATAAAAATAAACTACTTTATTTAAATTTAGAATTACAAAAAAAAATATGGAATTCAAAATTTAATTTAAAATAAACTTTTTATTTTAATTAGAAATCAAATAAATAAAAATTTTAAAAATTAATTTTCTCTTTCTAGATAGATGCGCTGCAGCGCCGCTAGTGAACTAGCATCAGGCACTACGGTGCCATGTCATCAGTGTCAGAACACGGAGCCGGCGCTACGGCGCCATGATTGTTCTACAATCAGGCGCTGCGACACCAGTCTTCATAAATTGTTTTTCCAGTTCGCGAATTGTGTAGTTTTTCTCCAAAAAACATAATTTTATGCCAATAACTATGCTCAAAAAATTGTTCTAAACACATATCAACATACATATCAAATCTGAATAATTAATAACTTGCATAAAAGTTTGACTTTGATACCACTTTTAGGTTTGTAAGATTCATGAACACAATCAAATTGCAAAAATTAGCGGAATCATGGTAAATCAAAGTTTTAAAATTTTACAAACCATATACCCGGATCATCCTTTATGCACAATTATTAATTAAAACAAAATAGATGGAGATTTGATTCATACTCTTGTAGAACTAAGATTTCACAGGTACGAGTTCAACTCCTTGTTCTTCGTTATCTCCGAGATTGATTCCTTCCTTTGATCAACGTTAGCCACCCAAGTGTTTGGCCTCTAGAGGTGATCCACCAAGGAATAATGTTTACTCAAGAAGAAGGGTGTTTGGCTAAACCCTAGTTTCCTTCTCTCTAAAAAAGGAGTGCTCTTCCAACTCTTAGAATTAAATGTCTAGCCTTGTTCCATAATAAGACTTTCTTATTTATAGATGTAGGCAACCCTCCTAAATAATTTAGGATTAGGGTTTCATATTAATTAATTAAACTCCTTTAATTAATTAGGCTTTCCAATCCTATTAGGAATAATTAAACTCTTTTAATTAATTAGGTTCCTAATCTTATTAGGAATATATACATGAGAGAGAGAGAGAGTATCTTATTAATTAATTTCCAAACTCCTTTAGGAATTAAATCATAATTGTCGACGTCGGGAAAAAAATCTTTTGACAGATCTTTCTTTCCCTAACTGCTTGGTTTTCTACCCTTGTTTGTTTTACCTATTTTATACATGGTGAATTTTTAGGAAAAGGCCAACATGTATTGTGTCGACGATTTGAAAGGTTTACAGAGTCACCAATGGTTTATTTGGAAATGGTTGTACCAACTCCATCGAGTTTTGTTTGATTTTGCAAGTAGGCTCAATTACTGGACAATGTCAAAACTTGGTCTTGAAACCGAGATTCATAATGTTCGGGGGCTTGGTTAAGCGGGGGGAAGGTGTTAGACACCCCCGACTTCTTTGAAACACGGTTACCGCAACTTTTCAATATATCTCTTTTTTATTTGCAATTGTGTGTGTGTGCTGGAAGTAATTGAGCCTACGTGTTTGATTTGAAAGTAGTGCGTGTTTCGTTGGACCTATATACGAAGGGTTTAATTTGTTAGAAAAGTCCATTTTTAAACAAAGATATGAAAATGACGTTTTGAAAGATGGTTTTCAAACCCTTTCGCTCGCATAGGAATTGAAGCCGTTTGATACTTCCATTCTTTATTCTATTCAGCCTGGGCTTGATTTGGATGTTGATTGTCAGGATGTGAAGCATCCTCGACCACAAAATGTATATACAAGTGTCGGTCTTCTTATGGGCATGAGAGCCATCCAAGTGACCATAGCACTACAAACCACATTTCACTATGTTGGGACCTTAAATCCGGATAACCATTTTAAGGTCCATAATATTTACATTTACAGAAAAATTGGCAGATTGTATTTACAATACGGAGTTGTCCATCATGGGAATCAGATTTAGATCCGTGTGATTGATCATTAATCCCATGATTTCTAGGCTCACAAAAAATGATCAAGAAACTTGCACAGCAAAGATATTGACATATAGTGCAAATTGTACTCTAGACGTCGCAAAACAAAGGATTCATCAGTTAAATCCTTGTATGCGCGTAGCCAAAGCTTCCCGTTCCCACTAGATATTGATCTAGGGTCGCGTGGTCGCTTGAATATTTACAAAAACTTGAAAGAAATCTAGATTTAAATAAATCTTAGCCATTCTAGCTCCCCGGTTCTGATTTGACCAATTTTGAACCATTTGAAAGTTAGAAAAGGCTAGATTTAGATGAATCTAATCCACAAAATTTTCATTAGCACAAATTCATATCAAATGAATAATTAAAGAAAATATTTAATCACATTGAGTAAAGAATATATATATATATATATATATATATATATATATATATAAAAGTTGTAAAGGGACACAGATTTCCAATCTAGGCCTAACGAATAAATGTATATATATATAGATATAAATGCTGTAAATGGCCACAAATTTCCAATCCAGGCTCGACTGAGAAATGTAAATATATATATATATATATATATATATATATAAGCTGCAAAGAGCCACGAATTTTTAATTCAGGCTTGACTGAATGAAATGTTAATATATATACAATTAGTATATACTACCTTCGTCCCACAATAAGTGCTTTTTTAGGCTTAATATTTTTTCCCAAAATAAGTGATGTGTTAGAATTCCAATACAATTTTTATAATATTTTCCCATATGTGCCCTTATGCAACCAATGGTATTTATTGCATATTTATTGGGAAGTTGAAAGGTTGAAGAAAGAGAAAGAGAGACCAAAAGGCAATAAAAAAAAGTCTCAAACAAAACAAAGAAAGTATATTAAGGGTATTTTTGCCATTTTAGCTTGTGTATTGGTATGTGTGATTTAAGCTAAAAAAGCACTTATTATGGAACGGAGGTAGTATATATTAAAGCTGAAAAGGCCACAAATTAGCAATCCATACCAAACAAGTTAATATATATATATATATATATATAAAAGCGATAAATGCCACGGATTTACAATCCAGGCTTGACGAAATTGAAAGTTAGTATATATATAGTCAGTTATATATATAATAAAGCTAAAAAGGCCATGAATTAGCAATCTAGGCCAAACAAAATAGCGTAAATATATATATATAGTTATATATATATAGGAAAGCAGTAAAAAGCCACGGATTAGCAATCTAGGCTGTGCAAACAAAGAAAAACTTATATATACCAAAAAGTAAGCTAGAAAGGCCACGAATTTGAGATCCAGGCAAAACTAGAAGCTAAAACTTCATATGCACGTTCACATATGTATGATAAAGCAAGAAATAACTTCTGATCGTAAAAAAAAACTTACAATAGGCAGCTCTAAGAGCTTTTTACCACTCGGAGGGTTTCAAATCTCCGTTTCCACCGGTTAAAATTTGATATGTTGTAGAATATATGTATGCAAATGTATTGGAAGAATAATTAAAGTTTGGAATACTAAAAGTAGGGTTAAAGGTCGAAATTGGCGGAGTTTCTCCGTATTTTTCTATTTTTTTCTCCTTTTTTTGCAAGAGTGGGGGGTCTAATTTATAGAACAAAATGGTAGTGAGTCTACCTGCGATAGCTGCGGGTAGAGGTGCGACTGCCCGAGTGGGTCCCACTCTCGTGGGTCCTGTTATCTCAAAGTACGTGCACTCTGTGCAACGAGATGTTTGCTTCGAACCTTCATAACTTTCAATCCGGGAGTCCGTTTGAGGCGTGCTATACCTTTACGGAAAGCCCTTTCCAAGAAATACACAATGACATGGGATTTGACCTTTTTTAAATCTTAGAAGATGGATCCATGACTAGATTTTTGAATTTTTACAGTCCGTCCGTTGAGCTGTATTGTGCTGTTTCACTCGGGATTGATGTTATGGCTCTTTCTGACCCTTATTGTAAGACCCCAACTTTTATGAATAAATATTTAATTTTCTTTATATATATTATTTCGAAATGGTGAGGTGTTGATTTGATAAATGTGAAAAGTTATGGGTGAAATGTGCAAATATTTTAAAATAAGCAAGTGGTTATAAAATATTCATTGTTGTCGGAGAATATTCATTTGGTCGTGGAATATTCTTGTTGTCGGGGAATATTCGTACGACGGCGCAGCTATTTGTGGGCCCCACAATGGAATAACTGTCGGATATAGAAAGCGACAGAAATAACCTTTTTATAAAATAACGGCGTAGTTGTTACCGTTAGTATTGTTGAAATATCCGGTTGTTAAAATACAGTAATACACGGTGTTACACAGTAGCACACGGTATTGTACAGTATTTCGAATTATTAATTCTTACGAAAGAAGGCACTTACTCAATTATTGTTACAGTAATTACTGTTCAATATTTTATATTATTGATTCAATAATTACATGATATTTTATTGATTCAATAATTGCTACGTTGATATCTTATATTAATAGTTGCTACGTTGCTATTTTATATGATTGATTTAATAATTGCTATCGTTGATATTTTGTATTATTGATTCAATAATTGTCACTGCACAGTATTTCACATTATCAACTCAATAATTCATATTATTTAAATAATATTATTAGATAGCATTATTGACAATGTCTAAGGAAGTTCTGTCTAGGAGGGGTTATTTAATTGCACGCCAGTAAGGAGAAGTCCTTATCGGAAGGCCCCCTCTTTCCTGGGAACGACCTGGTTGTCAATATTGTAGTTCTGTAATATTATTTGTGAATAATTAATTATCGATTTATATGATAAGAAAATATTTATTTTGTGGATATAAAAGAAGGAATTAGTGCTGATGAGTATTTTGGTGTGGAAAATCATCCGTTTGTGGATTTCGGATAATTTATGTTTGAAATTTGGAAAAACTTCCTTCTACAAAGTTGTAGAGAATTAAATTTCCTATAGAAAGACATAGAATTTGTATTTTTCTGACAAAAGGGCTATTTATTATGAATTATTGAAGTTTCGGAAAATAAATATATTTTTAAATAAATGGTGGGCCCCACTTTTTGTTGAATGTTCAATTTTTTTTTCCCACGAGGCGGATGGAATTTTAAAAAAATATATTATTTTATTAAAAAAGTCTTCTTTGTCATCCTAAGTTTTTCCTATAAATAGGGTGCTTAGGTTGGAATTGAAAATCACACTAGAATCAGAAGTTTTCTCTCTCTATAATATCGAGCGTATTTTTGTGAGTATTTAGATACTTTGAGTATTACTATTCAGTGCAAGCTTCCTTCGGTATTATATCCGATATTTCAGTCAGAAGTACTATTCTTTTGAGGTAAGGGATGTTATTTTCTTTCATAAATGATGTTAATCTTTTCAATATCATTATACCAAAATATTGTCATGAATTTTATTATGAAATTCTTACTTTTTCCGTCAGGGTTACTATTCACGTATACGGCACTATTCACGAAAAAATTAAATTTTCTTCTATTTGTCCAAATTGTCTGTTATGGTTACTATCTTTGATTGGATCTAAGTTTTGAGCTTCATTCTTGAATTTTGCTCCACAAAGTATTATTATGGAATATTATTGAACTTGAATAAACTAAAAGACGAATCCTTAATCTTGTCCTTTATTTCACTGGATTCGTTATTTATATTATTTTTCATCATCCTCAGTCCTAAAAGGTGATATAACTGAATATATTTGGCCTGTAGAGCAAAGATGAATGATTACCTGATGAATATCTTTGGCCGTAGTGCAAAGATGACAGGTGTTGAGATGAACATGACCATTGGTGATACAAATGAATATCTTTGGCCTGTAGTGCAAAGATGAATATTTGATTCGAGATGTATATTGATTGATGTTACAGGGATAAAATATTGATGATGGACTTTTAAATCATAGAAGATAGTAGACTTCATTCTCTACTTAACTCTTCTAATGAATTGTTATTTCCGCTGCGTATATTGATCTAAAACTTGTTGTCCATAATATTTTATCTGAATTGTTGAAGACTAACGATAATTTATTTTCCATTATCTTAGTCATAATATTCTTTACTGGGCTAGTTGAGCTCACCCTTTTCATCTATTGTCCTCTTCAGGAAATGAGAATGTCGCAGGATCTAGTCGGGGGACAGAGTGATGGTCCGAGTTAGAGCAGTAGTAGTTCTCGCTATTTTTGTAAAATAGTGGGATAATAATTGTAATAAATAAAGAATGAATTTGAATGTTAATATTTCGTATTATATACGATTTGTATTGACACTCACAGTTGTGTGGTCGTATTTTGCACGACCGTGTGATATAAAAGTTTGTATTTGAATTCTGTTCCATGTATTTGGCGACTCAAAATGGGTTGGGTTGACTGGACCTGTTCTGGGGGCGTCACACTTATTGCATCAATTTGGCTTGATTTTGACTTTATTTGACGTTAAGTTAATAAAATGACTATTTTGTCCTTCCAGGGTTGTCTCCTGGATTGACAAGATTTTTGACTATTTTCTCAAAGTTGTCTCCGAGGTTTGATCCCAGCCGACTATGTTCTTCCTCAAGGTTGTCTTCAAGGTTGATTTGGTCTCCCAGGATTGTCTCTGGTGATGATTTGATACTTCGGGGCTGCCTCCGAAGTTGATTTGGTCTCCCAGGATTGTCTCTGGGGTTGCTGTATCTCCCGTGGTTATCGTAGGGGCTCACCTTGACATCTGGGTGTTATCATCGGGATTGAGTGTGATCTCCCGATGTTATCGCCGAGGCTACTGTACCTCCTAGGATTGTCATCGGGGTTTGACTTGACATCCCGGTGTTGTCGCCGGGGCTGCTGTATCTCCCGGGGTTATCGTCGAGGCTTCTGTACCTTCGGGGGTTGTCGACGGGGCTTGCTTTAATCTCCCAGGGTTGTCACCGGGGCTGAGTTTGATCTACCGGTGTTGTCGCTGGTTCTCTGTACCTCCCAGGGTTATCGTCGGGGATTTCCTTGACATACCGGTGTTGTCGTCGGGGCTGAGTTTGATCTGTCAGTGTTATCGCCGAGGTCTCTGTACCTCCCGGGATTATCGCCGGGGCTTGCCTTGACATTCTAGTGTTGTCACCGGGGCTGAGTTTTGGTGATGTGGATTTCCAAGGTTGTCTTTAGAAGGTCAAAAAGATGGTTTTGCCCTCCTGTAGGGTTAGTAATAGGAATGCAAAATTTTGAGTGTCTACAGATGTCCCACTTTATCATGATTATGTAATGCAATAAGTGAATAGGATAAAGACTACTAGACACTAAAAATATGAAATATGTAAATGTAATACAATGCATGATATGCCATGCTATGAATGTTATATGCTCTTGTGGTGTTAGCTACCACGACACTTTACCACTGACTATTTTCATCACTCCTGCTGGGGATTTGTATAACAGATTCCATCATGTATCCTCTGTGGGGAAAAATTTCTTCATGGTTCTCATCATCGGATCTCTCCCGGTGCTACGCTGGAGTTGTCTTTAACGGTTTGTCATGTCAAATGCTCTAAACTTTGTTGAACCAATTATCAACAACTTTTATCACCGGCTCATTACCGATGCTTCATTTGAGTTGTCGCCAACGGCTGCAATGTCAGGCAATCTGACCCTCGCTGAAGTAGTTTTCATCGGCTATAATCACTATGTCATTCCCGATGATTCGTTGGAGTTGTTGCCAATGGCTGTCATGTCAGATGCTCTGACCTTCGTTGAAGCAGTTATCAACGACTTTCATCACCGGCTCATTCCCGATGCTTCGTTGGAGTTGTCGCCAACAGCTGCCATGTCAGATGCTCTGACCTTCGTTGAAGTAGTTATCAATAGCTTTCATCACCGGCTCGTTCCCGATGCTTCGTTGGAGTTGTCGCCAACGGCTGCAATGTCAGGTAATCTGACCCTCGTTGAAGTAATTTTCAACAGCTATCATCATCGGCTCGTTCCCGATGCTTCGTTGGAGTTATGACCAATGGCTGCAATGTCAGACACTCTGACCATCGCTGAAGTAGTTTTCAACGGTTATCATCACCGGCTTGTTCCCGATACTTCGTTGGGGTTGTCGTCAACGGCTTGCAATGTCAGGAAATCTGACCCTCGTTGAAGTAGTTGTCAACGACTATCATCACCAGCTCGTTCCCAATGCTTCGTTGGAGTTGTTGCCAACGGCTTGCAATGTCTGGCAATCTGACCCTCGTTGAAGTAGTTTTCAACGACTATCACCACCGGCTCATTCCGGATGCTTCGTTGGAGTTGTCGCCAACGGCTTACGTTGCCAGACCTAATTGATCTCGATGTGGGGGTATCTTTCTGATAACTCATACCCTTGGACAAATTAGGATAGTTTGACGCATTCAAAACCCGCTGTTCACAATGTAAAACTTTCCCGCTGCTTTGACAGAGGCATTTTCCATTATTTTTTCATCATCGACACTCCGAATACCACATCAAGGCTTCTTCCAATGGCTCACAGGAAGTTCCTTCCTTCTTCAGGAGCTTGGCGCTTAGAATCAGGATTTCAGGCCATTCCGCTCAATCACACAACAGTTGTTTCCTTAATTTAACTTTTTAGATTCTATAAACTCCGCTTTGACTTTAACTGGAACAAATCGGAGGGGGTGGGACCCACCTTAAGGAGACGCAGGTCCATTCGGGCTACCGCAGGTGGAGTTGCTACTCCCTTCGAGTATAACTTAGGCACTCGTGGCTTTCATAATTCATTTTCAAGTTTGAACTATAAAGAAAATCTTAGATTTCTACTTCAGATCTACTGAGTTTGGGCAGTTTTTTTGGAATTCCGTCATTGTACAATCGTTCTTCACATCACTGGTAACGTTTACATCTTTTCTTTTCAAGTTTTGACCGTTAAAATGTTATATTTCACATAGTATACTTGTAAACACAATATAGCGAATAGGCATGCTTATATGACTTGATAAAAATTTTCAGAATTAGTAAGTATGCATATTTTACTACGCTGAATGTTTTGATGTGAAAAAATTTTGATTTTTGAGACACTCATTTGGCGCCCTTTTTGGCCAGTTTACTCATCCTATTTGAGGACAAATGAGCCTAGATTTTCAACTAAAAATACACATGATAATTTAGTTGCCATGGGGAGTTTGATTTTTTTTTCATATATATGAACTGTTCATGTTTTTGGGTAGGTGTGCTACTGAATGGCCACATAGTCTTGTTTATGTGCATGCGGACAGTCCATTTTACAAATAAGACTCTGGCGAATTTTTTTCAAAAGCCTGAGCATTTAATGAACATGCAATTTTAACTCTACTGGGGACGTATGTTAACTAGTGCATGCGTTATGACTTAAAATATGCATGAAGCAATGATTTAATCTTAATAGGCCATAAGTATAAGGCTTGCTAAAAGTAGTATGCATACAAGCCAATCATGTATGATGATAAATCATATACTTTGGAAACGATCTTATTTATTTATTAATAAAAGTATTAATTTATTAAAGGCATTTAATTATCTACATGATGCTATTTTTATAATATGTAAATAACTCATAGTTTTAAGCAATGCTTTTAGAATCATTATGTTGATCATGCTAATGAGATCTAAATTCTTAGAAAGCTTAAAACTAAAATAGTTCCCAATCGTTGAATTACTAAAAAGGAGATTAGTAAATCCAGATACATTGGTATATATGTTGCTTGCTCATTGGATAAGGATGATTGATCTCATTATCATTTATGTGGAGACACTAAAGCAAGTACGTAGGTGTTTATTAGAGAATAAGTTCACTGAACGTGACTCGCTATGGAATACCTAATACAGTTTTACTTGTCTGTCAATAGGAATTTCTAATGTGATAATAGTACAAGTGATCCTTAGACTTGAGATCATCATAGTATCTTGTGTGTAATGAATTATACTTAGACTTATTCCTTAGGACCCTTAGGGTATATCAAAGGATATGCTTGGGTATAATGAGTTACATATGGAGATAATAAATGATCCATAAAGAATCTACCATTTCTAGTAAATAAAGAGATATGTCTATGTGATTTGTTAAATGACAACCCAGTAGTCCTTGGCCAAGACAGAATGAAATTAGAAATGAGTTTCTAATTTGCATTATTTGGAGTTATGCATTTTCCAATCGAAAAAATATGATTAAATAAAATAAGACTTGACAGCAATTCTATGTCTTATATTTAATTGGGACATTGTATGGTGGAAGAATTGAATTGTACGGTAACTACTTACTCATAGGTTCTTTTATGTTTGATGTTAAAATCTATATTATCTGGAAAGTCGTTGATCGCTAGGGAGACTTATCCCTATTGCAGAATAAATGTTATTTATTTAAATAGATTATTAATTTTATTTATTTATTTAAATAAGATTAGAATTTTTCTAATTGATTTATTAACAACCGGTTTAATATGGAGAACCGAAAGGGTCACACCATAAAAGGAATAATAATTATTTAAGAAGGTAATGACATAATCGTAATAATATATTAAGTGTAATTAATTTAATTTATATTGATAGAATAAATTGAATAGCTTAATATTTATTATTTAATATTTTAAAAATATTAAATATAAATTAATAAGAAGTGTCTTATTAATATTATTTTAATTATTATTATTTTAATTTCTAAAGGAGTTTAAGAATTAATTTAATATTAGTACTCTCACATATTCCTAATAAGATTAGGAGGCAAATTAATTGAAGGAGTTTAATTAATAAATCTCAATATGATTGGGAAGACTATTTAATTAAAGGAGTTTAAATAATTAAATGAAAACCTATTTCTAATAGGATTAGAAGGATTAACCAATATCTATATAAGATGTGTCTTATATTAGATATCAGTTAATGTAATTTCAATTGTTGGAGAGTACTCCTTTTCTATAGAGGATAGAAAGCTAGGGTTTAGCCAACCACCCTCCTTCTTGAATAATTCATATTCCTTGGTGGATCGCCTCTAAAGGCCAAACACTTGGGTGGCTAATGTTGATCAAAGAAAGGAATCTAACCCGGATATTCAAGAAAACCGCGAAGAACAAGTAGTTGAACTTGTACCTGTGGAAGCTTCGTTCTACAAGGATATGAATTTCATAACTTCTTATTTATCATTTTAAATTAATAATATGCATAAAGGATTATCCGGGTAATGGTTTTGTAAAATTTTTTAAACTTTGATATACCATGCTTCCACTAATTTTTGCAAATTGATTCCGTTACGATTTTGTACAAATCCAACATTGGCATCAGAGCTAAACCTTTATGCAATTATTAATTGTTTTGATTTCATATACATATGGGTATGCATTTAGAATAATTTATTGGGTATAATTAATTATAAAAAAAATTATTTTTTATGAAAAGAAAAAAAAAGGATTCAATTCGGGAAGCCATAATTGATTGGTTTTAAGTAGGACCGTCGATCAATTTTTTCCAAAAGGAGTCATGCATGTGGACTTCACGTTATAATTTTTTTTTTATGAAAAGAAAAAAAAATGATTCAATTCGGGAAGCCATAAGTGATTGGTTTTAAATAGGACCGTGGATCAATTTTTTCCAAAAGAAGTCATGCATGTGGACTTCACGTTATATATATATATATATATATATATATATATAGTTAAAGTGACTTGAAGCATAATACCTGAAGGATTTCAAAAGAAAAGTTAGATGTCACTTAGTAATATATATATTAATTATGTTATGATTATATATATATATATATATATATATATATAAATAATAATTTTAATAATTTTATAATTAAAATAAAGAGTTTATTTTAATCTTGAAATTGAATTTCATGCAATTTAAAATTGCGCATTAAATGATACTCATATATATATGGAATGTTTTAATTAATAAGATGAATATTTATTTATTGATGCACATGGTGATATGTATGATAATAAATGGGTTTATTATGAACTATTGACCAATGTGATTGAATTTTATTTTTGTTTAATATTTGAGCGAATGCGTTTTATTAAATGAGGACTGCGTACCTCGTTTTCTCTAATTTTTCTTGATATAAAATTTTATCTCCCTCATATGTACTTTTCCTTGACTGCTGATCAAAGTTTCTATTTAATTTAAATAGTTTATGTAATAGAGATAGTTAGAATTATCTTGAAGAAATTGGAGACAAAGGAGTAAGGAGCGCGTGAAGACCCGTTTGTAATGGAGCCTGGTTTAAATGTAATAGTTATGTTTAAATTTAAATCCTTGCACTCTTAGGTTTGTCCTTTTGGTTCACTTGGTGGCTCTAGTGAATCAAACTAAAATAAAAGTACATAATCAATCCGGGTAGAATATAGTATTCTATATGTGCATGTTAAGTATTATATATATATATATATTATATTTTATGCAAACATGCTTTGCATGTTTAATAAAATGACGTGTTTTATATATATATATATATATATGCTTACGCGTTAAACAAGATGAGATAAATAGTAACAAATCCCTCAAAGAAATCATATTAAGTCTAAAGCGTTCAAAGATATTTGGAATATCGAACGTCGCCTTCTAGCATAATAAATTAATAAAGTATTAAATATTTAATATGAGTTTGTTGTGCACACACAAGGCAAGTATTAAGTATTTAATATATTAATTTAATCATATTTGATGCTAATTGATAGTAGTGTGCATACAAGCCAATCATGTATGATGATAAAGCACATACTTTGTAAATAATCTTATTTATTTATTAATAAAATATTTATTTAAGGTATTTAATTATCTACATGGTGCTGTTTTTAATAATATATAAATAACCCATAGTTTTAAGCAATAATTTTAGAATCATGATGAGATTATGCTAATGAAATCTAAATTCTTAGAAAGCTTAAAAACTAAAATAGTTCCCAATTGTGGAATTACTAAAATGGGGATTAGTAAATCTGGATAGATTGGTATATATGTTGCTTGCTCATTGGATGAGGATGACTGATCTCATGGTCATTTGTGTGGAGACACTAAAGTAAGAATGTAGGTGCTTATTGGAGAATAAGTTAACTGAACGTGACTCGCTATAGAATACCTATTGGAGTTTTACTCGCCTGTCAATAGAAATTCCTAATGTGATAGTAGTACAAGTGATCCTTGGACTTGAGATCATCATAGTATCTTGTATGTAACAAATTATATTTTTACTTATTCCTTAAGGCCTTTTAAGGCATATATAGGGTATGCTTGGGTATAATGAGTTGCATATGGAGATAATGTATGATCAATAAAGAATCTACCACCTCTAGTAAAAGAGGAGATATGTCCTATGTGATTCGTTAAATGACAACCCAGGAATCCTTGGCCAAGGTAGAATAAAATTAGAAAGAGGTTTCTAATTTGCATTATTTGGAGTTGTGCATTTTCTAATCGAAATACATATGATTAAATAAATTAAGACTTGACAGTAAATCCATGTCTTATATTTAATTGGGACATTGTATGGTGAAAGAATTGAATTGTACGATAATTATTAACTCACAGGTTCTGTTATGATTAATGTTGAAATCTATATTATTTGGAAAGTCGTTGATCGCTAGGGAGGCTTATCCCTATTGTAGAATAAATGTTATTTATTTAAATAGATTATTAGTTTAATTTATTTATTTAAATAATATTAGAATTGTTCTAATTGATTTATTCACAACCGGTTTAATATGGAGAACCTAAAGGGTCACACCATAAAAGGAAGAATTATTATTTAAGAATTAAAATAATGACATGATACTAATAATGCATTAAGTGTAATTAATTTAATCTATGGTGATAGAATAAATTTAATAGCTTAATGTTTATTATTTAATATTTTAAAAATATTAAATATAAATTATTAAAACTTTATTTTTAGAAAATTAAACTCCTTTATTTCATTCAAAAATAATTCCAAATTAAACTCTTTAATTTTAACAATTCTGAAATCATATTTCATATAAAATAAACATCTTTATTTTAAACCTTTATTAATTAAATAAACTATTTATTTAATTAATCAAAACAAAAGAAAAATTTTCAGTTCCTGTCCAGTGGCGCAGCTACGCTAGGAATGTAAAGGGAACCGGCGCAGCTGCGCAGCTTCGCAGAATCTGAAAAATTTTGTTGCCCAAGAACTTGATCCAATCGCATATCATACATGTATGGAATAACATAAACTTTCATGAGATGAATAAGTTTTATTGATACGTATGATGATATGTATGTTAATAAAAGGGATTGATTATGGACTATGACCAATGTGATTGGATTTTATTTTGGATGAATGTTTGAATGTATGAGTTTTATAAAATGGAATCTGCGTACCTCGTCTTTTATGTTTTTTTATTGTAAATTCTATCTTTCTCCTATGTACTTCTCCTTGACTGTTGATCAAGGTTTCTATTTAAATGAAATAGTTTATGTAGTAGGATTAGTTAGAATTTTTGAAGAACTGGAGATCAAGGAGCAAGGAGCGCTTGAAGACCCATTTGTATGGAGCCCGGGTTTAAATGTAATCGTTACATTTAAATTTAAATTCTTCCACTCCTAGGTTTGACCTATTTTAGTTCACTTGGTGGCTCTAGTGAACCAAACTAGAATAAAAGTCCATAATCAATCTGGATAGAATATAGTATTCTATATTGCATATTAAATATTATATATATTATATTTTATGCAAACATGCTTCGCATGTTTAATAAAATAATGCGTATTATATATATATATATATATATATATATATATATATATATATATATATATGTGTGTGTGTGTGTGCATGCGCGCTAAACAAGATGAGACAAATAATAACAAACCCCTCAATGAAATAATATTAAGTCCGAAGCGTTCAAATGATATTTGGAATATCGAACGTCGCCTTCTAGCATGATTAATTAATAGAGTATTAAATATTTAATATGAGTTTGTTGTGCTATCCACAAGGCGAGTATTGAGTATTTAAGATGTTAATTAATCACATTTGATGCTTATCAAGAAAATTGAACGATCTAGTCTTGTTGTGCTATCCACAAGGACGAACATTTTTTTTTTTAATTTATAAAAGTGCTAGGCTGGACTTAAATTAAATTATTTTAGTTTGGATGTGCACACACATTACCATTATGATTTAAGACGCAAAATAAAAGGAGTTACATGGTGATATTATTGACAAGAGTTGTCTACCTATTTATTTGTATATCGCTTGCTGTGCTATCCACAAGGTTATATACATTTGAAATGAGATCCTTAATCTCACTAGCAAATCTTTAATTAGATGTTGCCGAACTATATAAGTGAGGGTAATATAGTTTGATGAAAATAGTGGGAGATACCAATTTAAAATAAAGACCTAAATTTATTTTGGTATGCAAAGTTAATAAAATGAATGTTTGCTAAAAATATTGTCTTTTCACATGCAGAATTTTAAAAATGTCAAAATCACTAATCTCACTACGAAAGATACTTGATGCAAATAAGCTTACCGGACCGAATTATTAGGACTGGCTAAGAAATCTGAGAATTGTTCTCACTGCTGAAAAGATTTCTTCTGTCCTAAATTCAACTATTCCTGAATCTGTTTTGGAAACAGTCTCTGAGGAAGAGATTGCCACTTTCAATAAATGGCAAGATGATGCATCTGTGGCTCAATGCATCATGCTCGCATCCATGAATAACGAGCTTCAGCGTCAGCACGTAAATATGGATGTTCCTGCTATGCTGCTACACCTCAAGGAGTTGTATGGTGAACAGAGTAGGACTGTTAGATATGAGATATCTAAGGAGCTCTTCCGATCTCGGATGAGCGAGGGCACTGCCGTGGAGACTCATGTTCTGAAGGTAATCAATTTGATTAAACGCCTTGGACAGCTTGGGTTCGTCATGGATGGGGAGTTGAGTCAAGACTTGGTCTTGTAGTCACTCCCTGAGACCTTCTCGCAAATTGTGGTTAATTTTTACATGAAGAAGCTAGATGTCAGCTTGTCTCAGCTGCTTAACATGCTGAAAACTACAGAAGGTCACTTCTCATCCAAAAAGAACCATGTCTTGATGGTGGATTCTTCCAATAAAAGGAAGAGGCCCATGGTGTCTTCTGAAAAGGAGAAATCCAAGAATGTTAAGGGAAAGGGGAAAGAAAAGGAACAAAAGAAACCTGAACCAGCTAAAGGAATGTGCTTTCATTGCAACGAGCCGGGACATTGGAAGAAGAACTGCAAGAATTTTCTAGCAGAGAAGAAGCTTGGAGAAGCTTCGACTTTCAATCAAGGTTTGTTTATGATTGAAATTAATTTTTCTGAAAGTCATAATTCTACTTGGGTATTGGATACCGGCTGTAGGTCTCACATATGTAACACTGTGCAGGGACTGGTCAGAAGTAGAAAGCTGAACAATGAAGAGGTGATCCTACGAGTGGGGAATGGAGCAAAGGTTGCTGCATTAGCTGTAGGAACTTATTGTTTAGCAATGTCTTCGGGCAAGTCCATTTATCTTAATAACTGTTATTATGTTCCGAATATTATTAAAAACATTATTTCAATTTCTGTATTGGATATGGATGGTTTTGACATTATTATAAAGAACAATGGTTGTTCTATTTATAAAGACGATATTTTATATGGTATTGAAAATTTGCGAAATGGGCTTTATATACTTGACTTGCAAGGAAATATATTTAAAATTGAACAAACTAAGAAAAGGAAAATAGATGATATTAATTATACCTACATGTGGCACTGTAGACTCGGTCATATCAATGAAACAAGATTATTCAAGTTGCATAAAGATGGGCTCCTCGAGCTATTGGATTATGAATCATATCCAACTTGTGAATCTTCTCTCATGGGTAAAATGACTAAATCTCCTTTTAGTGGAAAAGGAGAGAGAGTTACAGAGTTGTTGGCATTGATTCACACAGACGTTTGTGGACCTATGACAACAAGTGCACGGGGTGGATATTCTTATTTTATTACTTTCACTGATGATCACTCAAGATTTGGATATGTGTATTTAATGAAATACAAATCAGAATCATTTGAAAAGTTCAAAGAGTTCAGAAGTGAAGAAGAGAAACAAACGGGCAAGAGTATTAAGATACTTCGATCAGATCGAGGTGGAGAATACTTAAGCAGTGAGTTTCTCAATTGTCTCAGTGAAAATGGTATAATCTCACAATGGACTCCTCCAGGTACACCACAGTTAAATGGAGTATCTGAAAGGAGAAATCGAACACTGTTGGACATGGTTCGATCCATGATGAGTTTTACCGACCTTCCAATTTCCTTCTGGGGTTATGCCCTAGAAACGGCTGTATACCTACTTAACAAGGTACCTACAAAATTCACCCTAAAAACTCCATATAAGATGTGGAAAGGGAGGAAACCAAATCTTAAGCATGTTAAGACTTGGGGTTGTCCAGCTTATGTCAAAAAGTTTGAAAATGATAAGCTACAGACTAAATTCGATAAGTGTAGATTTGTGGGATACTCTAAAGAAACCGTAGGGTATTATTTCTATCATCTAACTGATCAAAAGGTGTTTGTTGCGAAACATGCTGCCTTCTTGGAGAAAGAGTTTATCCATGAAGGGGTCAGTGGGAGTAAGATATATCTTGAAGAAGTTCAAGAACCACAAATTACCACGGATCAAAGTCAGGTACCTAACCAAGTAGAAGAACCTTCTGTACCACACCCTGTTCGTAAATCTGGAAGAGTACCGAAGATACCTGAGAGGTATGGATTCATTATAGAGGATGACGATGAGGTACACATCATGAATGATGATGATCAATTGAATTACGAACATGCTATGAGTAATAAAGACTCAGGGAAATGGCTGGAAGCCATGAAATCCGAAATGGACTCCATGTATGAGAACAAAGTATGGACTTTGGTTTCACCACCTGAAGGCATTAAGCCTATTGGGTGTAAATGGGTTTTTAAGAGAAAGATTGGAGCAGACGGGAAGGTAGAGACCTATAAGGCCCGACTGGTTGCAAATGGTTTCAAACAAAGACAAGGAGTTGACTATGATGAAACCTTCTCACCAGTAGCCATGCTCAAGTCCATTCGGATTTTGCTTGCTATTGCAGCTTATAACGACTATGAGATCTGGCAGATGGAAGTGAAAACGGCCTTCCTCAATGAACTTGAGGAGGATGTGTATATGACACAGCCAGAGGGATTTATTTCAAAAGTTGGAACAAATCGAGTCTGTAATTTACAACGATCCATTTATGGGTTAAAGCAAGCTTCTCGTAGATGGAACATTCGTTTTGATGAGACAATCAAAGAGTTTGATTTTATCAAAAACGAGGATGAACCATGTGTATACAAGAAGGTTAGTGTGAGCGCAGTATCATTCCTTGTATTATATGTTGATTATATATTACTGATAGGGAATGACATTCCTATGTTACAATCAATTAAAATCTGGTTATCTAAAAACTTCTCCATGAAGGACTTGGGTGAAGCATCCTATATTTTGGGGATAAAGATCTATAGAGATAGATCTAAAAGGATGCTCAGCTTATCCCAAGGAACATATATTGATACGATGTTAAAGAGGTTTAGCATGGAAGATTCCAAAAGAAGTCTCATGCCGATGAGCCATGGAATACATCTCTCCAAGAAACAGGCCCCAAAGACACCTGAGGAGAGAGACCGTATGAGTAAGATCCCTTATGCTTCTGCAATAGGATCTATCATATACGGTATGATATGTACTAGATCGGATGTTGCTCATGCACTTAGTGTAACGAGCAGATACCAGTCGAATCCAGGAGAAGAGCACTGGAAGGCAGTGAAGAATATCCTAAAGTACTTGAGAAGGACAAAAGATATTTTTCTTGTCTACGGTGGGTTTGAATTAAAACTCAAGGGATTCACGGACTCAAGTTTTCAAATAGACCAAGATGACAGTAAATCTATTTCAGGGTATGTGTTTACCTTGAACGGAGGCGCAGTGAGTTGGAAGAGTTCCAAGCAGCAAACAGTTGCTGATTCAGTGACAGAGGCAGAGTATATAGCTGCAAGTGAAGCTGCAAAGGAAGTTGTTTGGATGAAGAAGTTCATAACTGAACTTGGTGTGGTTCCTAGCATTGGAGAAGCAGTTCCCGTATACTGTGACAACACCGGAGCGGTTGCACAAGCTAAGGAACCCAGGTCTCATCAGAAATCCAAACACGTGTTGAGCGATTTCTCTTGATCAGGGAGATCATTGAAAGAGGAGACGTCACCTTGGAGCGTGTGGACTCTCAAGACAACATTGCAGATCCATTTACTAAAGCTCTAACACAAAAGTAGTTTGATCATCACTTAAAGAAGATGGGTATGAGATACCATGGCGATTGACTTTAGTGTAAGTGGGAGATTGATAGTAGTGTGCATACAAGCCAATCATGTATGATGATAAAGCACATACTTTTGTAAACAATCTTATTTATATATTAATAAAATATTCATTTGTTTAGGAATTAAAATAATATCAGTACTCTCTCTCAATCGTAATAAGATTAGGATATAAATTAATTAAAAGTGTTTAATTAATTAATTTAAAAAAAACCTATTCTAATTGGATTAGGAGGGTTAACCTAATATCTATATAAGAGAGTCTTATATCCGAAATAAGGTACGTGAATTTTTCCAAAGGTTAGGAGTACACATATTCTATAGAGATAGAAACAAGGGTTAAGCCAATAACCCATCTTCCTGAGTTGTTCATCTTCCTTGGTGGATCACCATTAGAGGCCAAACATTTGATTGTATGCTTATGTTTCTAGCAAACCCAACACTAATAAAGAAAATTGAACAATAATGTTTTGATGTGCACACACAAGGATAATTTTTTTTTTTTGAATATATGAAGTGCTAGGTTGGACTTAACTTAAATCATTTTAGTTCGGATGTGCACACACTTGACCATTATGATCTAAGAGGCAGAATACAAGGAGTTGCATGTTGATGTAATTAACAAGAGATGTATACCTATTTATTTATATATGATTTGTTGTGCACACACAAGGCTATATACATTTGAAATGGAATCCTTATTCTCACTAGCGAATCTTTAATTAGATGTTGCCGAACTATATCAGTGAGGGTAATATTTGAAGAAAATAGTGGGAGATACCAATTTAAAATAAGACCTAATTTATTTTGGTATATAAAATTAATTAAATGAATATTTGCTAAAATGTTGTCTTTTCACATACAGGAATTTAAAAATGTCGAAATCACTAAGTTCACTGCGTTGCATACTTGAAGCTAACAAACTGACCGGACTGAATTACACGGACTGGTTAAGGAATCTGAGAATAGTTCTCACTGCTAAAAAGATTTCTTATGTCCTAAATTCATCTGTCCCTGAAACTGTTCCAGAAACAGTCTTTGAGGAAGAGATTGCCACCATTGTAAAGTGGCAAAATGATGCATCTTGGGCTCATTACATCATGCTCGCATCCATGAATAATTAGCTTCAGCATCAGCATAAAAACATGGATGCTTCTACTATGTTGCTTCACCTCAAGGAGTTGTGTGGTGAACAAAGTAGGACTGCTAGATATGAGATATCTAAGGATCTCTTCCGATCCCGGATGTCCGAGGGCACTGCCGTTGAGCTCATGTCCTAAGGGTGATCAATCTGATTGAACGCCTTAGACAGCTTGGTTTCGTCATGGATGGAGAGTTGAGTCAAGACTTGGTCTTGCAGTCACTCCCTGAGACCTTCTCGCAGTTTGTTATTAATTTCCACATGAATAACTTAGATGTCAATTTGCCTAAATTATTTAACATGTTGAAAACTGTAGAAGGTCACTTCCTATCCAAGAAGAACCATATCTTAATGGTGGATTCTTCCAAGAAAAGGAAGAGGCCCAAGGTATCTTCTGAAAAGAAGAAATCTAAGAAGGCTAAGGGCAAGGTGAACATGAAAGAACAAAAGAAACCTGATCCAGCTAGCAAAGGAATGTGCTTCCATTGCAACGAGCCGGGTCACTGGAAGAGGAATTGCAAGAAGTTTCTGGCAGAGAAGAAGCTTGGAGAAGCTTCAACTTCCAATCAAGGTTTATTCATTATTGAAATTAATTTTTTAGAAAGTCAAAATTCTACTTGGGTATTGGATACCGACCGTGGTTCTCATATATGTAATACTGTGCAGGGACTGGTCATAATTAGAAAACTGAAAAAAGATGAGGTTGTCCTACGAGTGGAAAATGGAGAAAAGGTTGCTGCATTAGCTGTAGGCACTTATTGTTTAGCACTGCCTACAGGCAAGTCTATTTATTTAAATAATTGTTATTTTGTTTCGAATATCATTAGAAATATTATTTCTATTTTTGTATTAGATATGGATGGATTTGATATTATAATAAAGAACAATAGTTTTTCTATTTATAAAGACAATGTTTTATATAGTGTTGGTAATCTGCGAAATGGACTTTATATACTTGACTTGCATGAAAATATACTTCAAATAGAACAAACTAAGAAAAGAAAAAGAGTTAATGTTAATTATACCTACATGTGGCACTGTAGACTCGGTCTTATCAATGAAACAAGATTATCCAAGTTGCATAAGGATGGGCTCTTAGAGCTATCCGATTATGAATCATATCCAACTTGTGAATCTTGTCTTATAGGTAAAATGACTAAATTTCCTTTTAGTGGAAAAGGAGAAAGAGTTACAGAGTTGTTAGAGTTGGTTCACACAGAAGTTTGTGAACCTATGAAAACGAATGCACGGGGAGGGTATTTTTATTTTATTACTTTCACTGATGATCACTCAAGATATGGATATGTGTTTTTAATGAAATACAAATCTAAATCATTTGAAAAGTTCAAAAAGTTTAGAAGTGAAGTAGAGAAACAAATTGGAAAAGGTATTAAGATTCTTCAATCAGATTGAGATGGTAAATACTTAAGCGGTGAGTTTCTCGATTGTCTCAAAGAAAATGGTATAGCCTCACAATGGACTCCACCAGGTACATCACAGTTAAATGGAGTATCTGAAAGGATAAATCGAACATTGTTGGACATGGTTCGTTCCATGATGAGTTTTATCGATCTTCTAGTATCATTCTGGGGTTATGCCCTAGAAGCGGTTGCATATCTACTAAATAAGGTCCCCTCAAAATCCGTCCCCAAGACTCCATATAAGATATGGACAGGGAGGAAACCTGGTCTTAAGCATGTTAAGATTTGGAGATGTCCAGCTTATATGAAAAGGTTTCAAAATGATAAGCTTGTGACAAGATCTAATAAGAGCACGTTTGTGGGATATCTTAAAGAAAGTTTGGGATACTATTTCTACAA
This sequence comes from Panax stipuleanatus, assembly GCA_020205555.1. Lineage (NCBI taxonomy): Eukaryota > Viridiplantae > Streptophyta > Magnoliopsida > Apiales > Araliaceae > Panax > Panax stipuleanatus. The sequence goes on from CM035117.1 coordinate 76,819,639, forward strand.
TCATACTGAGCAAAATGTGTTTGTTGCGAAACACGCTGCCTTCTTGAAAAATTAGTTTATTCTTGAAGGGGCTAGTAGGAGGAAAATAGACCTTGAAGAAATTCAAGAACCACAAACCACTACAGATCAAGTGGATGAACCTGTCCAAGTAGAGACACCCTTTGTACAACACCCTGTTCGTAAATCTAGAAGATTATCGAAGATACCTGATAGGTATGGATTCGTCATAGAGGATGACGATGAGGTACACGTCATGATTGATGACGATCCACTGAATTATGAACATGCTATGAGTAATAAAGACTCAGGGAAATGGTAGATGACCATAAAATCTAAAATGGATCTTTGAAGCAATGATTAAGTCCATTTGGATTTTACTTGCGATTGCAGCTTATTATTACTAGATCTGGCAAAATGGACGTGGAGACGCCCTTCCTCAAATATATATTATGGGAGGAGAATGTATGTAGGATACAGCCAGATGGATTTGTTTCAATGGTTGAAGCAAATCATGTATATGAGTTTCACTAATCCATATATGGATTGAAGCAAGCTTCTCGTAGATGGAACATTTGTTTTGATGAAACAATCAAAGAGTTTGATTTATCAAAAACAAGGATGAACCATGTGTGTACAAGAAGGTTAGTGGGAACGCTATTTCATTCATTGTATTATATGTTGGTGATATATTACTGATAAGGAATGACATTCCTATGCTACAATCGATCAAAATAAAGTTTTCTAAACATTCCTCTATGAATGATTTAGGTAGAACATCCTACATTGGGGATATAAATCTGTATAGATAGATTTAAAAAGATGTTCGGCTTTACCCAAGGAACGTATATTCATTAGATGCTAAAAGCGTTTAGCATGGCAAACTGCAAAAGGTGTCTCATGATGATGAGCCATGGAGTGTATCTCTCTGTAATTGTCCTCAATAAAAAAGGGATTGCATGAGTTACTATTATATATGCAATAAAATATACGAGACTTGATGTTGATCAGTCATATTCTGGAGAAGATCACTGTAAGATAGTGATTAGAGTTGGCAATTTAAGTTAAAAAACATATAGTTAACTAAAACTACTTGGATCTATTGGGTTGGTTAAATAATTTTTAAGTGATGGATTGGTTTGGTTTTGGACCCATATTATTATTACGAATATGGGTTGGATCTAGTTTAACTACTTTTGACCCATATTAGTCTATAATAATTTTTTGCACTTTGAAAAGCTAATACATCAACATGTATGCATTATTACACTACATTCTTATATAACACATACATTATACATATTACATTATATACATATTACATACTTTTATAATTTATACATTTGTAATTATGCATAAAAACCATTTCACTAATTACGAAATTAATCCATAATAAAGTTAACACTTTTAGTGTAACGAATTACTAATTTAAATAATTAATATATTCTCCCTTAATTAATTAAAATAAATCATTTAAATTATATAATTAAATTTTATTTCCTCCTTCTCTCTATAAATTGTTTTATATTATATTATATTATTTAATTTAATTCCCCCACCCTACCCCCACCCCCCCCCCCCAAACATATCCCTCACCCCCCAAATAATTAATATTTATTGATTATCTATACACCTCCACCCCCCACCCCCCACTCCCCACCCACCCCTACCCCCACCTGAAAGTAATGTGCATACAAGCCAATCATGTATGATAATAAAGCATATACTTTGTATACGATCTTATTCTTTTATTAATAAAAGTATTTATTTATTAAAGACATTTAATTATCTACATGATGCTGTTTTTATAATATGTAAATAACCCATAGTTTTAAGCAATGCTTTTAGAATCATGATGTTGATCATGCTAATGGGATCTAAATTCTTAGAAAGCTTAAAACTAAAACTGTTCCCAATCGTTGGATTACTAAAAAGGGGATTAGTAAATCCGAATAGATTAGTACATATGTTGCTTGCTCATTGGATGAGGATGATTGGTCTCATGATCATTTGTGTGGAGACACTAAAGCAAGTATTTAGGTGCTTATTGGAGAATAAGTTCACCAAACGTGACTCACTATGGGAATACCTAATGGAGTTTTACTTGCATGTCAATAGAAATTCCTAATGTGATAGTAGTGCAAGTGATCCTTGGACTTGAGATCATCACAGTATCTTGTATGTAATGAATTATGTGACACCCCCAAATCCGGGTACTTCAATTCCACGAGATTTGGTGCTCACTATCTAAATAAAACATAACTACCGCACATAAATAAGGAATGTAAAATAAATTACAATCTTTATAAATCAAATAAAAATCTTCCTTATAAAAAGGATTACAACTTCTCAAATAAATATCCCAGGGTTATCTAACCTTAACATAAACAAATTGCAAAAAAATAATCATCACATAATAAAGTCTTATATCTTATTACAAATCATGATCAACATATACAACAAGCCTTCATTTGTTCACCTTGGCCTTGACCTTACTAGTTGATGGTTCATCAACTCTTGCGACTTTAGTTGCAATGGTTATTTAATTGCAAGAGTGAGCAAACAGAGCTCACTTGAAATAAAAACAATAATAATGATGACATAATATTTGAATAGCTTCAACTGAATTAATAATAATTCATTCATCGATAATCAAGAGTAAGATTTAGGATTCATCTGAGGGTCATAAGACCTTGAACTATGTCCTAGGTTATAAACATTTCTATTTAAAACCTTTAACAGTCGTTAGACTATATAAACTCTTAACACGTACTTAGGGGATCAGCCATTCGTACCATGTATTGTGCACAAACATCTTAACGCTTTCGCATGGTAATCCCCTATTTCTAAGGTTGTTCATCTCAGTATTAAATAACAAGTACGCACCAAAGAAAGTTTGGTTTGGATAAGCTCAAAGAAAATTTGGAATTTCAACTATCATCATCTAAGGAGTAGTTGAATCGACTCACAATAATTAAGAGTTTAATAATAAAAGAATTATGAACCAAGTATGAGTCTTAACAATAGACTTCATCTTAAATAATCATGCTAAAGAAATTGAAAGATACAATCAATCTTGCTTGAACAATTAAGTCAAGGTTGCATCAATTCAATAATGAACTTCAATAAGTGATTTGCTCAATATGAAAAATTATAGAGAATACAATAACTTGCTCAAGTAAAGTAAGGATTATGAAACTTGCATAAACATAAAAGTAAGGTTTGAGATTAGAACACTTACCTTGAGCGCAAGCTAACAATTACTATCACGTTCCTTAATTAATCCTACATACACTTAATTACAATACTAACATAAATTAGTTACTATATAACTAATTCACATAACTAGTTAACCCATCAAAACTAATTCATTATTCTTAGGTTTAATTGTCAATTATCATATAACAATCAAATCATACAATCTTAAAAAATTAAGCAAACTATTTGTTTATTCAAGTCATAATCAACTTATAAGATTAAGTGTGACGCCCCCAAATCTGTGTAACATCGATTACAGGACATGGTGCTCACGATACAACATACATCATCATCTATCTAAGTAAATTCCCATAAAAATAATAATATTATAACTATTACGTACATACTCCAAATAAAATCTCAAGTCTTTACAACCTTTAATAAACCACAACTTAAACTTAGCGTTTATCGCTACATTACATCATATGCGGAAATATAAACTTATTACATAAGGTAACTAGCATCATTTCATCTTAGACTTCCCCTTGTCCTTGCCCGAGCCCTCAGCCTTCACATCCTTAACTGAAAGGTTTAAGCAAGAATGAGCACAAATTGCCCAGCAAGTATATAAAGTAGTTTGAAAACATACATCAGGAGTAGAAACATCTGAATAGCTATAACAGTTGAAAGAATTGTCAAGTGTTAAACAGAAATATCAAGAATAAGAGTTTAAGAATTCTCAATATCATACTAAGGGGCATAAAATACCCTGAACATTACTTTGTTTCATCGAAAAATCATCAGACGATTTAACAATCAAATAGATTGTAAACGGTCTCTGCAAGTACTCCAGGTGATCAGCCTATTGTACCCTACATTGTGCACAAGTATTAAGTTTAAACTGCATAAGCATAAATGGGACTATATGCCCGACATCTGTTTGCCCGTTTATTCGGGTTGTTCATCTTAGTATTCATGCGAGACCGCACCAAAGCAATTTAGATTGGTAAACATTAAATAGCTTCGAAATATTTGAATTAAATCATTTTTCATCAATAATAACTAGCCGAAAACAAAGGCCAGGAAACATACTTAGAAACAGTTCTGTAATGACATGAAACTTATAAGCATAACTGTTAGAATAATAACTAAGTAATCATCGATAAGCTTGCAAGATAGTTGAAGTTGTATAACCTCACAATAAAGGAACTTGCACGAATAAATAGCTAGCACAAGTCCAATACTTACCCTTACTGCGATAAATATGAGTAAGGATTGAATAAATATCCAATAGAAATTAGGGTTAGGAAACTTGCCTGATACGCCTGCTAAAATTAACGCTATCTACTAGCTCTTCGCGTAACCTATTCATATGTGTCACGTTAAGAAATTAGGTTCTCGAACACGACTCTGAAATATAATGGTTTCCTTTTATCTCAATTGGATTATCATCTAAAATGTAATCAATTAACAATGCAATTTAATTACACAATACCATTCAATTACATAAACAGGTTGCAACTTATTGGTCCAGGGGTTAAATATAAAAATCTGGGAAAATAAAGTTTCTGGAAATTTTTCTGACCCGACCCGACCCGACCCGGATAGACCTGACCCGGACCGACCCGGACCGGCGCAGCTGCGCAGCCTCAAGCCGTGTTACCGGCGCAGCTGCGCTGCCTGGCAAACCCGGACTCCAACCTTGAGTGGCGCAGCTGCGCAGCGTTAAGCCGTATGAACGGCGCAGCTGCGCTGCTCTTCATGCCCAGAAAAGTTTTTTTTCCTGCCAAACAGCCTACTTCCCGATTTAATTCCCACTTGTTTACAAGTTGTATGACCATAATATTTGGACACCATACACTCCATACATCACAGTATTTTACAAAAATACAACATACATGAAACTAACATGTTAAGACCTCGATCCAGGAGTCTAGATAAGCGTTCCAGACTGCCTTCCAGACTCATAAAATTTTTGGAAATTCCCAGAATTCTGCAGATTTTTATACCAACATGCTTGCTTACGAAATTCATAACTTGCTCATTTTAACTCCGTTTCTTTTGAAAATTGGTCAGGTGAGACATCATACTACATAGTATTTTACAAAATTAACACATACAACCAACGAGTCACAGAAGCTATGATTCCAAGGCTCCGAAAAACCCAAAAAGTCACAGATTCTAAGTTATCCCACTTTGACAAAAATTTATGATTTTGATTCTAGCATGCAAGGAACTAGTTGCTACTGTCCAGATCACCTCTACTAACACATATACACATGTTACAATAATCAAACTCACTAACTTTTCATGTTTTGAACAAATTGACATCTAAGAGGCATTTTATCAAATAGTTAGCATGCATACATGAATTCTACGATTCTCTACAAATTTGAAACATGATTAGACCAGAACTTTCGTTCTTAACACCCATATATCAGTATTACACACTAACATGGTATCACGAAACCACAACGAAACATTTCCCATAATTATAAATGCATTTTCTTCACTATTTCCTTAAGAACATAATATAAGTTTGTATTCTTACCTTGAACGCTATTCTCTGATCAAGGAATCCGAGAATGCTTCCCTCCTTGCTTGCTTAGTCTTTGCAAATTTCCAGAATAACTCCACACTAACTATTACTCTCAATTTCTCTCACGGAATGAAGTTTTTAGCAAAAGTGGTAGTGTTTTGGGTGGAGAGTATAAATAGAGATTGATATAGCTTGATAGAGGCTGATATCATCAGCCCCTCCATGTTCTCATAACAGTTATACACATATTGCATGATTAACTAATATTAAAATGAAAAGAGGAGTTAGAGAATGGAAGAGTTTGCGGGTGTAAATGATTGTAACTCCCTTCCTCTCTAAATCTTCTAAAACGTATACTCCCTTGTCCCAAATCAGTTGTCATGTGGGCCCACTCCAGCTGTTGATCAACATATTAAAATAATATTATAATCAATTAAATAACCATTTTGACCATTTTGCCCTCCGTAGCCGAACGTTGCGATACTTATATCTATTCCTACTAAAATCGACGTCCCGGACGTCATGGGACTATCCGTTTCGTCAAATTCACCTCCAAAATTCGTGGTTGACTTTTTACTAGAAAAAGTCAACTGGTTGACTTTGACCAAAATGTCAACCGTGACACATTTTCGTGGTTACAGTCTATCCTAACTAATTTTGACGTTCCGGACTCAAATACGCAGTACGCGTCTCTAAATTTCGCTCCGAACTCAAAATCATGCTTTAAAGCCATCCCACGAAATTAATAAAATTAATTCCATACTTAACCAATTAAAATAGTTGAATTAAACTGAACCAACCATTTAAATACTCCTCATCACATATACGCAAATAACACATGTATGTATAACATATATACATCTAATAAAAGAAAACACACAAGAATTTTATATAAATTCGTTTATTGATAATTGTTAAATGACATAATAATCTCGGATATTACATTAAGTCATACTTTCACATTATTTAAATTATAATTAATCAAATTATAATTTACCTTATACATTTTCTATTTACAAATTAATCATTTGAAATACATTAATGAATCACTTTAGCATCTTAATGTATGCCTAACATGTCATCAAGTACATCACATTAGGTTAGTTTTCCATAATATGAACCAAAAGCCACATAACAAACAAATAAAATTTTCTCTTCTGCAACCCCCCCACCCCCCCCCCCCCCGCGCGGGGCGGGTGTTTTGGCCTTGACAGGCCCGCTGGGGCGGGCACCCTGCAGCGGGGAAAATTTGGTTCGCGAACTGTGCAGAGAAAAAACACATTTAGCTTATTTCTTCGTACCAAATTTTGATTTTAACTAACATATTGCATATAAAACTTTAAAGAAAACATAATCTTAAAGCTTCTAACATATTTTTAATATATATATCATCATAACACATAATCAAAACTCTAAATTTCATAATTTTTAAAGAAAAGCCATTGATAAGTGTTCTTGATTAATTTGAACACTGTGGGTTTGTTTCTAAATCAAATCAAACAATTCAAAGTATGTTAATTTTGTTTCTTGATATATTATCATAATCTATGATAAATTTACATAATATATCACAATCAAACACGAATTTTGATAATGAAAGACTATTTTTTTTAAGTAAGTTCATTATAAATTGCTATGAACATGATTTCTTCATGTTCATCATATTTACATGAATTGAACTATATAAACAATCATATGAATCATATCTAAGCATGTTATAACACATATTAAATATAAATGAACCATACTACATAATTTTTCATACAAATCAAGTTATAGAGAACCTATCACTATGAAAACAATGAAGAACATAATATAAAAATTAGTTATACTTTTGTTGTTTCTCTCTAGCTCTCTGTTTTCTCTTTTCTTTTTTGTTCTAACTTTGTTTTCTAACGTAGTATATGATATAACATATAACTGCTATTATACGTATATAATTATATGATATAATAACTGACAAATACTTAATATACAATTAATAATATATCAGTTATGTTTTTGTTTGAAATTCAAAATCCCCAAGGCTATGTTTGGCAAAACCCATTAACTTTAAAATAACATTTTAGTAGTTAAGGCCATGTTTGGTAAAAACTCTTTAAAATAGGTGTCAGGGCCTTGTTTGACAAAAACTCTTTAAAACCCATTTCTTTATTTTTGATAAATTCTTTTAACACATAGTTTAAAGGTTACATTCTATTTAATTAAATCTTAACATTCAAATTTAATTAAATACAAGCTAATATTCATAAATTAATTAAAATTGTCATATAATACTAAATTGCTACACAATTGTAATTCACTTATTAATCATAATTCATGTAATAATTAGTAAATCTTTATAAACACTTAGCACATAATATTCATTTAATTTAATTATTCTTAATTAAATTAGAATTATACTACACAATTACTTACACATCAATTTAATTAATTATATTGCACTTAACTAAATTACTCCATAACATAATCAAATAAATTATTTATTCTACTCAATAAATAAATCAATTAACATATTTATTTAATTCAATAAATATTTACAATTAAATATATAAAATCTCATTCGTTATAAATTATACTTTGGCTTATTCCTTAAGACCCTTAGGGTATATCAAAGGGTATGCTTGGGTATAATGAGTTACATATGGAGATAATGAATGATAAATAAAAAATCTACCACTTCTAGTAATAGAAGAGATATATCCTATGTGATTCGTTAAATGACAACCTCGTAGTCCTTGGCCAAGGCAGAATGAAATTAGAAAGGAGTTTCTAATTTGCATTATTTGGAGTTGTGCATTTTCTAATCAAAATACATATAATTAAATAAAACAAGACTTGACAGTAATTTCATGTCTTATATTTAATTGTGACATTTTATGGTGGAAGGATTGAATTGTACGATAACTATTTGTTCACATGTTTATTTATGATTAATGTTGAAATCTATATTATCTGAAAAATCGTTGATCGCTAGGGAGGCTTATCCCTATTGTAGAATAAATATTATTTATTTAAATAAATTATTAGTTTAATTTATTTTTTTAAATAAGATTAGAATTGTTTTAATTGATTTATTCACAACTGGTTTAATATGGAGAACATAAAAGGTCACACCATAAAAGGAAGAAGAATTATTTAAGAAGGTAATGGCATAATCGTAATAATGTATTAAGTGTAATTAATTTAATCTATGCTGATAGAATAAATTAAATAGCTTAATATTTATTATTTAATATTTTGGAAATATTAAATATAAATTAATAAGAGGAGTCTTATTAATATTATTATAATTATAATTATTTTAATTTCTAAAGGAGTTTAGGAATTAATTTAATATTAGTACTCTAATGTATTCCTAATAAGATTAGGAGGCAAATTAATTAAATGAATTTAATTAATTATTCCCAATGTGGTGGGAGCCTAAATTAATTAAAGAAGTTTAATTAATTAAATAAAACTCGATGTCTAATAGGATTAGAAGGGTTAACCAATATCTATATAAGAGAAGTCTTATAATAGATATCAGTTGATGCAATTCTAATTGTTGGAGAGTACTCCTTTTTTATAGAGGATAGAAAACTAGGGTTTAGCTAACCAGCCTCTTTCTTGATAATTTATTTTCCTTGGTGGATCACCTCTAGAGGCCAAACACTTGGGTGGCTAACGATGATCAAATAAAGGAATCTAACCCGGATAATTCAAGGAGATCGAGACGAACAAAAAGTTGAACTTGTACATGTGGAAGCTTCGTTCTACAATAGTATGATTCCATAACTTCTTATTTATCGTTTTAAATTAATAATTTGCATAAAGGATGATCCGGGTAATGATTTTGTTTAAAAAGCTTTAAACTCTGATATACCATGCTTCCACTAATTTTTGCAATTTGATTGCGTCATAATTTCCTACAAACCTAACAGTGGTATCAGAGCCAAACCTTTATGCAATTATTAATTGATTTGATATCATATATGTATGGATATGTATTTAAAATAATTTAATGGGCATAATTTTATTGTATAAAATTATTCTTTATGAAAAAGAAAAAAAAAGAAAAAGAAAAAGCATTTCACGAATTAAAAGTGAAAGGTAAGATCCTTCCTGAATCATTCCCACGAAACAAGCTGCTGGGATCCTTCCTGAATCATTCACACGAATTGGTTTTAAAAGTCCTAATGATTCGCGTTAATGTATATATATAGTATTAGTAGTATAGTATATATATACTTAAGGTTACCTGGAGTCACCTTTATATCATATATATATATATATATATATATATATATATATATACTTTTATATTATATATATACGTAACTATACCTTATACCTTATATATATAGCACAAAAAGTGTCGGAAGGATTTCAAAAGGCGGTTATATATATATATATATATATATATATATATAAATTTTTAATAATTTTATAATTAAAATAAAGAGTTTATTTTAATCTTGAAATTAGATTTCATGCAATTTAAAATTGCCCATTAAATGATACTCATATATATATGGAATGTTTTAATTCATGAGATTAATATTTATTTATTGATGTATATGGTGATATGTATGATAATAAATGGGATTGATTATGGGACTATTGACCAATGTGATTGGATTTCATTTTAGTTGAATGCTTGAATAAATGGATTTTATTAAATGGGGTCTGCGTACCTCGTCTTCTCTAGTTTTTTCTTGATGTAAAATTCTATCTCCCTCCTATGTACTTCCCCTTGACTGCTGATCAAGATTTCTATTTAATTTAAATAGTTTAATGTAATAGAAATAGTTAGAGTTATCTTGAAGAAATTGGAGACCAAGGAGCAAAGAGCGCGTGAAGACCCGTTTGTATGGAGCACGGGTTTAAATATAATAGTTACGTTTAAATTTAAATTCTTACACTCCTAGGTTTGACCTTTTGGTTCACTTGGTGGCTCTAGTGAACGAAACTAGAATAAAAGTCCATAATTAATCCGGGTAGAATATAGTATTCTATATGTGCATGCTAAGTATTATATATATATATATATATATGCATACGCGCTAAACAAGATGAGACAAATAATAACAAACCCCTCAAAAAAATTATATTAAGTCTAAAGCGTTCAGAGATATTTTGAATATCAAACGTCGCCTTCTAGCATGATAAATTAATAGAGTATTAAATATTTAATGCGAGTTTGTTGTGCTATCCACAAGGAAAGTATTGCGTATTTAAGATATTAATTTAATCACATTTGATGCTTATCAAGAAAATTGAACAATATTGTTTTGTTGTGCTATCCACAAGGATAATATTTTTTTGTTTTTGAATTTATGGAAGTGCTAGGTTGGACTTAACTTAAATTATTTTAGTTCGGATGTGCATACACTTGACCATTATGATTTAAGAGGCAAAATAAAAAGGAGTTGCATGTTGATGTAAATGACAAGGAGTTGTCTACCTATTTATTTATATATCATTTGTTGTGCTATCCACAAGGCTATATACATTTTATATGAGATCCTTATTCTCACTAGCAAATCTTTAATTAGATGTTGTCGAACTATATAAGTGAGGGTAATATAGTTTGAAGAAAATAGTGGGAGATACCAATTTAAAATAAGACCTAATTTATTTTGGTATACAAAATTAATTAAATGAATGTTTACTAAAATATTATCTTTTCACATACATAAATTTAAAAATGTCCAAATCACTAATTTCACTACGTAGCATATTTGATGTTAACAAACTAACCAGGCCAAATTACACGGATTGGTTAAGGAATCTGAGAATAGTTCTTACTGCTGAAAAGATTTCTGATGTCCTAAATTCACCTGTCCCTGGAACTGTTCCAGAAACAGTCTCTGAGTAAGAGATTGCCACCATTATAAAGTGGCAAAATGATGTTGGCAGCTGTCGTCTAGCACTACAAAATTTACCTTACTTCTATTTCACAAACTCAAGAATTGGTATAGTAATAAGCAAGGATCGATCCCACAGAGAGTGTGTTATTTTATAATTATCAAAATATTTTCCAATGAATTGGGAATTTTAGTTTGAAAAGATGAATTAACAAAAGTGAATTTAAAAAGAATTATCAATGAGTAAAAAGCTTCAATTCTTCAGTTCAGTATCCCCTTTTCTCAATTATGAATTAATCAAGTGTTCACACTATTTATCTTCCAATGAGATTAATAACCCTAGATAACCGCGATCTCAAATTATCCGAAATTCTCCTTAAGTATAAATCTAATGCGACGATCTCCAACAAAAGATCCTAACTAACATACAACCTAGAACTATCGGTCTAGATTTAATATGATAGAAGCATGAAGAATGAGAATTAGATTATTCCAAGCAATTATTACACAATCAAAAATTATTTAACTTATTTTCTGAAAACCTTAACAATATTTCAAAGGTTGACCACAATAAAATATCATTAATTGCTACTTTGATTAGACATACATCGTTTGCTTAATATATGACTTAATCTAGCAAATGATAGCAATTTACTAATTTAATACTGTAAAAACCAAATTAGTAAATTGAATAGCATACATGAAAGTTTGTATAGATAATTAGAATAAATCTTAATATGAAAGAATAAATAGAATAAAACTGATTAAACCATTAATTGATAATAAGGTTCAACATCCCTTCAGAATTGAATAAAAGAACTTAGCCTGACATGCTTTGATGAAATCAATATCCTCTCCTAGTTCCAAGATGATAGATGAAATATAAGATCCCCGATCCCAAAAATCTAAGAAAACAACTCATATAAATAGCCTAGACAAACCCTAATACAATAAGGCAAGTCTGCAATCTTATTTCTAATCAACTTTGTATTCTAAAGTAACTACATCTGGTAAATCCCGTCAGGCACGCACCCTCAGCGCTTGGGTCTTCACTATAGCGGCTCGGTCAGCACCCGACATGCAGAGACTTCAATTTATTTGAATATCGCGTGGTCAGCCCTCCTTTCAACACTAATGACGCTCGATCAGCGCTTGGCTAGAAGCAACTTTGGTCCAAACTCAGCATTAAAATCCCAACAATCATCACATTTTCCTCGTTTCATCTTCATTTTGACCTGAAACCCATAAACAAACCTATTAAGTCCTTATTAACAACCAAACATGCAATAGACTAGGCATAAAGGAATCAAAATAAATGAATATCATGAACTCATCAAATCTCCCCCCCCCCACTTAGCTTTTACACGTCCTCGTGTAAACCAAAAGTTTGATTTCCAAAAACTCTACTCAACCATAACGTCAAAAGATTTCAAGATCAAATCATGATTATCAACACTAAACCCACAAAAACATAATCAATGCTTCATCAATTAACTCAAAACAACCACCATGTCTTTTCACCATTGAATTTCATTAAGTCAAATTGTATTCACATAAGCACTCTTTTATGATCCACACACTTACTCAACTTGGTTACCATAGAGCAAAAATTGTGCAAACCACTCAAGACTCAATTTATACTTTTCTTGTTTTATTTTTTGCCAGAACTCTTTCATTTTACTCTTTGTTTTCGGTGAATGCATTTTATGTTCCGTTTCACCTTCCTCAATCTTTCTTTTGTAAGTGAGTGCATTTTATGCTCTATCTCACTTATTCGCACGTGTTTATGGGAAAGTACGTTTTACGCTCCATCTCATCCCACCACATAATTTCTCTTTTGCTTATTTTTCTCTTTTTCAACAATTTCTTTGATTTTCAACTTTTTTGATTTTTTTTCACATGGTCCTGCAAAAAGCATAAGCAGTTCAATAGTTCTAAAGCATGAGATTAGTGCACATAGACAACTCCACAGATAACTAAGCCAAATGAGCATATATCACATGTTCAAGTACACATGCGACACAAATTTAATTCAAATCAATTACTATTGGATCATGACTTAGTTTTTCTCAATTATTAACCAAATAAGCATCAAATAGATTTTGAAATTTAGCATTGATTTTTAATTTTTGACTTTAACCTTCGAACACATAGGCAAATAGAATTATGGAACTCAAATTTTTTAAAGGCATCAAAATTTTAAATTTCCTATCAAAATCGGATCAATATCCCTAAATAAAATAAAAACTTAAATCTTTTCTCCCACACTCAAACCTTACATTGTCCCCAATGTAAGAAAATAATGAAAAGAAGAAAACTACTACAACTAACAAAATAAAAAGGAAAGGGATAGAAATATCAAATCTGAATTCTTGGGTTGCCTCCCAAGCAGGTGCCCTTATTTATTGTCATTGGCTTGACATCTTCCCTCTCATTCTATGTAATTGGATTTGTGAACTTCAAGTGGACTAGTAACAGTTTCAGCTCTAAATTAGGAATATTTTGTACTTCATGATCATGCTCCTTTCTGGCCATCAAATCCTCCTTGTATAATTGTATTCGATCACAAGATTCCTGCACTGAATAATCCACAACATCAATAGCAAAAATAGATTTAACATTACCAAGATACCTTTTATCCTCATATGCGTTGAACTGGAACTTTGCATTATCTAATTCCATGATAAAGGTTCGATGATGTGTATTACTCATTGTTTCTGTTGGTTATATTGATGGAGATGAATCCACGCCTTTCTTGTAGAGATCTGCAGAACTTATCAAATCATTCCCCTCTTCCTCGTGTTCTTTCTCTTTATCAAATTCTATATTACTGTCTGTTCCTGAAGTAAGCATTGAATCCTCCTGCTCCTCTTCGTCACATCCCATTGCACTTAAGTTCTCAACAAACTGAGGAGTTAAATTCCCTAAGCCTTGAGATTCCATACTGCTAACTGTGGTAGCAAGCTGACTCATCTTATTCTCCAACCTGTGGATAGAAGTCCTTGTCTCTTGCTGGAACTGTTGCGTCTAATTCATGAAAGCTTTGACCATATCCTCCATAGACGTTCCAAAATTAGCAGGTACTTCGTAGCCCAAGTCTGGATAATCTCTCCATCCAGGATTGTGAGTTTGTGTCCAAGGATCATATTGATGCTGATGATGTCCTAAGAATGTTCCTATGACATTGACGTGTTGCACAGTTTCATCCTCATGCAATATTGGACAAGCATCACTGGTATGTCCTGACTTTGAGCAAATTCCACACTCTTTTGCAACTTGCATATTCCCTGTAGCCATTTGACGTACCGAAGCAGTTAATTCAAAAATTTGTTGTTCAATATTACTTGTACTTACCCCATTTACCCTTTGAGGTGTATGATCCATCCTAGTTCCATACTGCTACGAGTTAGTTGCCATGTTTGCAACTAAATTCCTTGCAGCTTCTGTAGTCTTGTCTACCAGTGCTCCTCCACTTGCTGCATCAATCTTGCTTCTATCCATTGGTAGCAACCACTCATAGAAGTACTGAATCAAGTGATAGTCATCAATTCTGTGAGGTGGACAGCTGGAACACAACTTCTTGAACTTTTCTCAATACTCATAGAGATTCTCTCCGTTAAACTGCCTGATTCCACATATCTCCTTCCTTATGTTAGCAACTCTCAAAGAAGGAAAGTACTTCTCCAAGAATAACTTTTACATCTTAGGCTATGATCTTATTGATCCTGAAGAAAGATAGTATAACCAGTCTTTAGCCAAATCTGCTAATGAGAATGGAAAAAGTCTAAGCTTGATCTGCTCCTCTAGCACTCTTTGTGATTTCATTGTGGAACACACCACATGGAACTCCTTTAGATGCTTATATGGATTTTCACCTGTATGACCATGAAAAATAGGCAAAAGACGAATTAGTCCAGAGTTAACTTCGAAAGAAACATCTAAAGTAGGATATTCAATACACAAGGATGGTTGATCAAAGTCAGGAGTTGCCAGTTCTTTTAAACTTCTGTTAGTGTTTGGCACCGTCATTCTTCCCTCTTCAAGTGATGGAACAAGAGCTTCTTCCGTATCTGCAGTTTTCTTTATCTCTTGATCAAAATTTAAGTCAATAGAGTGAGAGGATTGAGTCATAAAACAAAAAAAAAATTTAAAAAATGAAAAACAAAAAACGAAAAACAAAAAACAAAGAATAAACAAAAACAAATAACACTCCCCGGCAAAGGCGCCAAAATTTGGTAGCTGTCGTCTAGCACTACAAAATTTACTTTACTTCTATTCCACTAACTCAAGAATTAGTATAGTAATAAGCAAGGATCGATCTCACAGAGAGTGTGTTGTTTTATAATTATCCAAATATTTTACAATGAATTGGCTATTTTAGTTTGAAAAGATGAATTAACAAAAGTGAATTTAAAAAGAATTATCAATGAGTAAAAAGCTTTAATTCTTCAGTTCAGTATCTGTGACACTCCTAAATCCGGGTACTTCGTTTCCATAAGATTTGGTGCTCACTATCTAAATAAAATACAACTATTGCCAAATAATAAAGAATTGCAAACATAAATTACAACATTTATAAATACTTAAAATCTTCCTTATCAAAAGGATTACAACTTCTCTCAGAATATCCCAGGATTTTATCTAACCTTAACATAAACAATAAATGTGGAATTAAATTATCATAACATAAAGTCTTATTACAATTCATAATCAAATAAAATAAGTCTTCACTTGTTCATCTTGCCTTTTCCCTTACTCGTTGATGGTACATCAACGTTCTCGACTTTAGCTGCAATGGTTATTTAAATTGCAAGAGTGAGCAAACAAAAGCTCACTTGGAATAACAAAAATAATAATAACGACATCAACTGAATAACTTCAAGAGATTTGAAGAACTTTTCTTTCATCAACAATAAAGAATTGAAATATAATTCTTTCATCAATATTTTAAATTTTGAATATTGAAATCATCTGAGGGTCATAAGACCTTGAACTTTGTCCTAGGTTATAAACCTTTATATTTAAAACCTTTAACAGTCGTTTAGACTATGGACCCTTAACTCGTACTTAGGGGGATCAGCCATTCGTACCATGTATTGTGCACAAATATTTAACGCTTTCGCATAGTAACCCCCTAATAAATAGGGTTGCTCATCTCAGTATTTGAATACAAGTCCGTACCAAAGAAAGTTTGGTTTGGATAAGCTTAAAAGAAAATTTGGAGTTTCAACTACCATCAACTAAGGAGTAGTTGAATCGACTTACAATAACTTAGAATAATTCAACAATAAAGAATTATGAATAACATATGCTTTAGAATTAAACTTAAAACATTTGAAAGATAAGATAAACCTTGCTTGGATAATTAAGTTAAGGTCACTTTAATTAAATCATGAACTTTAAATAAGTACTTGTCCATTGCAGAAATAAAAGGACAATCTCAAATACAATAAATATTTGAATTTAAAACACTTGCATAACAATAACAAGTTTGAGTTTAGAAAACTTGCCTCAAGCGCAAGCTACAGTTACAACTCACGTTCTTTAACACTTCCTACACATATATATTTAACCATAATAATCTAAATTAGTTATCACATAATTAATTTACATAATTAGTTAACCCATCTAGGTTAACTCATTCCTCTTTAATTAATAATTAATTATCACATAATTAATCATATCACATGTTCACATAATTAATCAAATAATAATTATGTACTCATTTTAATTAAATTATAATTTAAACAAATTATAATTTAAATTAAACAATTTATTTTAATTATAATTAAATCAAATTATAATTACATCTTACATTAATTAAATTATAATTAAACAAATTATAATTTAAATTACTCATTCACGTTAATTTTAATTTATCAAATTATTTTACATTTTACATAAATAAAATTATAATTAAATAAATTATAATTTAATTTAAACATGTACTTTGATTAAAATTAATCAAACTAAATTTATGCATTTATATTAATTTAATTATAATTTAAACCAATTATAATTTAAATTAAACAATCACTTTGATTATAAATAATTAATTTCAATTCATGCACTAATTAAATTATAATTAACAATTTATAATTTACTTTACACATTTTTCTTAATTACAATTATTCAAATTATAATTATATATTATATTTTATTAATATAATTCATTAATGTCCAATTAGTATTTTAATTTTATCAACATGCTTAATAATTTATTACACAATAAATCTTATAATTTTTATATTTTAAAATTGGCTTTTTGCACAAACTGCAGGACCAGCGCGACCGCGCTCCAAATGGCCTTGGGAGCGGCGTGGCTGCGCCACTGCGCAGACCAGTATGACAGTTCGTGAACTTTGCAGAGAAAAAACAAATTTGACTTATTTCTCCACATCAAGTTCCAAATTCAGCCAATATAATTCATATGAACTTTATAGAAAACATAATTCTATGTTTCTAACATGTTTTAACACATAAAGACATCAAATTACTTAATTTTGTAAAAATTGGAGAAAACCATTTTTCCAGTGTTCTTGATAAAATTGAACACTGTGAATTTGTTACTCAGTCAAAATACCCAATTCAAAACATATTGAATTCATATCTCAACATATTAACATAATCTGAAACCAATTTATACAACAATTAACAATTAAAATCAAATTTTGATTTTAAAATATCCATTTATCAAAACTACATTACTTTAACTTTTAAGGAACATGCATTCTTCATGTTCATCATGTTTACATGAATTAAACTATGTAATTATGCATACAATTCATATATAAGCATGTTTATAACATAGATTGCATATACAATTCACGTTCATACAGTTTTTCATAAATTTCATGTTTATAGAGAATGAAAATACGAAGAACATGAAATACAATTTTAAAACTGTAAGTTTTAGAAATTATACCTTTGTTGATTTAGTAAAGAAAGGTGAAGATGGTGATGATTGTATGTTTGATTAACAATTTCCCCTTCCTTCTTCTTTCTTCTTCTTCTCTCTTTTCTCTCTATCTTTTCTCTGTAATTTATCTCTTCTCTGTTCTTTCTCTTTTTTTTCTAACAGACTAACTTACTAACGTATATTATAATGATATAATATAATATACATATTGTCGACGTTGGAAAATTTAAGAATCCCGCGGGTCGGTTCGTAACCCGGGTTTTCTCAAATCGATCTTCCTAAGTTCTCTCTACCCTTATTCTTTTTATTTAGAAAAAAGGTTTTGAAGGGTTCTTTAGGAAAGAGGCCAACATGTATTTATGTCGACGATTTGAATGTTTTAACAGAGTCGCCAGTTGGTAGATTTGAAAATGGTTGTACCAACTCAACCGAGTTTGATTTGAAAAGAGGCCCAATTGCTAGACACTGTCGAAACTTGATCTTTGAAATTGAAGTTTTGAGTTCGGGGGCTTGGTTAAGTGTGGGGAAGGTGTTAGGCACCCCACGACTCCCGTGTAAACACGGTACCACATCTTTTTCATATTTTTCTTAAAACTGTGAATGCGTGAGTGAATGCTGTTTGAAAATTCGGCCTATTGATTTGATTGATTTGAAAGTAATGCTTTGCTTCGTTGAACCTATATACGAAGGGTTTGATTTGACTTTGAAAATCAGTCTTTGATTTGATTTTCAAAAGCATTTTGATTAGATTTGTAAAATCTTTGAAATTGAATTGACCGTGATGTTTTGAAAGCTATTTATCAAACCCCTACACTGACATAGAAATTGAAACCTTTTGATACTTCCAAATTTTATCTTTTATAGCCTTAAGGCTGCATGCAAATGGTGATTTGCCGGGCTGCGAAGCATCCTCGACCACAGAAATATACTAGTGTCGGTCTCCTCATGGGTATGAAAACCATCGGAGGGACGCTGACACGACAATTGACATTTTTTTATTATATTGAGACCTTAAATCTGGATAACCGTTTTAAGGTCCGTGTATGTACATTTTTGATTAGTGGTTTTTATGACCACTTATTTGGATATTAACCAACTCATTTTATTGGTTAAACTCAAGTAGTCTTGTGCTTTTTATGCGTTTTTCCTTTGTTTTGTGCTTTTCAGGTTTAGGAACTCTCCAAGTGCAATTTGAGCTAAAAAGGACCAAAGATGGAAAAAATAGGGCAAAGCACTGTAATGGGCTTAAAGCATATTGATGGCACGACAAAGGAACAATGGTATGTAATGATGCTATGAGGCTAAGAGTATGCAACATAGGGAAGTTGGCAGCCAAGTGCAGCAGACCAGAAGCAAAACTGCAGAAAATCAAGATTTCAAGTGTCGCGCGGCCGCGCCCTCTCCAAGGCATTATTGCGCTCGGCCGCGCCAGTCATAATTGTGGCCAGACTTTGACTTCTCTTAAACAAACTGGAGAAGGCAGCTTATAAGGGCTTTTAGCCCCATTTGGTCGAGAATCTCCATTAGGGAGAAAACAAGGCCTTAAGCCCTAGCTTTTCTCTTCTTTTCTTTTAATTTCTTATTTAATCTAGATTAGGAGTAGATTAAGGTTAGATTAGTGTAGTTAGTTAGATTCTAAGGTTTAGTTAGAGAAGAAGATTGAAGCAAGTGATATCATCAAGATCCAAGCTTGGAGAACGAACGAAGATTTGCACTTTCTATCTCTATATTCTCCTTTAATACATTTGTATTCGGATGATGTTTATCAATCTTGTGGATAATATATTTGGGTTGTCTATGACTTAATTTATATTTTGAGATTTCAATGGAACCTAATGAGTAGTTGATTTTGGTTTGCTTCCAAGTTAGTTCTTATTTGATTGCGATATGATTGTCTACTGCGATTTATGCTTTAATTGCTTAATTGAGTCATGACCAATTACTGTGATAACCTATGTGGACTTGAAAGACGAAGTGTAGGTTTAGATCAAATCGTAGTAGCGAGTGATTGTACGTTCACATGGCGTTGGACGTATAATTTGTGCTTAGGATAGAAATATACCGAAGTGCCGCTCGTAGTCAATAGAGAACTTGACCTTAAACCCTATTTATTTGTAAACACCATAGACATATAGGGGTTTAGATAATGTGGGTGTTCACGTGCATCTATCATCTGTGGATTATACGTGGTATGGTTTAGGCACATCAAAAGATGGCATTCTCTCACTTTAGCGTTCTCGGCTAACACATATAGTGATTGATTTGACCTAATTGGAAGTGAATCAACTTAGACAAATCATTAGGGGAAATTGGAATCTCTTATCTTCATTATCTGATTCTACCTTAGGATTCTTTAGTTTAACTTCCATTCCTCGCCTAGTTTAAAGTAGTTTTAATTCATTCTCTTTACAATTCGTTTAAATAAGACTGAAATGGTTATGTGCTCGTGCTTTGGCTACCCTTTATTTGTTAATTCCTCGTGTGAACGATATCTTACTTTCACTTTATTACTCGTTGGCCGCGTATACTTGCGCGTAAATTGTGTCATCTAAAAGGACCAATAAGTTTTTGGCGCCGTTGCTGGGGAATTATTTGGATAACTGTTTGCCAACATTAGTTTCAATTAAATTAGTCTTAATTTAAAATTTTTATTTTTGTTTTAATTCTTCCTATATTCTCTTCTCAGGTACAATGGACTTAAATTTCTATCCATGGAACTGTATAAGACAAGAGCAACTAAGGGAAGCAAGCACTGATGGGCTCGCCCCAATTGCCACAATCTCAGCACTGTAAGAGGAGCTCTCGAGAAAGTTGGATACTGTTTCAGCCCAACAGAGTCGAGAGCCAGTGACTGCATATAACTATGGTGCTGGAGCTTATATGACCCATCAGGAGCCTATCAGTTATGGACAGGAGCAGTATGGGGGTGAGTACTTCCACCATGAGCCGTACACCAATTATCAACAAGATTGGGGGTATCACCCGAGCCCTTCAGCTAACTACTATCAAGACCATACTGTGAGCTATCAAGAACAATATGAGCCAAGTCCAAATTATGCACCAGAACCCCCATATCAACCTTTCTGTTTACAAGGAGAATAGTCTACCATGGACATCTTGGATAGAGCCTTAGCGAACCAAGAGCAGATGATTAGGAGCCAAGAAGAATCGAACCAAAACTTCCTGAAACAGATGGCCGTAATCAACAATCCTTCAACAAATGAGCCTCAGTACATGGATCCCGAGCCTGAAACTGAAAAGGAAGGATTGGAAAATATGTGGGGAAACTTCATAGCATCAACACAGGAGACCTCAGTTGAGCAAGAGCAGTCAAGCGAGAATCTCTAGAATTGGGAAAATTAGAATAATATGGCCTTGATGAAAGAGGAGTTGATTGAGCAAGGGATACAGACTTAGAATCTTCAGAATCAGCTCTCTCAAGTATTTGAAGCCATGAGCAAAGGACCTCAGAACTCCAGTGAGATTCAGTACATGGATTCTGAGGATGAAGTGGACGAGGAGATCTTGATTGAGCAAGAGTATTCAAATGAGGATCTTCAGATTTGGGTAGAGCAGATTAGCACGGCATTAAGGAAAGACGAGGTATTTGAAAAAGAGACAACAATGCAAGATCCTGTCCCTTTAATGACTGAAGCCATAAGTTATGATCCCCAGACTACGTGGTGCTATGACATGGGTGCAGAAATTGATAGAGAAGCTGAAGTGCAATTGCAACTGGACGAGCCGAAGGCAATAGATATCGAGGAGCCAATTGGGGATATGGAGTATGAATGTGAACCAACAGTGACAATCCCCCAAGAGCCTTCTCCGCCAAAGTTTGAAATACCAGTCAAGTTTGCACACCCTTGCCCCATTGGTAGCCACATTACAGAGACGGATCTCGATGACATGAGAGAGTCTGCATTCTCGAAACCATTGTGGTCAGCAGGAGAGAGAATAGAAGAAGAGCCCGTTGTGCTGTGTGAATCTCAATGCCCCGATCATGTCACAAGCACAACGGAACCATTGCCTAGCTCCCCTACCTTCCGTACGGGGAATTCTTGTTCATATCATGTGCTAGGTAGTTTAATCCCGAGTCCTCTCCTATTAGGAAGCCTCCAAAAGCATATTGCAATTCTGATGGATGGAGGGGTTCTCCAATATCATCGGGGAGTCGGATAGCAGTGGTCAGACACAGTCCAGCTAGAGGACTATAAATCAAGCGCTTGATGGGAGGCACCCCATCATTTCTCTCTCTCCCTACTTATTTAATTCTCCATGACCTGCTTTCTATCATATTTCCCTCCCTTTTAGTTAATTCTTTTTAGTTTAATATGTAGTTTAAATTTTTTGAATGCTCGTAGAATTAGGAGTTCATTGCCTACATTTTTGGACTTAGGCATTGATGCGTATATTTTTGGGACTATACAGTATTGGACATATTTTGGATGCACGTACATGTGGCATACACACACATATAGGAGTTTTTGGGAATACACACGCATATATCCTCATACATTTCATTCTCCTAGTTGTAAATAGTTAATATTATGTTTTGGTGGATTATAGGGCTTAATAAATGTATGCTTTCCTCAGGTCAAGGGTGCTAGAATGAATCAAAGTCAAAAGCTCATCCTCTGCGCATGTCAAAAGATGCATATCAAAAATTTGGGGATGGGCGCGGCCGCGCCGGAATCAAGGCTAATACGTGCGCGGTCGCGCGTCATGCAGGTTGTCTCAGACTTAAAGCGAAATTCAGCAGAAACTGAGTGCCACATCATTTCTTGTAGCGATGAAGCCAAATAGGGGAGTTTCTTTTTACCTTTACCTTCAATGAGGACATTGCACACTTTAAGTTTGGGGGTATTAGGATTGTTTTTGCATATAGTGTAGGTCATATCATTTTGCATATTGTTTAGTTTATATAGTGCATGTAGGTTGTTTCTGTTAAAATTTGTGAAAATTTTAAAAATTTTCTTTTGTTTTTGCATTCTGTGTTAAAGCATACTGCATGAATCCAGTTTTCAGTTGGTTAGTTATGTATGTTGCCTGTGAAGAAACTGAAATCACTTGATTGTTGAAATGATTTGAGACTTAAGCCTGATTTCATGGTCATATATGTAAATCCTTACCTGTCAGATACTGTGTAACCAGTAAGTATGATACAGTATACACCATGATATGCTAAGTTTAAATGTTTACATACTTGTCTTCTGGTGGAAAAACTATGTTTTAATAAAAGAGTTTCAGTTCGCATATAATAATAACTAGACTGTTAAAAGCATAAGTTTGGGGGAAACAGGGGACATGCATGATGTATGCGGGGAGATGGAGCGTAAGACGCACTCCCTTGCAGAAAAAGAAAAAGAAAAAGAAAACAAAAGAAAAAGATTCAGAAAAAGAAAAAATAAAATAAACACTTCGGCTATGTCGAGTTCTGTGGCCTTTTATATTCAAGCAAGTAAGCCCTTGGGGTGTCTATACACCCAGCGCCCTAAGGTCGTCTGGTCTGGGAGTCGTTGGTTAGAAGCTCGCTACATGGATATCATTGAAAATCCTAAGAGAACTAGGCAGTGCACAGTCGAATGTGTACACGAGAAAGTGCGAATACGCCCTCGTGAGTAATAAAAGCTTAATGAAAACCCCCTGTTAACTCTTAACTCTAATAATACATGGTCTTAGTTAGAACTTATATGATTTACTATTTTTCTTATGTTAAAGCTTGTTTTTCCCCTAAGAAGCATAGTATGTGAGTTATTTATCTGAATGCGTATCTAATGGTTGCTAGGCACACAACACACAATACATCAGTGCTGACAGTTTTGGATTTGCAGAATATGCCTTATGGTCTTGTTTTGGGTAGCTTATCTGTTCGACTATCTCGTGGTTTTCTGAGGCATTGCTTTAAAAGTTCAATACTGGCTGGGAACTTGGATTCACATTCATGATAGCGTAGGTTTCATACATTGTAAATACTGCATTTCATCTTTTGTTTAGTTTTGTTTTGGTTGCTTGAGGGCAAGCAACGTTTCAGTTTAGAGGTATTTGATTAGTGGTTTTTATGACCACTTATTTGGATATTAACCAACTCATTTTATTGGTTAAACTCAAGTAGTCTTGTGCTTTTTATGTGTTTTTCCTTTGTTTTGTGCTTTTCAGGTTTAGGAACTCTCCAAGTGCAATTTGAGCTAAAAAGGACCAAAGATGGCAAAAATGGGGCAAAGCACTGTAATGGGCTTAAAGCATATTGATGGCACGACAAAGGAACAATGGTATGTAATGATGCTATGAGGCTAAGAGTATGCAGCAGAGGGAAGTTGGCAGCCGAGTGCAGTAGACCAGAAGCAAAACTGTAGAAAATCAAGATTTCAAGTGCCGCGGGGCCGCGCCCTCTCCAAGGCAGTATGGCGCTCGGCCGCGCCAGTCATAATTGTGGCTAGACTTTGACTTCTCTTAAACAGACTGGAGAAGGAAGCTTATAAGGGCTTTTAGCCCCATTTGGTCGAGAATCTCCATTAGGGAGAAAACAAGGCCTTAAGCCCTAGCTTTTCTCTTCTTTTCTTTTAATTTCTTATTTAATCTAGATTAGGAGTAGAGTAAGGTTAGATTAGTGCAGTTAGTTAGATTCTAGGGTTTAGTTAGAGAAGAAGATTGAAGCAAGTGATATCATCAAGATCCAAGCTTGGCGAACGAACGAAGATTTGCACTTTCTATCTCTATATTCTCCTTGTATTCATTTGTATTCGGATGATGTTTATCAATCTTGTGGATAATATATTTGGGTTGTCTATGACTTAATTTATATTTTGAGATTTTAATGGAACCTAATGAGTAGTTGATTTTGGTTTTCTTCCATTTAGTTCTTATTTGATTGCTATATGATTGTCTACTGCGATTTATGCTTTAATTGCTTAATTGAGTCATGGCCAATTACTGTGATAACCTATGAGGACTTGAAAGATGAAGTGTGTAATACCCGATAATTTCCATATATTATTAAATAAATATATTAATGGAAATGAGAATTTATTTGAATATAAATGATTTTGTGTTATGAGATGAATTAATTCAATTATATATAATTGAATAATTATAATAATTGAGAAATTGGTGGAGTTTGTGATAAACTCGTTGATTGCCTTGTGTGGCACAGTGACGTAATATAAGAATGATTATATTAATTTAAGCGAACAATTAATCTATATTAATTGTTAATCGAAGAATATTAATTAACTGTTATAAAATACTAATGAGGATTGATTAATAATATGTGATTATTATTATTGCAAGAAACATAATAATAATGAGCAACGTGTTTATAAATATAATCAGATTTATATCAAAGTGATAGTTAATCATATAAAGGTTAATTAAATTGTTATGGAGGTTAACAATTATATTGATTGATGTAGGACATGTGGATATTATTAATTAATATTCAATTTATAAGATGAGAAATTATATGTGCAAGCATGCGAATTAAATGTATAGTAACTATATGTTATGATATGTGTAGGTGACAAATGATGTGTGGATATACATTAAAATAATGTATCATGGATCTATTATAAATAATTGTTGAGTAATACAATTTAATAATATATGATATAATGTAATGTGGTAGTATCCGATTGTATTATATCGGTAAGATAAAATGTACATAGATTATATGTATTCAAATTGCATTTATTACATTATGGGGAGAACATTGTAATTATAACCTGAGAGTACATATAATATATAACATAAGTGTAGCATATAGTCCATTTGTAAGAATGCTGAGATTTGCTTGGCTTGTCCCAATATAATAGTCACTCTCCTTTCCCTCATTCACGTGCACAGCCATTATGGCCTAAGCCTATTGCTTCTCCTTAAACTCAGTAAATTTCCATAGCCTTGTAGCAATGATGAGCAAGGGAGTGGTTTTAATGATGGATTCTAACAACTAAATACTTACCATTCTATAACCTTCATGCAATTTGTCAATCCGTTAGTTTGATTTGGGAGTTAGAAGCTTGGACTGTGTATTCATTCTTCTATATAAAGGAACTCCCTGCACCTTCATTTCATTGCTGAAATATTTCTAAGAGAAGAGAGTATACTGTGATTGTCTATTTAGTTCATAAGGAATTTCTATAGTAGCATCAGCAAGCTTACTCCATAACAGAGGTATAAATCCCCTTCGTGTCTTCATTTTCATTTTCTGTCAAAAGAACTCCATTGTTCTTCTCTGAGTTTTGTTGAAATTCTTGATTATGCCAAATTGGTTCATGATTGGGTTGTAGAACCCTTATATTGTTGTTATATGAACATACACACATGATGGAACCACTGAATAGTCTTTCATTTCCATTGTTCCTCTTCAATTTCTGTAAATACATGAAATTCATAAATTAGTTAGAGTTCATGAAATTGGGAATTGATAATTGCTATTGACTATTATATAAGCATATATGTATGTGTTAGTAAGTTAAACAAGTCTAATATCTGGGTATGGTATGTTGAAATCAATGAAATGGGAGGTTTTGGGTCGGTTTTCGCTGCCGTCTGAACCGAAAAACTGCCTCGACGCCACAGCGCCGCATCCCGCGCTGCAACGCCACACGCGCTGCAGCCCGCGCCGCAGCGCCGCACGCAGCGCCACTCGCGCCGCAGCGCCAGCATTAAGCTACTGTGCCGCGCCGCAGCGCCAGCCTCTGTGTTCAGTTTTCTGCATTCTGCAACAAAACTGTTATGCACCAATTGTTTGATTTTTGTTTAAACCAGCATGGGAGCATGATTAATACATATATATAAACCTAATGAGGCAATGTAAGCATGTTTTAGTATATTAGCATGCATGGTTAACCAAACGACACATAGTTTGGAAACGAATTTAAAGTTTCATAAACGACGTTAACATATATGAAGCATGTATACATTCTGACTTTTCAAGCATGTTTATAGGGCCTTGAAATACATGAAAAGCATGTTAACTTACATATATAGGTTTCATAAGGAAGCATGAACATGATAGACCTTATTAATGAACTATACTAACAAAGTATAAGCTTTGAACGTGAACGTTGGTATGTTATGACGAGAATTAGAATTTGACATTTATGGACACATGTGATAGTACTCTTAGACTCATTCATGTGTCATGCATGTATATATACCATGATTAGTTGCCGTGATTAAAGTTTAGCATGAACAAAGCATGTTTTCAAGATAATAACAATGCTAGCTACATATATGCAATACGAGTACTCATGAGCATGACTAATACAAGTTATATGAATATCTTATGTGTTTAAAAGCAATCATGTTAGACCATATAAGTTCGTGTCCTTGAATGGCTTTAAGTATTAACTTAAGAACCTATACCATGTACGATTGGATTTGGAAAAGTTATACAAGCATGAAAGTATCCTTTAAATATGAATACATGCCACGCGATATTATATGATGTTACTTGAACCCGATTTTGACGGTTAACTTAAGGAGATGCCGTGACTTGCTAAAATGAAATATATTTAGTATTGATTGTGGTCTTATGTGATATTAATAATATGCAAGCATGTTTGCTAATTGTTGAGATCTTATATAATATGAGAATGCGCTTAAACTTTAAAGAAGGAACGTTAAGGATAGAAATTATATTCTATATAACTGTGTAGCTAGGTAAAACTTAGCTTATGTGTTGATCGTATATTCAAAGAGAAAATGTGAAGTTAAATTATATGACTAATGAATATCATATATATACGTAACTGTATTACGATAGGAATTCGAAAGTGTTGATTGCTTTTCGTGGATAAACTACGCTAAAGGCAAGTTCTCTTACTTACACTCTTTTAAAGTGCAAGTATCCTAACCGACGCATTTACTTTATGCAAGGAAATCTATGATTGTGAAAGTTTCCTAACTTATACTCTTTTACTATGCAAGTATCCTATCTTGTGTATTGCGAACTAGTTTCCTATTTAATCGGTTGAATCGAATTAGCATACTTGAACTCTTATTTCATTAAAGCTATTATTCATGTTGAACTTAGTATTGTTCTTGAATATTGTGAAAGTGTCTATGCCATTTGATTCGGCTGGACTTATGTTATTGAAAAGCAACCCAAACTAATTGATTGGTGCGGGATCTTGTATTTGACTGAGAAGAACAACCTTCTTTGAAGGGAATATATAATTGTCGGAGAACCGACGTGCACACTTGAGTATGGTTGATTGTTATGCATAACAAGGGTACTTTAGGCTGATCACCTGTTGTACCTGTTTTTGTTGGATTTTCAGTTTATTACTGTCAATTCTAGTAGAAGTTCATAGTCCGTAGTGACTACTCAGTATTCAATTATTTGAAATCTTGAATTGACTTATTATTGAATCATATTGATATTATCCTGTCCTTAGCGACTGATATTGAGAACTGTTGATATTCTTGTTATTCTTGAACTACCAAATCTTGTTATACCCTTTCGAGAATTGAGAATCTTATTACTCACCCTTATTGTATATTACTTGCTGGGCAATTTGTGCTCATTCTTGCTTTCCCTAAAACATTTCAGTTAAGGCAGAGCATGGTGAACCTTCGGGCCTTGATAAGGGCAACGGCAAAGCTACCAACTAGCTTATGTCTGTTATGTTTTAAATATATTAATATTGTATGAAGATGATGTAGTAAGACTGGATTTGATTATGTTTAAGCTTAAGTTAGATTATGTAGTAAGTCGTTAACTGATATTATTATGTAATCTATTAAGTACTGTAGGTTGCGAGACTTGGGGGAATAATTATAATAAATCATTGTAAATTATTCTAGAATAGATTTTCCGCTGTGATCGTGTGATATTTAATTATTATTATTGTGATGTATTACCATGAGCACGTGATGAACCGAATTCGAGAGACCAAGTGGCGGTCCTAGAATTTGGGGGCGTCATAAAGTGTAGGTTTAGATTAAATCGTAGTAGCGAGCGATTGTGCGTTCACATGGCATTGGACGTATAATTTATGCTTAGGATAGAAATATACTGAAGCGCCGCTCGTAGTCAATAGAGAACTTGACCTTAAACCCTATTTACTTGTAAACACCATAGACATATAGGGTTTTAGATAATATGGGTGTCCACGTGCGTCTATCATCTGTGGATTGCACGTGGTATGGTTTAGGCACATCAAAAGATGGCATTCTCTCACTTTAGCATTCTCGGCTAACACATATAGTGATTGATTTGACCTAATTGGAAGTGAATCAACTTAGACGAATCATTAGGGGAAATTGGAATCTCTTATCTTCATTATCTGATTCTACCTTAGGATTCTTTAGTTTAACTTCCATTCCTCGCCTAGTTTAAAGTAGTTTTAATTCATTCTCTTTACCATTCGTTTAAATAAGACTGAAATGGTTATGTGCTAGTGCTTTAGCGACCCTTTATCTATTAATTCCTCGTGGGAACGATATCTTACTTTCACCTTATTACTCGTTGGCCGCGTATACTTGTGCGTTAATTATGTCATCTAAAAGGACCAACAATTTTATAGAAAAACAGGCAAGGTAAATCTGTAAACTGGAGTTTGTCCATCGTGAGAATCAGATCTTTATCGATTTGATCGTGAATCCCATTATTCCTAAGCTCACATATGAGTTGCCAATAAACCTGCATAGTTAAAATTTGCACAGAAATGGACATATTCATCATGTCACGATGGAACCAATGATTCATCAATAAATCCTAGCTGCGGATGGCCAAAGCGTCTCGTTCCCACTAGATAGCAATCTAAGGGACGCGAGTTTGCTTTCAAAGATAAAACTATAAAAATAACTAGATTTAAAGAATTCTCAACCCTTATAGCTTCCAGGTTCTATCGGGACCTGTTTGAACGGTTGAAAGCTAGAATTGGCGAGATTTGGATAAATCTAGTCCGCCTGCATATATGTCAGTGCATATTTATATAAAAATGAATATTAAATGAAACAGTTGAATAAATTGAGTAAAACAATATATTTATAATTATATATACAAAAGCTCTAAAAGGGCGATGGGTTTTCACTCACAAGCCCGGATAGGAATTGAAAAATATATATTTATAAAAAAATTGTAAATAGCCACGAAATAATCTAGGCTGTGACATGAAATATATAAATATATATATATATATATATATATATATATATATATATATTGATAGAAATATAGTCAACCAGGACTGATATGAGTACCAGTGATGGTGAAATTCGCTTATATATGCGTAAATATATATAAAAATGGTAAACTACAACGGATTTGATATAATTGAAATGTTAGTACATTTGTAGTTAAATATATATAAAAAAGGGCCAAACCCGGACTGGGAAGACAACCCAGTCCGGCGGAGTTGCCAAAAATGTGTGTGCTAGTGCATTGAAGCTGCTGGAGCTGACAGATTGTCAATCCGAGTTGTAGAAATGCAAAAAACTGCATTTATGTACAGAAATGTACCAAATTTTGACGAAAACGGCCACGGAACTAAGCTCCGGGCATTTTTAGAAGATGAAACTTCATGTGTAAGTGGAAAATAGTGCAAAGTAGTAGTATTGGCTTTCTGATCGTAAAAATACTTATAATGGACTGCGATATGGGCTTTTTGCCAAATCGTAGGCTTTAAACGTCCAAATCTACCGGTGGTTTTTTGATATGTGGTAGTATATGGGTTTGTCTACGTGTTGGAGTAAAAATATTTGGGTTTGGAAGTGATGTAAAAGTTAGAAAATCAGACGGACAGAGCTTCGCTGCGTTTCTGAATTATGAAAATGAGGGGGGGGGGGTGGCCTCGTATTTATAGACCAGGGAGCCTTCACTCTACCTTCTTATGCCGTAGGTAGAGGTTCGGCTCCCCTAGTGGGGCCCGAGGTGCCGGGTTCCATCGTCTCGAAGTATGTACACTCTGAACAACGCGCAGTCGAAGTCGAAACTTTTTAACTTTTGATCGGAGCGTCCGTTTGAGGCGTGCGATACCTTTACGAAAAGACCTCGTCGAGAGTGTTGAAATGACATGGGATAAAATGTTTTTCGGATCCTAGAAGACGGGTTCATAACCAGGTCTTTGATTCCCTGCAGTTTGTCCGTTCAGTTGCCTTGCGTCGTTTGCATTCGGGATTGTTGTTATGGTTCATTCTGACTTCGATGGCATCAATTCAGTTTGAGTTTGACTGAATCGACTAAAAGTTGATAAAATAACCATTTTGCCCCTCCTGGGGTGGTCCTTAGTGGATCTGGCTTCCTAGGGTTATCTCTAGGGCTGAACTGCACTTCCCGGATTGATACTGGGGCTGATCTATACTTCCCGGGCTAAGACCGGGGATGATTTGACACGTTCTAGATCGATGTCAAGGTTGACCTGTACCTCACAGGTTAATACAGGGGATGATTGACTGCCTGATATTGAGATTAGGATTGATCGGTATCTCCCGGGTTGCTGCCGGGGCTAATTTGTACCTCTCGGGTTGCTGTCGAGGCTGATTTGAAGGCCCGATATTGAGATCGGGGTTTGAACTGATGATCTGATCAGAGATCGGGGTTGATCTAACGATCCGATTGGAGATCAGAGCTGGATAGACGGTCCGATTGGAGATCGGAGCTAGATAGCTCGTCCGATTAGAGATCGGAGCTGGATAGACGGTCCGATTAGAAATCAAAGCTGGATAGACGGTCCGATTGGAGATCGGTGCTGGATAGACTGTCCGATTGACTATCAGAGCTGGATAGATGGCCCGATTAGAGATTGGAGCTGGATGGACGGTCCGATTAGAGATCAGAGCTAGATAGACGGTCCGATGGACTATCGGAGCTGGATAGATGGTCCGATTGACTATCGAAACTGGATAGACTGTCCGACTGGAGATCGGAGCTGGATAGATGGTCCGATTAGAAATCAAAGCTGGATAGACGGTCTAATTAACTATCGGAGCTGGATGGACTGTCTGATTGACTATCGGAGCTGGATTGACGGTCTGATTGACTATTGGAGCTGGATTGAGTGCCGACATTGGTGATCGGATTTGGCTGAATTATCGATATTGGGGATCGAATTTAGCTGGAGTACCGATATTGGGGATCGGATTTAGGTTTAAGGATCGGCATTGGCGGCCCGTTTTGAGTTAAAAGACCGGCATTGGCTGTCGAATTTGAATTGAAGGACCGGCATTGGTGGCCAGATTTGAATTGATTGACGGTTTTGCCCTCCAACAGTGTTAGTATTGGGACAAGGAAAATTTTGAGTGTCTACAGATGCCCCTCTTTATCATGTCCATGCGACGTTTTGGAATGGATAAGATAAAGATTAGTAGACACTGGAAATAAAAAGTGCCAGAGCTGCTTCGAAGGCTGGGCGTCTTTGAGTGGAATAGGGCTTCTGTTATCTGCCTACGTTATCACTCTGCTGAGGATAACGTTGTCATGTGCAGCCATTGATGTTGTTGGGAAGTTACCGCGAACTAATTTTGTAATTTCCTGTTGGGGATGACATCATTCACGATAACTTATTTGATTCTGATAGGGATGAGGTTGTCAAAGATGAGATATCACAGATTGTCCACGTCTGGATCTGCTGGGGATAACGTTCTCCGCGATAGCTTTGTAGATTTTGATTAAGGTTGATCTGATTGATACTACCTCAATGATCCCTTTGAGGATGTGTATAACAGATTCCATCATTTGTGATAGATTATTATAATTGCTTTTGTCACCGGATCCCTTCTGTTGCTTAGCTGGGGTTGAGCCGACAATTGAAACGTCATTGGGGTTGAGCCAATGGTTGCACTGTATTTCGATCTATACCTGAACTTTGCTGGGGCTGAGCCAACAGCTGAAAACTACATCGGTCAGTACCCGAACATCGCTGGGTCTGAGGCAACGGCTGAAACTGCTTCGGTCAGTACCCGAACTTCGCTGGGGCTGAGCTAATGGCTGAAACTGCTTCGGTCTGTACCCAAACTTCACTGGGACTGAGCCAACGACTGAAACTATTTCGGTCAGTACTCGAACTTCGCTGGGGCTGAGCCAACGGCTGAAACTGCTTCGGTCAGTACCCGAACTACGAAAAATGACAGTTTTCGACAGTTTTGCGCAATTCTTGCGCAGTTTTTTTGCAGTTTGATTTGTTGATCCCTGAACATGGCACCGGGATGAATACCAAGGGTCTTTGTGGAATTTCCCTTTCCATCAGGATTACGCTGCTTAAACGTAGGATTTCTGGCCAAACTGCTCAATCGCGTAGCGATTTCTCTTCAAATTTGACTTGGCAGCCCGTTTAAACTCCGTTTTGACTCCAACCGAACCGGACCCCGGGGAAGTGGGACCCAATTGGGCTGTCGCAGGTGAAGGTGTGGAAGCATCAGGTGGAGGTGCGACTACCTGGCTTATTTAATGTGCTGCGGGATTTTCATTTTGCATGCTTTCCGTTTTGAGTTTCGAAAGGATTCCGATCTTCTTTTTCAGATCTACGGAGCTTGGACAGCTATTTTCTTAATCCGTCAGTTCCTACGTGTTAAGCACAGTGCAGGTAACGTTTTACATGCTTTTTTCGCAGTTTTTGACCGTTAAAAGCATGCGAACCACCTAGGGTGCTTTCAAACGCAATGTATAAAAAATGTATGCCTATATGACCTGTAATTTTTTTTTTCTAACTACATATGTATACATATCTTAATGTAATGCACGTTTAGATGTAAGAAAATTTTGGTTTTGAGACAGTCAATTTTTGCACTTTTTGATTAGTTTAATCATCCTTTTTGAGGTCTAGTGAGCCTGAATTTTCAACTAAAAATGTTTATAGTAATTTGGCTACCATGTAAGGTTGATTTCTGATTTTTTTTAATGAGTTACATATGGAGATAATGAATGATCAATAAAGAATCTACCACCTCTAGTCAAAGAAGAGATATGTCTTATGTGATTCGTTAAATGACAACCCAGGAATCCTTGGCCAAGGTGGAATGAAATTAGAAAGAAGTTTCTAATTTGCATTAATCGGAGTTGTGCATTTTCTAATCGAAATACATATGATTAAATAAAATAAGACTTGACAATAAATCCATGTGTTATATTTAATTGGGGCATTATATGGTGGAAGGATTGAATTGTACGGTAACTATTTACTCATAGGTTCTTTTATGATTAATGTTGAAATTTATATTATTTGGAAAGTCGTTGATCGCTAGGGAGGTTTATCCCTATTGTAGAATAAATATTATTTATTTAAATAGATTATTAGTTTAATTTATTTATTTAAATAAGATTAGAATTGTTCTAATTGATTTATTCACAACTGGTTTAATATGGAGAACCTAAAGGGACACACCATAAAAGGAAGAATAATTATTTAAGAAGGTAATGACATAATCGTAATAATGCATTAAGTATAATTAATTTTAGCTATGGTGATAGAATAAATTAAATAGCTTAATGTTTATTATTTAATATTTTGGAAATATTAAATATAAATTAATAAGAGAAAACTTATTAATATTATTACAATTATTATTATTTTAATTTCTAAAGGAGTTTAGTAATTAATTTAATATTAGTACTCTCATTTATTCCTAATAATATTAGGAGGCAAATTAATTAAATGAATTTAATTAATTATTCCCAATGTGGTGGAAAGCCTAAATTAATTAAAAGAGTTTAATTAATTAAATGAAATCCCATATCTAATAGGATTAGAAGGGTTGACCAATATCTATATAAGAGGAGTTTTATAATAGATATCAGTTGATGAAATTCCAATGGTTGGAGAGTACTCCTTTTCTATAGAGGATCGAAAACTATGTTTAGCCAACCACCCTCCTTC
This sequence comes from Panax stipuleanatus, assembly GCA_020205555.1. Taxonomy (NCBI): domain Eukaryota; kingdom Viridiplantae; phylum Streptophyta; class Magnoliopsida; order Apiales; family Araliaceae; genus Panax; species Panax stipuleanatus. The sequence goes on from CM035117.1 coordinate 76,854,961, forward strand.
TTGATAATTCCTCTTCCTTGGTGGATCACCTCTAGAGGCCAAACACTTGGGTGGCTAACGTTGATCAAAGGAAGGAATCTAACCCGAAAATTCAAGGAGATCACGAAGAACAAAGAGTTGAACTCGTACCAGTGGAAGATTTGTTCTATAAGGGTATGATTCCATAACTTGTTATTTATCGTTTTAAATTAATAATTTACATAAAGGATGATCCGGGTAATGGTTTTGTAGAAAATTTTAAACTCTGATATACCATGCTTTCACTAATTTTTGCAATTTGATTGCGTCACGATTTCGTACAAACCCAACATAAGATGCCAATCCAAATCCCAAGTTAGATGGGAAGAGCAGGATTGGGATTTTCATCCGGGTCAAACCACCGGAATCCACACAAACATCCCAAGGCTCAAGCCTCCACGATTTTGCTCCTAAACCTCACAAATATCGGATGGGTGAAACCTATGAGGAAGATCCCTACGGGGGTATCAACCATGCTATTTCCTTCAATCATACCTGTCCATAAAAGGAAAGCCCTCAAGCCAAAGGCAGATAGCTAAAAGGGAAAAGAAAATATCCTGTACGGAGGACGAGACCCATTCGCTAACATGAAAGTCATTATCAACTATGAAGGGATAAATGATGAACTCCCAGATAGTGACGATGAAGATCGTGCTCACTTTCCTCATAGCAAACAGAGGAACAATCCCCAGAAAAGCCTCGGCTATATCCTAAAGGATGTCTCAATTGCCATTCAAGATGGGAAAGATGAGCACACCTCCAGCATCCTCCCTATACATGAGGATCTAACCCTGGACAATTGGAGCAGTGTCCCTTGCCTCAGTCGAAAAGGGTAAAGGGGCAGACAGTCAATCTGCCCTTAATCATGCTTTCATTTACTGCTTACTTTTGATTGCACAGTTGGAGCAGTCACTTTTGTCATGCTTTACAAATGCTATGTGTATTTAAGCAGTTGTGTATATTAATGAAAGCATTTTTATTTTCAGGACCCAAGCATTGGATATGTGTGTCTCTGCTGCTGAGATGCCAACCTGTCAACATAACTCCAACTATGATGCAAGATTGAGCTTCGACTTGACGGATCTTGATCAAGAGTAGGAAGATGACTATGAGGTGCCAGAGGAGATCAAGGAATGGGTCAAAGACAAACCCAAACCAAACCTTGACCAAACCTCCACCATCAATATAGGAACCTCCAAAACCATCAAAGAAATCCAAATAGGTTTAGACCTCACATCGGATCAAAAAGCTGACCTGATCGCGCTCCTGACACAGTACCCGGATGTATTTGTATGGTCGTATGAAGACATGATCGGTCTATCCATAGACATTGTCATTCATCGAATGCCCATCAAAGAAGGGTTCAAACCAGTCAAACAAAAGCTCAGACGATTGAAACCTGAGTGGAGTCTCAAAGTCAAAGAAGAAATCATTAAGCAATTCAAAGCCGGGATCATCATGGTATCAGCATATCCCGAATGGCTATCAAATATATTCCCCGTGCCTAAACCAGGAGGGAAGGTACGAGTTTGTGTGGATTACCAGGATCTAAACAAAGCCTGCCTCAAGGATAATTTCCCGGTACCTTTCATCCACATCCTGATTGACAATACTGTGCAGTACGACATGTATTCCTTTATAGACTGCTTTGCTGGTTACCAACAAATCATGGTTGCTGAGGAGGACCAGGAGAAAATAGCTTTTATCACTCCCTGGGGAACTTTTTGCTACCGACGACTATCCTTCGGTCTCATCAATGCCGGAACAACGTATCAGCGAGCCATGATGGCCCTCTTTCATGATATAATGCACAAAGAAATAGAAGTATATGTTGACGACATCATCATCAAGTCCCGGAGGGAGGATGATCACATAGACCATCTCAAAAAGCTGTTAAACAGGTTGCGCAAGTACAACCTCAAGCTAAATCCCTCCAAATACGCTTTTGGCGTCAAGGCAGGCAAACTGCTAGGAATTTTAGTGAGTAATCGGAGCATTGAGTTAGACCCTGCCAAGATCAAAGCCATTTCTGAAATGCCCGTGCCTCGTACAGAGAAGGAGATACGAGGATTCCTAGGAAGTATCAACTTCATAAGTCGATTCATCTCCCAGCTCACAGCAACCTATGAGCCTATCTTCAAGCTGTTAAGGAAGAATTCCTCCATTAAATGGAATAAGGATTGTCAACAAGCCTTCCTTGCCATCAAAAAGCAGCTTGTCGAAGCACCTGTTTTGGTACCTCCAAGGGATGGAGTCCCCTTATTCATGTACCTGTCCGTCAATGCCAATGCCATGGGCTGTATGCTAGGATAGAAGGATGATAGTAGCAAAGAAAGAGCTATCTACTACATCAGCAAAAGATTCAGCAGTGGGGAACAGAAGTATACCCTGATCAAGAAGACATATTGTGCATTAACATGGGCCGCCATAAGGTTGCAACACTACTTGCATGGGCACACGAAGTATCTCATATCCCGCATGGATCTACTAAAATACGTCTTCAACAAACCAATGTTAAATTGCCGGCTGTCTAAATGGTAGTTGATTCTACAGCAGTTCGACATTGTCTACGTGACTCAGAATTCTATCAAAGGGCAAGGCATTGCAGATCAATTAGCAGAAGCACCTTTAGGAGGGTTCGAGCCCCTGGAGACATATTTCCCAGATGATGGGATCATGATAATTCAACAACTACAGTCAGGGAATACAGTCCAACCATAAAAAATGTATTTCAATGGAGCGGTAAACATGGAAGGTTCCGTAGCTAGGGCAGTCCTTATGTCTGGTATAGGTGATCAATATCCTGTGGCTACCAAACTTTAATTTGGCAACACTAAAAACATGGCCAAGTATGAAGGCTGTATACTGGGGTTGAAACTAGCCCAATCCATGGGTATCAAACACTTATTGGTCTTTGGAGAATCCGAGTTGGTTATCAGATAAACCACCGGCAAGTATCTCACAAAAGAACTGCATTTGCTGCCATATCATCGGCAGGTCCCCAAAATATCCCAGGAGTTCAAAGCAATAACCTTCGTCCATCTTCTTCGGGGTCAAAATGACTTTGCTGATGCACTGGAAATGTTGGCTTCATTAATCCGTATATCCAACAGGAGTGGGTTTCCCAACATCCAGTTCACAAATCAAAAAGCCGTAATATACGGGAATTACATTGGAGAAGTATCAGACGAAATACCTCATGTCAATCAACCTTGGTTTCAAGACATCAAGAAATATCTCCGTGAAGGATCTACACTCGCTGGTGCAGGCCAATCAGAGCAAAAATGGATTCTTAGAATGGCCATGAAGTTCTATCTGAGTGGAGATGCACTTTATAAAAGGGATGCTGGAATAGGCCTGTTAAGATGCCTTTACAAGGAGCAAGCCCAAAGACTAATGTATGAATTCCATGGAGGAGTCTGTGGTCCACACATGAGCGGCCATCTGCTGGCCAAGAAGATAATCAGAACAGGACATTACTGGATCTCCCTCAAAGCTGATTGCGATGATCACGTCAAGAGATGCTTTCAATGCCAAACACATGGAAATGCCATCCACCCTCCTCTAAATGAGCTGCACAACATGAGTGCACCATGGCCTTTTTCTATGTGGGGAATGGACGTGATAGGGCCAGTTAAACCCAAAGCCAGCAACGGTCATCGGTTCATCTTCACTATGATCGACTACTTCACCAAATGGGTTGAAGCAGCCTCTTTTCCTAAAGTCACAAAAGAGGTTATCATCAGTTTCATCAGAAACAATGTCGTCTGTCGATATGGACAATCGGAGGTGATCGTATCAGATAATGCCAAAAACTTGAACAATCACATGTTGGTAGAACTGTGTGCCAAATTCCACATCAAGCATCCCAATGTTGTCATCTATCGGCCCAAGATAAACCGTGCTGTCAAAGCGGCCAACAAAAATATCAAGAAGATCATGCAGAAAATGTCCTCCAATCACAAAGACTGGCCTGACTTGCTACCTCTCACCCTGCTAGCCTACAGGATGTCAATGCGCACCTCTACTAGGGCTACCACCTATTCAGTGGTCTATGGCATGGAAGCAGTCCTACCTATAGAAGTAGAGATGGAGTCTTTACGAGTATTAATAGATGCTCAAATGAACGAAGATCAATGGTTGCAAGACCGATATCATCAACTGTCACTGATAGACGAAAGGAGGGCCACAACCATTTTCCATGGACGGTTATACCAGCAAAGGATCGCCAGGTCCTACAACAAGAAAGTCCAAGTCCGGCAATTCAAAGAAAATGATTTGGTACTAAAGAAAATCCTGGCCAATCAGGATGAAGCCAAAGGAAAATTTACCCCAAACTGGGAAGGCCCTTTCATTGTTAAGGAAGTGCTGATAGGGGGAGCCATCAGGCTACAAGAAATGGACGGGAATGAATTTCCCCAACTCATCAATTCAGACACCATGAAAAAGTACTACGTCTGAAGCACATGCATACCCGCATCTGGGTCCTATAAACCGAATCAGGTTCGGCTTTTCACTAGTGAAGCATGAACTATGAATGACCTGATCTCCCTCAACCCGGGAGTACGTAGGCAACCATCTATGGTGCGGTCAAACCAAGAAAAAATCCAAAAAACTTGCAAATCCCAGCATCAAATTCCAAAGCTCATCCAACAAAATTCAAACCCCAGATAAACTCTTTGCAAACCTCTTCAATTAAACAACCAGAACTACGCATGACCTAATCTCCCTCAACCTGGGAGTACGTAGGCAGCCCTCTATGGCGCGGTTTGACCTTTAATAAAAAACAAAGAAATGGAAGACCAGTTCCAAGACACCGAAGATAAATAAAAGCTAAATGCTGTCAAGCTTTCTGGTTACCAGACCCATTTGAGGAACTCCCTTGACACCTCAACTGTCAGTCCATCAAGGAGAAGCTCAAAATGCATCAATAACTGCGAGTCATGACGGAAGTGGTAATCACTTAGCGATGACAATACATATATAAGCAGGGAATTATCTCAAAAATATATTTCTCTGATATATAAACTGCTTTATATACATAGTGCCCTGTACATGACAAAAATGGCTGATCTAATCTGTGCAGGAAAAATAAAGCTAGTCCATAGACCCAAGGAAAAGCGGGTCAGCAATGCCAGCACAGCATCTCCCTCTGAAGATGGAGGAGTATCTGTAAGAGTAGTCCACTCAACCTCTATGCGGCTCAGAACATCCACAATCATCTGTAAGGTGGCACTATGGTCATCATTGTAAGCACTCATCTCGGTAACCAAACCATGGGTGTAAGATCAAAGAGCAGTACTATCAGTAATGTGGAAATCACGGGAAGCTATAGCCTCATCCCTCTTTGCAAAAGCTGCATCCCGAGAAATCAAAGTCTCCTCAATCTCAATATATACTGCATCTCTGGCTGAGCGAACCTTGTATCGCTCCACAATGGCGGTATCCAAAGTAGAGCGAAGCTCCTCCCGCGTAATCAATCCAGTATCCAAAGAAGTCCTGAGACCATCCCTCTCAGTAAAAGCTAAATCCCTGCCAGACATGGCAGCCAACATCTGTGCTCTAGCTGAATCTCTCTCAAAGGTCATCCTGAATAGAGAATCTGACAAAGCTAGATCTGTCCTTGTGGGAATAACTGGGGGATCACTAATCAAAGCTACTGCCAAATCGGCGAATAGCTCATCCTCAGTAAGAGAATCGGGATCCTCCATGGGCTCTTCCTCGTCAAAATCTGCAAGTGGAGGTAAATAAAGCTCTGCTATTGCGACTGCGGTCTCTACTTCTAACCATGCAGAATATTCCAGAGAACGACCCGGATGTCTATTGAAGAAATCCGCCCTCTCCCTGTGAGTCCAACACTCATACACTCTAACCAAGTTGGCTGGTGACATAGATGAAGCCGACATCCTCTGATTAGCAGAATCCTCAAAATGGTGCATACTCTGCCACTGATCAAACTGCTCCATAACTACCAAGGGATGATAAGTAGTCACACCCCTCAATCTTGCCAAAGGCAAATAATCCATGCCAGATGCATGAGTAATGAAGTTGAACGGGGTCGCCATCCCTGAGCATAATAAAACTGCGAATGGATGCTCAATATCTGACAAAAATGCTAACCAGGACTCTAAGTTGACGCAATCAGGCGGATGAAAGGAGTAAATTGAGGATATCTCGTGGCTAAAATAATAGGCACGTGGTCTAAAGGATCCAATCGGTCGTATGTGTGACATCAACCACATATACAGCACGACCGAGCTACCACAGAAAAACCCCGCTGCATGGGTACTGCAATAGGTGAGTGACCTTAGAGTCTCCGCCAAGATCATAGGGATAATGGTACTACCCTGCTTAAGGGCTCTGACTACAACAACCAATCCCACATCAAGGTGATCTAAATACAATGACATGTAAACATACGCCACAATGCACATCAGTAACATGTCTATCCTGGTTGTCTGCCAATCCTCTGCAAAAATGACGAAATCCCCGACGTGATGATCATAGCTATCAAGCTCACCATAGCGCTCTATCAAGAAGTCAAGGGAGATCACATGCCCTAAAACGATCTCATCCATGACTATGCTCTGTTGAAGATCGGACGACCGAGTAAACGGTCTCTGCATATCAGTGATAGCCTTCCGAGCACATGGCGACTCTAAATCCAAGCTAGTAAATCTTTGATACTCCTCCAGAGTAGGCGAAAGCTCACACCACCCAATGCAGAATACCTGTCTCTCCGATACCCATAATGGTAGGACGCCATCAATAAAGCCGTCTGGAACCCTAAAATCTACAAGGGCCGTCGAATGCCTCAGCATCTGGTCAGCTGTCCCCCTAGTTGGAAAGGGCAGACTATCATACCATGACCTCAACGATGCCGCCAGCTCTGACAGTGGCAAATGCTCTATACGACTAACTGCAGACGTCGTCATCTGTAACACCGTATCACAAGACCGCCCAGAGGTCAAGTCAAATCACAGCTATCTGAATGCATATATATGATATATGCATGATGATAATGATATAAACATGATGCAGCTGATAAAGATGACAGAAATATCTACAAAAAGCTATCTACTGTATACATCATCCTTATATCCTGGTACATAGTGAAAGCAAGAATATAGGGAAATGGGGCACCACCACCCAGCTAATATAGTGGTCTATCAAAATGATGGCACAGACGCCAAATAGCCAAAATAGTGGCTGACCAAAAATATAGCTGACATAGCTATTACAGAAAGTCAAAGACCTCGATATCAAATCTATCGACCTGATCCAGATCCTCTGTCTACACAAAGCTACTGGGATCAGGCATATCTGGGAGGTATAAGGGAGGATCTTCCCCTGTATAACTGCTACTGAATGGACCTGAAGAAGGGCCTGCTCTAGAGCTGGATGGGTCAAATGAAAATGCCTCTGATGGATCTCGGCCAAGGTGCCTGATAAAGAAACGAGCCTGGTCTAACTCCCTGGTCAGTTGTACTATCTGGTCTGCATGAGTAGTCTCTCTAATACAAGCTATCCAGTCCATCATCGTCACTTACCCCGGCACCATGTCTGCCATAAAATGGATGGCACGAGTCTGAGCCCCGATAGTGCGAGGACTCCACTAATTGTAGAAAGCTGCCTGGCTGTATGGTCCCTAGGATAAATCAAAGCCGTCTATACCCTCCAAAGGGATGTCTATCAAAGGCACGGATAATGGCCAGTGATACCAAGCAGGAGGAGCAATGGGAATGCGAATCTCCCCTGTGACACTCCGAATGGCATGCTCTCCAAGATAGAGCTCCCAGCCTCCCTCCGTCAACATAGGAACTCTACGGGTCGATAAATCAAACTCCCGACCAGTGGGGAAACCTCCATCAAATTTGATGGTCAAGTGCTCGGATGTGTACGGCGTCCAGGTGATCAAGCCCGCCGTCAAAAGCTCCAAATTACAGACGAGCATGAGTGAATCCCTCAGCAACAGGGACCTCTATTAAAATGGAGTGATGCCATCTTCGTCCACATGGATAGGTCTCCAGACCTAATGCTAAAATGGGTCGTAGGCAAGGAAGCCTCTCAAATGTCCAAAGCTATCCATGCAAATATCAACAGTCCTTAGTCACCAAGACTGTCAAAAATAAGTGCAGAAATCAAAAAGGTACAGAAAGATGTACTCACCAGCAAAAACTGATGGAATCCTAACTAAGCCTCCGTCACACCATCCGAAAGCAGGCGCATGCCCCAGAGAAAATAGGCAAAGGTGTAGGAGCCCCAACCAAAGTCACTGAGGCATTCTACATGCTGAGTGGCGCTGATCAAAGCAAAGGACACCGTCAACGAGTTGTCCACCATAAAATAACCCCTGATGATTGACAAAAACAATCACCTCAGAATGCGATCTCTAGCCCTCCGATCATCAGGCGGAGGCAACTGCAAAGTCCCATCCTGGGCATCTATACTCAAGGGACCAGATCGAACTGCCTAACCCTTGAATGCCGACTGAGGGACTCCTAACAAAGATCTAACTGCGGTGGGCAAAATGTCAGACACGACAGGCACTGTCTCGCCCTCAAAATCAATGCCGATGATAAATCTCCAGTCCATAGGAGTCATCATCACCTCGTAATTAAGCAGATGAAGGGACTGAGTCTGGTGGAACCAGCGCTCAGACAAAGCCCTCATATACCCCCAAGGGCAACGACAGCGTAGGATCAAGAAGAAGGCTTGTAATCCTCAGCCATTTACAGTCTCCCTGTAATCCTCGTGTAGAGTCTGATAGAGGGAGTGCACACTAAACAAATTCCCTCGAGCCAGGGACCTGCATCAAAAATTAACCCATGTCAAAAACCTGTACCTTAAGAATGGTCAGAAGATGGGAAAAGAATCCAGAGGGTAGAAACACTTCAAGTCACCTCGTTGGCCTGAAGATATCTCGAAGGATGGCGACTCAAGTCGCCCAGCAACTTTTGTGTCTGCATAGCAATGCCTGGGACCTCAGCACGTGGAACCTGAGCTGGAACAGGAGCAACAAAAGTAGCCTCCTCATCATCAATGTCAATGGACTGCTCGTCCTGTGCTTGACGTATCCTGCTCTCTACCAATCTGCAAGGCGTCCTAGCTGGACGGGCCTGTGGGACGGCAGCAGCGGTAACCACTCCAGTGGTAATCGTGGCCATGATAATAGAATAAGTGATTCAGGGGGAGATTTCAAGAAGAGAAGGTACAACAATGAGAACGTGAAAGCATTGACAGCAGCACCAACATCAACTGTTTCTAGGGGAGGAGAACAACCGCCGGTAGTATGTTATAAACGCGGGCAAGAGGGACACATCAGCCCTAACTGCACACAACAATCCAAGGTATGTTATAACTGTGGAAAGGAAGGGCACATAGCTCGAGTGTGTCCTGTAGCGAAACCAAGTCCAGTAGGGATGGTGACTCCAAAGGCTATCCCTGACAAGTCAAAGTCAATGGTTCCTGGAAGAGCTTTTATCGTGACTGCCCAACAAGCAAGGAAACTAAACGAGGTTATTACGGGTAAGCTGATAATAAACTCTTGAGAAATTTATACTTTATTAGATACCGGTGCTACCCATTCTTTTATTTCACCTACTTGTGCTCAATGTTTGAACTTGACACCTGAGAAATTAGACTTTGACTTATCTGTTGAAACTCCGTTGGGAGAAACCTTCGTTACATCTACAGTTTATAAATCTTGCTAGATTCAAATTTGAACCCTCACCCTACCTGTTGATCTTATATCTTTAAAAATACTTGCATTTGATGTGATTTTAGGAATTGACTGGTTGACCACTTATCATGCCAAAATTGATTGTTTTTGTAAGGTTGTTAGTTTTTATATTCCTAACCAACCTATTGTGCGAATTCAAACAACCAAACCACTAAAATCAATTAATCTTATTTCAAGTCATAAAGTTATTCGTTTATTGAAAAATGGATGTCAAGCTTTCTTAGCCCATGTCACTGATCTAAACCAGAATACGTCAGGTTTAAATAATATTTCTGTTGTTAATGAGTTTCTTGATGTATTTCCTGAAGAACTTCTCGGTCTACCCCCAGAACGTGAAGTTGAATTCTTTATTGACCTTGAACCCGGTACAAAACCCATTTCTAAAACCCCATATCGAATGGCTCCTATTGAACTTCAGGAGTTAAAGGTCCAACTACAGGAGTTGTTAGACATCGATTTTATACGTCCTAGTACATCTCCTTGGGGTGCTCCTATTTTATTTGTAAAGAAGAAAGACGGGAGTGTGCGACTTTGTATTGACTATCGGGAGTTGAACCATATCACCATCAAGAATAGGTATCCGTTACCTCGTATTGATGACCTGTTCGACCAGTTGCAAGGTGCACAATTCTTTCAAAGATCGATCTTCATTCTGGATATCATCAGCTGAAGATTAAAACTGACGATATTTCAAAGACTGCTTTCAGAACTCGATACAGGCATTATGAATTCTTAGTCATATCTTTTGGATTAACTAATACTCCTGCTGCTTTTGTAGATATGATGAACCTTGTATTCAAGAAATATTTGGATCAGTTCGGGGTTGTCTTTATTGATGACATCCTCATCTATTCCAAAAGCCGTGAAGATCATGAGCAACACTTGAAGCTAGTACTTCAAAGGCTTCGTGAAAACAAGCTATATGCCAAGCTGAAGAAATGCGAGTTCTGGCTTGAGGAGGTAGCATTCCTTGGGCACGTGGTATCAAAACATGGAGTATCTGTTGACCCAGTGAAGATTGAAGCAATATAAAGTTTGGAGGAACCGAAGTTCGTGATCGAAGTATGTAGCTTTCTAGGCTTAGCTGGTTATTATCGGAGATTCGTGGAAGGATTTTCTCGAATCACTACTCCATTAACTCAGCTAACTCGGAAAGATACAAAATTTGTATGGAATGAGGAATTCGGGAAGATCTTTCAAGAGCTCAAGAGGAGACTCATTTTGGCACTTGTTCTGACAATACCATCTGGTTCGGATGGATTCGTCATTTACAGCGATGCTTCAGGCAAAGGGTTAGGATGTGTTCTCATGCAACATGGGAAAGTCATAACCTATGCCTTGCGATAACTCAAGAAATATGAGAGGAATTATCCTACTCATGATCTAGAGTTGGCAGCAGTCATTTTTGCATTGAAGATCTGGAGACACTACCTGTATGGGGGAGAACGTGGAGATCTATACGGATCATAAGAGCCTCAAGTATTTCTTCACCCAGAAGGAACTCAACATGCGGCAACGACGTTGGCTTGAGCTGTTGAAAGATTACGATGATACCATCCAATACCATCCGGGAAAAGCGAACGTGGTAGCTGACGCGTTGAGTAGAAGATCATATGCGGGAACAAATGCAATGCTTTCAAGGCCTATTTTGTGTGATTTACAAAAGATGGAGATAGAGTTCAAGACTCTGGGGACCCATGCGATGATGTCAAGTATACGCGTAGAACCAGCTTTGATTGATAAAGTCAAAGCTGCTTAAGCTACAGACCCGGAGCTGATGAATATGAGGAAGAACGTGCAAGAAGGTGCTATTCTAGAAGCAAGGATTGATGAATAAGGAATACTTCGAGTTAACTCTAGACTTTGTGTTCTTGACGATTCTAATTTGAAGTATAGAATCATGATGGAGGCACATAACACACCATATGCAATCCATCATGGAAGTACCAAAATGTATCGTGATCTTTGACATACATTTTGGTGGAGCAATATGAAGAGAGAGATCGCGGAGTTCATCTCGAGGTGTTTAACATGTCAACGTGTCAAGGCGGAGCATCAAGTGCCAAAGGGTCCATTGCAACCACTTGAGATTCCAAAGTGGAAGTGGGAACACATTACCATGGATTTCGTTAAGGGTCTTCACAAGGTCTCTCAAGGCGTAGATGCGATTTGGGTTATTGTTGATAGATAAACCAAGTCTGCTCATTTCTTGCCGATACGGGAGACTTATTCCCTTGAATGTCTTGCTCGTATGTACATGAATGAGATTGTGAGATTGCATGGCATGCCAGTATCCATAGTTTCAGATTGTGACCTAAGATTCACTTCACTATTTTGGGTCAGCTTGCAGAAAGCTATGGGCACGGATTTATGATTCAGTTCGGCATATCATCCATAAATGGACGGGCAATCGAAAAGGACTATCCAAACTCTTGAAGATCTATTGAGACTCTGTGTTCTAGACTTCAACGGGAGTTGGGATAAGTACCTACCATTGGTGGAATTCTCCTACAACAACAGTTATCAGGCAAGTATAGGCATGGCTCCATTCGAGGCGTTGTATGGACGAAAATGTCGTTCTCCAGTATGCTGGGACGAGGTGGGTGAAGTAACATTGTTGGGACTGGAGTTAGTACGTATGACTACGAAAAAGATTCAAATGATCCGACAACGTATACAAACTACACAAGATCGACAAAAGAGTTATGCTGATCTTCATCGAAGGGACGTGGAGTTTAATGTCGAAGATCATGTATTATTACGTGTTGCTCCATGGAAAGGAGTTACGAGATTCGGAAAGAGAGGAAAGCTCAACTCACGATTCATTGGTCTATTTGAAATCCTTGACCGAGTAGGAAATGTGGCCTATAGACTCGCCTTACCTCCAAGCATGTCTCATGTTCATAAAGTTTTTCACATATCTGTGCTTCGTAAATATGTGAAAGATTCAAACCACATTATTAAGTTATAAGCAGACGAGATAGCCAAAGATTTAACATACGAGGAGGTGCCTGTCAACATCTTGGAAAGGAAAGAATATATCCTACGCTCAAAGGTTATACCTCAAGTTAAAGTTTTGTGGAAGAACTATGATATCGAGGAAATGACCTGGGAGTTAGAATCAAAAATGAAAGCGAGGTATCCTCACCTTTTTGACATACCAGGTACGTAAGTCAATTTCGCGAACGAAATTTCATAAGGAGAGAGGTTGTAAGACCCCAAATTTTTTGAATAAAGATTTAAATTTCTTTATATATTATTTTAAAATAGTAAGGTGTTGATTTGATAAATGTGATAAGTTATGGGTGAGATGTGCAAAGTTTACAAAGTAAGCAAGCGATTATAAAATATTCATTGTGTCGGGGAATATTCGTTTGGTCGAGGAATATTCTTTTTATCGGAGAATATTCGTACGACGACGCAGTCATTGGTGGACCCCACAATGGAATGAATGTCGGATATAAAAAGCGACAGAAGTAACCTTTTTATAAAAATAACTGCGTAGTTTTTACCGTTAGTACTGTTGAAATACCCAGTTGTTAAAATATAGTAATACGCGGTGTTGCACAGTAGCACACGGTATTGCACAGTATTTCAAATTATTGATTCTTACGTAGGAAGACACTTACTCAATTATTGTTACAGTAATTACTGTTTAATATTTTATATTATTGATTCAATAATTGCATAATATTTTATTGGTTCAATATTTGCTACGTTGATATTTGATATCAATAAGTGCTACTTTGCTATTTTATATTAGTGATTCAATAATTGTCATTGCACAGTATTTCAAATTATCAAATCAATAATTCATATTATTTGAATAATATTAGTAGATAGCATTATTGGCAATGTCTAAGGAAGTTCTGTCTAGGAAATGAGTTGATTAATTGCGCGCCAGTAAAGAAAAATACTTATTGGAAGACCCCCTCTTTCCTGGGAACGACCTGGTTGTCAATATTGTAGTTCTGTAATATCATTTGTGAATAATTAATTTTTGATATATATGATAAGGAAATATTTATTCAATGTAGATTTTTAACGGAGGAATTTTTTAGCATGTGACATTGGTTGAAAGTTGGTATTTTATCTTTTCTGATAAAATAATTCATTCAAATATGTTATTATAATATTACAATATAGTAGTATGATGTGATTATATAATAGTATGATTTTTATAATTAGAATGGTAACATTATTATAGTAAATTCATGGTATAAAAGTTAAACGAGGTGGAAGAGTGCAAATTGAATTTGAACTCTTATAATGCAAACAATGATGTCATCGGAGCGATGAGGTAAGCAAGGATGTCATCAGAGCGATGAGGTAAGCAATGATGTCATAGGATCGATGATGTAAGCGATGATGTCATAAATTATGGCGAAAATACTATTTTACCCTTACTCAGCCGAGCCTATAAATAGAAGCTCATTTCTTCATTATTTCTCACCAATTCACTAAAGCTATAGAGAGAGAAAGTATAGATAGAATAAGAGAGAAAGAAGAAGAGTATTCTGCTATTACACTAGTGCAGTCTCAAAATTTTTAAGGTAAGGGGTATTATTTCTTTCGTATTCATGAAGAGAGTTATTTTCTTTCAATACTCGTAAGGGTTGTTATTCCATTCTTTATTATTCTGTTGGAATAACCTGTCTACGCGGACTACCGCATGCATGGTGAAATCTTGTTGTTATTCCATTCTTTATTATTCTGTGGGAATAACCTATCTACACGGACTACCGCATGCCTGGTGAATAACCCTTCGTATTTAATTGTTATTAAATTGTGAAAATAATCTGTCTAAGCGAACTACCGCCTGACATGTGAAAATCTTATTGCATTTTTGTATATTGTTTCATTTCATATTCCTAACTCTAAACTTACTATGGTAAGTATTGCTTCTATAATTCCTGAAATGATCATAAATTCCTTAAGTTTTGCGCTTAATCTATCAATGGAATATTGGTCTGAACTTTTTTGTGAAATTTTTATATTTTTCATGTCGAGTTACTATTCACGAGTTACTATTTATGGGGTACTATTCACGATAAATTTCTTTTTTCTTCCAAATCATCTTTGAATAGATCCAGGTTTTGATCTTCATTCTTGAACTCTGGATAAATTCTCTAATATTTGTCCTTTATCTCACTGGATTCGTTATTCGTATTGTTTTTCATAATCCTCAGTCCTAAATGGTGATATAACTGAATATCTTTGGCCTGTAGTGCAAAGATGAATGATTACTTGATGAATATCTTTGGCCTGTAGTGCAAAGATGAATGATTACCTGATGAATATCTTTTGCCCGTAGTGCAAAGATGGACAGATGTTAAGATGAACATGACCAACTGGTGATACAAATGAATATCTATGGCTCGTAGTGCAAAAGATGAATATTTGATTGGAGATGTATATTGATTCATGTTACAGGGATAAAATATTGATGATGGACTTTTAAATCAAAGAAGATTGTAGACATCATTATCTACTTAACTCTTCTAATGAATTGTTATTTTTGATGCGAATATTGATCTAAAATGTGTTGTCCATAATATTTTATCTGATTTATTGAAGGCTAACGATAATTTATTTTTCATTATCTTAGTAATAATATTCTTTACTGGGCTAGTTGAGCTCACCCTTTTCTTCCATTGTTCTCTTCAGGAAATGAGAATATCGTGGGTACTAGTCGGGAAATGAAGTGATGGTCCGAGTTAGAGCTGTAAAAGTCCTAAATTATTTTTATTTAAATAGTGTGATAATAAATGTAATGAGGACCTAGTTTGAATATTTATATTTTCTACATGTCTGTATTGACACTCACAGTTGTGTGGTCATATTTTGCACGACCGTTTGATATGAAAAATTATATTTGGATTCTGTACCATGTATTTGTCGACTCAGAATAGGTTGAGTATTGAACCTATTTTTGGGGCGTCACAACTTAACACCGACCAGGTTATCCTCCTTGTGAGAGGGACACACAACATACATTCGCATACATCGTGCCTTACCATTTTTGCTATCAATGACAGTTTGTGCGAAGCACTAATATTGGTGTGAAGCGCTAAAGCAGAAAAGCATTCATTCACATTCATTCAATGTAAAGACGAAGCATTCACTCATCTATTGACTGTGGAGATGCAGGATGTCACGCATTCTATAGTTTTAAAAGGAAAATGTTTGAAAAGATTAGAAAGTGGCCTAAGCCCTCTACTGTCCCCAGCAGAGTCGCCACCTGTCGATGTTGGAAAATTTAAGAATCCCGCGGGTCGGTTCGTAACCCGGGTTTCCTCAAATCGATCTTTCTAAGTTCTCTCTACCATTATTCTTTTTATTTAGGAAAAAGATTTTGAAGGGTTTTTTAGGAAGGAGGCCAACATGTATTTATGTCGACGATTTGAATGTTTTAACAGAGTCGTCAGTTGGTAGATTTGAAAATGGTTGTACCAACTCAACCGAGTTTGATTTGAAAAGAGGCCCAATTGCTGGACACTGTCGAAACTTGATCTTTGAAATTTGAGTTTTGAGTTCGGGGACTTGGTTAAGTGTGGGGAAGGTGTTAGGCACCCCACGACTCCCGTGTAAACACGGTACCACATCTTTTAAAACTGTGAACGCGTGAGTGAATGCTGTTTGAAAATTGGGCCTATTAATTTGATTGATTTGAAAGTAATGCTTCGCCTCGTTGAACCTATATATGAAGAGTTTGATTTGACTTTGAAAATCAGTCTTTGATTTGATTTGCAAAAGCATTTTGATTAGATTTGGAAAATCATTTAAATTGAATTGACCGTGATGTTTTGAATGTTGTTTATCAAACCCCTACGCTGACCTAAGAATTGAAGCCTTTTGATACTTCCAAATTTTATCTTTTATAGCCTTAAGGCTGTATGCAAATGGTGATTTGCCAAGCTGCGAAGCATCCTCGACCACAGAAATATACTAGTGTCGGTCTCCTCATGGGTATAAAAACCATCGGAGGGACACTGACATGACAATTGACATTTTTTCATTATATTGAGACCTTAAATCCAGATAACCGTTTTAAGGTCCGTGTATGTACATTTTATAGAAAAACTAGCAGGATACATCTGTAAACTGGAGTTTGTCCATCGTGGGAATCAGATCCCGATCGATTTGATCGTGAATCCAATGATTCCTAGGCTCACATATGAGTAGCCAGTAAACCTGCATAATTCAAATTTGCACAGAAATGGACATATATGCATCATCACGTCACAATGGAACCAAAGATTCATCAATAAATTCTGGCTACGGATGGCCAAAGCGTCTCGTTCCCACTAGATAGCAATCTAAGGGACGCGAGTTTTCTTTCAAAGCTGAAACTATAAAAATAACTAGATTTAAAGAAATATCAGCCCTTATAGCTTCCAAGTTCTGTCAGGACCTGTTTGAACCGTTGAAAGCTAGAATTGGTGAGATTTGGATAAATCTAGTTCGCCTATAGATATGTCAGTGCAGATTCATATACAAATGAATATTAAATGCAATAGTTGAATAAATTGAGTAAAGCAATATATATATATATATATATATATATATATAATTGTATATACAAAAGCTGTAAAAGGGCGATGAATTTTCACTCGCAAGCCCGGACTTGAATTGAAATATATATATATATATATATTTATAAAAAACTGTAAATAGCCACGAAATAATCCATGTTGTGATAGAAAATATATATATATATATTGATAGAAATGTAGTCAACCAGGACTGATATGAATACTAGTTATGGTGAAATTCACTTATATATGCGTAAATATATATATAAGCGGTAAACCACCACGGATTTGACATCCGGTCTTGACAGAATTGAAATATTAGTACATTTGTAGTTAAATATATAAAAAAAGGGCCAAACCCGGACTGGGAAGACAACCCAGTCCGGCAGAGTTGCCAAAAATGTGTGTGCTAGTGCATTGAAGCTGCTGGAGCTAACGGATCGTCAATCCGAGTTATAGAAATATAAAAAACTATGTTTATGTACAGAAATGTACTAAATTTTGACAAAAACGGCCACGGAACTAAGCTCCAGGCATATTTAGAAGATGAAACTTCATGTGTAAGTGGAAAACAGTGCAAAGTAGTAGTATTGGCTTTCTGATCGTAAAAATTCTTACAATGGACTGCGATATGGGCTTTTTACCAAATCGTAGGCTTTAAACGTCCAAATCTACCGGTGGTTTTTTGATATGTGGTAGTATATGGGTTTGTCTACGTGTTGGAGTAAAAATATTTGGGTTTGGAAGAGATGTAAAAGTCAAAATATCAGACAGACAGAGCTTCGCTGCATTTCAAAATATCATATATACGTGTGCCTCTCGAGTTGATGCCGGGGATGATTGACGGCCCGATATTGATATCGAGATTGATCGGTATCTCCCGGGTTGCTACCGGGGCTAATTTGTACCTCTCTGGTTGCTGCCGAGGCTGATTTGAAGGCCCGATATTGAGATCGAGGTTTGAACAGATGGTCCGATTGGAGATCAGGGTTAATTTGACAATCCGATTAGAGATCGGAGCTGGATAGACGGTTCGATTGGAGATCGGAGCTGGATAGACGGTCCGATTGGAGATCGGAGCTGGATAGATGGTCCGATTGGAGATCGAAGCTGGATTGATGGTCTGATTGACTATCGGAGCTGGATAGATAGTCCGATCAGAGATCAGAGCTGGATGGATTGTCTGATTAGAGATCGGAGCTGGATAGACGGTCCGATTGACTGTCGGAGATGGATAGATGGTTTGATCGACTATTGAAACTGGATAGACGGTCCGATTGGAGATCGGAGCTGGATAGACGGTCCGATTGGAAATCGTAGCTGGATAGACGGTATAATTGACTATCAGAGCTGGATGGACGGTCCGATTGACTATCGGAGCTGGATTGATGGTCCGATTGACTATTAGAGCTGAATTGAGTACCGACATTGGTGATCGAATTTGGCTAAATTACCTATATTAGGGATCGAATTTGACTGGAATACCTATATTGGGGATCGAATTTATGTTACCGATATTGGGGATCGGATTTAGATTTAAGGACTGGCATTGACGGCCGGTTTTGAGTTAAAGGACCGACATTGGCGGCCGGATTTGAATTGAAGGACCGACATTGGTGGCCGAATTTGAATTGATTGACGATTTTGCCCTCCTACCGTGTTAGTATTAGGGCAAGGAAAATTTCGAGTGTCTACACATATTATACATATAATTATATAACATGTATAACTGACAACTTAATACATATATTAATATCATATAATTGTCATTTAATATATAAGTTATAATTTTTGAATTTTAAAAGCCATAAGGCTTGTTTGGCAAAACAACTTTATTTTAAAACTAGCTTTTTAGTAGTTAAGTCCATGTTTGGTAAAACAGAGTTAAAAGAGGTGCAAGGGCCTTGTTTGGCAAAACCCTTTAAAAACAGTTTTAAGGGTCTTGTTTGGTAAAACTAATTTAAAAACCCTTTTTATTCTTTTAATAAATCATTTAGCACATATTTTTAATGTTACACTTTAATTAATTAAATCTTAACATTCTAATTTAATTAATTAAAAGCTAACATCAATTAAGCACATAAAAATTGCCACATAACAATTATAATTACTCGCTAATTATAATATTATGTAACAATTACCACATAAACTTCATATAATTTAATTATCTAAATTTAATTAGAACTATACCATAAAATCAATATACATCAATTAAATTAAATATTAAATATTCATTTAATTAATATATTACACTTAATTAAATTACTCAACAACAATCACATAATTCATTTATTTAACTCAATAAATAAATAAATTAAAATATTTATTTAATTTAATAAATATTAAAATTAATATATTAAAATTGTCATTCGTTACAATATCCCCTTTTCTCAATTATGAATTAATCAAGTGTTCACACTATTTATCTTCCAATGAGATTAATAACCCTAGATAACCGCGATCGCAAATGACCCAAAATTCTCCTTAAGTATAAATCTAATGCGACGATCGCCAACAAAAGATCCTAGCTAACATACAACCTAGAACTATCAGTCTAGATTTAATATGATAGAAGCATGAAGAATGAGAATTAGATTATTCCAAACAATAATTACACAATCAGGAATTATTTAACTTGTTTTCTGAAAACCTTAACAATATTTCAAAGCTTGACCACAATAAAATATCAATAATTGCTATGTTGATTAGAAATACATCGTTTGCTTAATATATGACTTAATCTAGCAGATGATATCAATTTACTAATTTAATCCTGCAGAAACCAAATTAGTCAATTACATAGCATACATGAAAGTTTGTATAGATAATCAGAATAAATCTCAATATGAAAGAATAAATAGAATAAAATTGATTAAATCATTAATTGATAATAAGGTTCAACATCCATTTAGAATTGAATAAAAGAACTTAGCCAGACATGCTTTGATGAAATCAGTAGCCTCTCATAGTTCCAAGATGAGAGATGAAATATAAGATCCCCGATCCCCAAAACCTAAGAAAATAACTCATATAAATAGCCTAGACAAACCATAATACAATAAGTCAAGTCTGCAATCCTATTTCTAATCAACTTTATATTCTAAAGTAACTAAATCTGGTAAATCCTGTCAGGCACTCGCGCTCAGCGCTTGGGTCTTCACTATAGTCGCGCGGTTAGCGCCCGACATGCAGTGACTTCATCTCAATATCGCACGGTCAGCGCTCCTTTCAACACTAATGGCGCGCTGTCAGCGCTTGGCTGGAAGCAACTGTGGTCCAAACTCGGCATTAAAATCTCAATAATCTTCACATTTTCCTCGTTTCATCTCCATTTTGACCAGAAACCCATAAACAAACATATTAAGCCCTTATTAACAACCAAACATGCAATAGACTACGCATAAAGGAATCAAAATAAATGAATATCATGCACTCGTCAAATGCATCTTGGGCTCAATGCATCATGCTCGCATGCATGAATAACGAGTTTCAGCATCAACATGAAAATATGGATGCTCCTACTATGTTGCTTCACCTCAAGGAGTTGTATGGTGAACAAAGTAGGACTGCAAGATATGAGATATCTAAGGAGCTCTTCCGATCTCGGATGACCAAGGGCACTGCTGTTGAGACTCATGTCCTAAGGGTGATCAATTTGATTGAACGCCTTGGACAACTTGGGTTCGTCATGGATGGGGAGTTGAGTCAAGACTTGGTCCTGTAGTCAATCCCTAAGACCTTCTCCCAGTTCGTTGTTAATTTCCACATAAATAAGTTAGATGTCAGCTTGCCTGAATTACTTAACATACTGAAAACTGCAGAAGGTCATTTCCCATCCAAAAAGAACCATGTCTTAATGGTGGATGATTCTTCCAAGAAAAAGAAGAGGCTCAAGGTATCTTCTGAAAAGAAGAAATCTAAGAAGGCTAAAGGCAAGGTGAACACAAAAGAACCAAAGAAACCTGATATAGCTGGCAAAGGAATGTGCTTCCATTGCAACGAGCCGGGTCATTGGAAGAGGAACTGCAAGAAGTTTCTGGCAAAAAAGAAGCTTGGAGAAGCTTCGACTTCCAATCAAAGTTTGTTCATGATTGAAATTAATTTTTTAGAAAGTCAAAATTCTACTTGGGTATTGGATACCGCCTGTGGTTCTCACATATATAATACTGTGCAGGGACTGGTCAGAAATAGAAAGCTGAACAAGGATGAGGTTGTCTTACGAGTGGGAAATGGAGCAAAGGTTGCTGCATTCTTTGTAGGCACTTATTGTTTAACATTGCCTACGGGCAAGTCCATTTATTTAAATAATTTTTATTTTGTTCCGAATATCATTAGAAATATTATTTCTATTTTCGTATTAGATATGGATAGATTTGAAATTATAATAAAGAACAACAGTTGTTCTATTTATAAAAGCAATGTTTTATATGGTTTTGGTAATTTGTGAAATGTTATATACTTGACTTGCATGAAAATATACTTCAAATGGAATAAACTAAGAAAAGAAAACGAGTTGATGTTAATTATACCTATATGTGGCACTGTAGACTCGATCATATCAATGAAACAAGATTATTCAAGTTGCATAAGGATGGGCTCTTAGAGCTATCGGATTATGAATCATATCCAACTTGTGAATCTTATCTCATGGGTAAAATGATTAAATCTTCTTTTAGTGGAAAAGGAGAAAGAATTAAAGAGTTGTTAGCGTTGGTTCACACAGACGTTTGTGGACCTATGACAATGAATGCACGGGGAGGGTATTCTTATTTTATTACTTTCACTGATGATCACTCAAGATTTGGATATGTGTATTTAATAAAATACAAATCTGAATCATTTGAAAAGTTCAAAGAGTTCAGAAGTGAAGTAGAGAAACAAACTGGCAAAAGTATCAAAATTCTTCGATCAGATCGAGGTGTTAAATACTTAAGCGGTGAGTTTCTTAATTATCTCAAAGAAAATGGTATAATCTCACAATGGACTCTACCAGGTACACCACAGTTAAATAGAGTATCTGAACGGAGAAATCGAACATTGTTGGACAAGGTTCATTCCATGATGAGTTTTAATGATTTTTTAATTTCATTCTGGGATCATGCCATAGAAACGACTACATATCTACTAAATAAGGTTCCCTCAAAATCCGTTCCCAAGACTCCATATGAGATGTGGACAGGGAGGAAACCTGGTCTTAAGCATGTTAAGAATTGGGGATGTCCAGCTTATGTGAAAAAGGTTTCAAAATGATAAGCTTGGGATAAGATCTGATAAGTGCACATTTGTGGGATATCCTAAAGAAAGTTTGGGATACTATTTCTATAATCCTACTTAGCAGAAGGTGTTTGTTGCGAAACATGCTGCCTTCTTGGAAAAGGAGTTTATCCTTGAAGGGGCTAGTGCGAGGAAAAATAGATCTTGAAGAAATTCAAAAACCACAAACCACTATAGATCAATTGGATGACCCTGTCCAAGTAGAACACCTACTGTAGAACACCCTATTCATAAATCTGGAAGAGTACCGAAGATATCTGAAAGGTATGGATTCGTCATAGAGGATGACGATGAGGTACACGTCATGAATGATGATGATCCAATGAATTATGAACAGGCTATGAGTAATAAAAACTCAAGAAAATGGTAGATGACCATAAAATCTAAAATGGATTTTTGAAGCAATGCACAATACCATTTGGATTTTACTTGCGATTGCAGCTTATTATTACTAGATCTGGAAAAATGGACGTGGAGACGCCCTTCCTCAAATATACATTATTAGGGGAGAATGTATATATGATACAGTCAGATGGATTTGTTTCAATGGTTGAAGCAAATCATGTATATGAGCTACAACAATCCATTTATGGGTTGTAGCAAGCTTCTCAAAGATGGAACATTTATTTTGACGTGACAATCAAAGAGTTTGATTTTATCAAAAACGAGAATGAACCAAGTGTGTACAAGAAGGTTAGTGGGAGTGCTATTTCATTACTTGTATTATATATTGATGATATATTACTGATAGGGAATGATATTCCTATGCTACAATCGATCAAAATAAAGTTGTCTAAACATTCCTCCATGAATAATTTGGATAGAACATCCTACATTGGGGATATAAATCTGTATAGATAGATTTAAAAGGATGTTCGGCTTAACCCAAGGAACGTATATTCATTAGATGCTAAAGGCGTTTAGCATGGCAAACTCCGAAAAGGTGTCTCATGATGATGAGTCATAGAGTGTATCTCTCTAAAATTGTCCTCAATAAAAGATAGATCGTATGAGTTACTATCATGTATGCAATGAAATATACGAGACTTGATGTTGATCAGTCATATTCTAGAGAAGATAACTGTAGGACAGTGATAAACATCCTAAAGTACTTAACTGACACTAAGGATGTCATCATGACATGATGGGTCTGAATTAAGCTAGAGGACTAAACAGACTCAAGTTTTCAGGCTGACCAAGACGACAACAAATCCACTTTAGGGTAAGTCATTACCTTGAAAGGAGGTGCAGTTAATTGGAAAGGTTCCAAACAGCAAAAGGTTACTAGTTTAGTGACAAAGACAAAGTATATAACTGTAAGTGAAGCTGCAAGTTGATGTTTCGGATGAAAAGTTCATTACAGAACTAGAAATAGTTCCTAAGTCTCATCTTGAATCCAAACATGTGTTGCGATACTTTGATTAAAGAAGTCATTGAAAGAAGAGACGTCACCTTGGAGCGTGTAGACTCTCAAGACAACATTAGATCCATTTACTAAAGCTTTAACACAACAACAATTTGATCGTCACTTAGAGAAGATGGGTATGAGATACTATGGCGATTGGCTTTAGTGTAAGTGTGAGATTAAAAGTAGTGTGCATATAAGTCAATCATGTATGATGATAAAGCATATACTTTGTATACGATCTTATACTTTTATTAATAAAAGTATTTATTTATTAAAGGCATTTAATTATCTACATGATGCTGTTTTTATAATATGTAAATAACCCATAGTTTTAAGCAATGATTTTAGAATCATGATGTTGATCATGCTAATGGGATCTAAATTCTTAGAAAGCTTAAAACTAAACTAGTTCTCAATTGTTGGATTACTAAAAAGGGGATTAGTATATCCGGATAGATTTGTGCATATGTTGCTTGCTCATTGGATGAGGATGATTGATCTCATGATCATTTATGTGGAGACACTAAAGCAAGTATGTAGGTGCTTATTGGAGAATAAGTTCACTGAACGTGACTCGCTATGGAATACCTAATAGAGTTTTACTTGTCTGTCAATAAAAATTCTTAATGTGATTGTAGTGCAAGTGATCCTTGGACTTGAGATCATCATAGTATCTTATATGTAATGAATTATACTTTGACTTATTCCTTAAGACCCTTCGGGTATATCAAAGGGTATGCTTGGTTATAATAAGTTACATATGGAGATAATGAATGATCATTAAAGAATCTACCACCTCTAGTAAAAGAAAAGATATGTCCTATGTGATTCATTAAATGACAACCTAGTAGTCCTTGGCCAAGGCAGAATGAAATTAGAAAGGAGTTTCTAATTTGTATTATTTGGAGTTGTGTATTTTCTAATCGAAATACATATAATTAAATAAAATAAGACTTGACAGTAATTCCATGTCTTATATTTAATTGGGACATTGTATGGTGGAAGAATTAAATTATACGGTAACTATTTACTCACAGGTTCTTTTATGATTAATGTTGAAATCTATATTATCTAGAAAGTCGTTCATCGCTAGGAATGCTTATCCCTATTGTAGAATAAATATTATTTATTTAAATAAATTATTAGTTTAATTTATTTATTTAAATAAGATTAGAATTATTTTAATTGATTTATTCACAACTAGTTTAATATGGAGAACCTAAAGGGTCACACCATAAAAGGAAGAATAATTATTTAAGAAGGTAATGCCATAATCGTAATAATACATGAAGTATAATTAATTTAATCTATGGTGATAGAATAAATTAAATAACTTAATGTTTATTATTTAATATTTTAAAAATATTAAATATAAATTAATAAGAGGAGTATTATTAATATTATTATAATCATTATTATTTTAATTTCTAAATGAGTTTAAGAATTAATTTAATATTAGTACTCTCATTTATTCCTAATAAGATTAGGAGACAAATTAATTAAATGAATTTAATTAATTATTCCCAATGTGGTGGGAAGCATAAATTAATTAAAGAATTTTAATTAATTAAATGAAACCCGATGTCTAATAGGATTAGAAGGGTTGACCAATATCTATAGAAGAGGAGTCTTATAATAGATATCAGTTGATACAATTTCAATTGTTGGAGAGTACTTATTTTCTATAGAGGATAGAAAACTAGGGTTTAGCTAACCACCATCCTTCTTGATAATTCATCTTCCTTGGTGGATCACCTCTAGAGGCCAAACACTTGGGTGGCTAACGTTGATCAAAGGAAGGAATCTAACCCGGATAATTTAAGGAGATCAAGACGAACAAGAAGTTGAACTTGTACCTGTGAAAGCTTCGTTCTACAAGGGTATGATTCCATAACTTCTTATTTATCGTTTTAAATTAATAATTTGCATAAAGGATGATCCGGGTAATAGTTTTGTAGAAATTTTTTAAACTCTGATATACTATGCTTTTGCTAATTTTTGTAATCTGATTGCGTTACGATTTCGTACAAACCCAACACCACCCACCCAACACCACCCCCACCCCCCATCCCACCCAAAAAAATAATATTTATTGATTATGTATACACCCCCACCGGCCCACCACCCTGCCCCCACCCCCCACCCCCAAAAAAATATTATTTATTGATTATGTATACATTTCCACGACCCCCGCCCCACCCACCCCATCCTCCAAAAAAAATAATATTTACTGATTATTGCAATAAAATTCTCAATAATTTCATTAATTTTAATTAACATAATAATTATTAATGTAATTTTTTTTGGAATATAATCACAAAATTAATGTTTTTAATACTCAAATTAGTCACATCAATTAAAATTTTTAGTTTAAAACTTGGGTCTAAAAAATTAAACTAAGAATCTTGTAGAATAACATAAATTAAGATTTTAGTGAAACTATATTTTAAAAATAAGTCGACTTAAATTCGACCCATATCCATTTAAATACAAACCACATAACCCATATGAAATATAGGTAATATGGTTTTGGTTCCAAAACCAACCCAAACCTATTTTATGTAACCCAAAACCAATCCAAACCTATTTTTTGTCAGGTCTAACGGTGATAAACATCCTAAAGTACTTAACTGACACTAAGGATGTCATCATGACACATGATGGGTCTGAATTAAATTAGAGGACTAAACAGACTCAAGTTTTTAGACTAACCAAGACGACATCAAATCCACTATAGGGTAAGTCGTTACCTTGAAAGGTTGTTCAGTGAATTGGAAAGGTTCCAAACAGCAAAAGGTTGCTGGTCTAGTGACAAAGACAAAGTATATAACTATAAGTGAAGCTACAAGTTGATATTTCAGATGAAAAGTTCGTTACAGAACTAAGAATAGTTCCTATTTCTCATCTTGAATCGAAACATGTGTTGCAGCACTTTGAATAAAGAAATCATTGAAAGAGGAGACGTCACCTTAGAACATATAGACTCTCAAGACAACATTGCAGATCCATTTACTAAAGCTTAAACACAAAAACAGTTTGATCGTCACTTAGAGAAGATGGGTATGAGATACCATGGCGATTGGCTTTAGTGCAAGTGGGAGATTGAAATTAGTATGCATACAAGCCAATCATATATGATGATAAAGCATATACTTTGTAAACGATCTTATTTATTTATTAATAAAAGTATTCATTTATTAAAGGCAATTAGTTATTTACATGATGCTGTTTTTATAATATGTAAATAACCTATAGTTTTAAGTAATGCTATTAGAATCATGATGTTGATCATGCTAATGAGAACTAAATTCTTAGAAAGCTTAAAACTAAAATAGTTCCCAATCGTGGGATTACTAAAAAGGGGATTAGTAAATCCGAATAGATTGGTACACATGTTGCTTGCTCATTGGATGAGGATGATTGATCTCATGATCATTTGTGTGGAGACACTAAAGCAAGTACGTAGGTGCTTATTGGAGAATAAGTTCACTGAACGTGACTCGCTATGAAATACTTAATGGAGTTTACTCGCCTGTTAATAGGAATTCCTAATGTGATAGTAGTACAAGTGATCCTTGAACTTGAGATCATCATAATATCTTTTATGTAATAAATTATACTTTAACTTATTCCTTAAGACCTTTAGGGTATATCAAAGGGTATGCTTGGGTATAATGAGTTACATATGGAAATAATGAATAAAAAATAAAGAATCTACCACTTCTAGTAAAAGAAAAGATATGTCCTATGTGATTCGTTAAATGACAACTAGTAGTCCTTGGCCAAGGCAGAATGAAACAAGAAAGGAGTTCCTAATTTGCATTATTTGAAGTTGTGCATTTTTCAATCGAAATACATATGATTAAATAAAATAAGACTTGACAGTAATTCCATGTCTTATATTTAATTGGGACATTGTATGGTGAAAGGATTGAATTGTACGGTAACTATTTACTCAAATGTTTATTTATGATTGATGTTGAAATCTATATTATCTGAAAAGTCGTTGATCGCTAGGGAGGCTTATCCCTATTGTAGAATAAATATTATTTATTTAAATAGATTATTAGTTTAATTTATTTATTTAAATAACATTAGAATTGTTCTAATTGATTTATTCATAACCGATTTAATATGGAGAACCTAAAGGGTTATACCATAAAATGAAGAATAATTATTTAATAGGGTAATAGTATAATCGTAATAATGCATTTTGTGTAATTAATTTAATCTATGGTGATAGAATAAATTAAATAGCTTAATATTTATTCTTTAATATTTTGAAAATATTAAATATAAATTAATAAGAGAAGTCTTATTAATATTATTACAATTATTATTAATTTAATTTCTAAAGGGGTTTAGAAATTAATTTAATATTAGTACTCTCACATATTTCTAATAAGATTAGGAGGCAAATTAATTAAAAGAGTTTAATTAATAAATCTCAATATGATTAGGAAGCCTATTTAATTAAAGGAGTTTAATTAATTAAATGAAAACCTATTTCTAATAGGATTAGAAGGGTTAACCAATATCTATATAAGAGGAGTCTTATGTTAGATATCAGTTGATGCAATTCTAATTGTTGGACAGTACTCTTTTTCTATAGAGGATAGAAAACTAGGGTTTAACCAACCACCCTCCTTTTTGGATAATTTCTATTCCTTGGTGGATCACCTCTAGAGGCCAAACACTTGGGTGGCTAACTTGATCAAAGTAAGGAATTTAACCCGGATAATTCAAGGAGATCAAGACGAACAAGAAGTTGAACTTGTACCTGTGGAAGTTTCGTTCTATAAGGGTATGATTCCATAACTTCTTATTTATCGTTTTAAATTAATAATATGCTTAAAGGATGATCTGGGTAATGGTTTTGTAGAAATTTTTAAACTTTGATATATCATGCTTCCGCTAATTTTTACAATTTGATTGTGTCATGATTTCGTACAAACCCAACACTTAACCCACTTTTGCTGAGGTGATTTAGAGACTTTGTCCAGGTTATGGAGCCAGATATACCAGGCATTTCTAGTAGGGTCTCTGCAGGCGTGAGGCGGAGGAGAGCTTCTGATGTTCCCCAGCCCCGTCCAACCCGGCCGCCTAGCCATTTGGCTGAGTCTGTGATTCGTCCGATTCGGGCTGAGATGCCAGATGATGTGGACGACGAGGATGCGTCATTTGTAGATCCTGTTCCAGCTCATGCTCCACGTAGGGAGCTTCCAGCTATCATTGTACCATTTCTGGAGCTTTTGGACGATTTGAGACGCCATCCATTGATATACATTAACACCAATGAAGTGACTGAAGTTTTCATTTTGGACATTCATCTCTTTTTCCATTTCAGGGCATATGTTTACTCTAGATTTGCTATTTGATTCATGTTCCCGGCTTTACACAGCCCAGGGGGAACAGGTTCAGCGTCCATTCTTTATATCATACTCTACATCCGAAGTATCAGGCCATTGTCAACACTTGGGGGTTCGAGGCCTTCTTTTCTATTCCTCCCCGTCTTTGCCCCTGGGGTTATCTGAGGGCATTATCTGAGCACTGGTTCCACCAGACCCAGTCTCTCCATCTGTTAGACTGTGAGGTGATGATGACACCGATGGACTGGCGATTCATCACAGGGATAGAGTTTGCATGGGAGCCAGTGCCTATGGTGGCTGACATTTCATATACTGCCGTTAGATCCCTTTCAGGAGTTCCTGCGACGGCCATCAAGGGTCGGATTGTCCGTTTAGCTCCCTTGAGTATGGATGCTCAAAGCGGGGTTTTGACTGAGCGTATGCCTAATGATCAGAGGTTAGAGATTGCATTCTTCGGCGACTATTCTTGGTGATCATTAGTGGTTATTTCATTATAGACAACTCCTCGATGGTATCTTTCTCTCTGGTTAGTGCTACTCGATACGTGGAGCGCCTTAGGAATTTTGATTGGGGCACCTATACCTTCACATATTCTCTTTGTGGGATGAGCCTACACTTTGAGGGTGTGATGGAGGCTTGTCTAGGTTTTTATCCCTTCCTGCTGGTGAGTAATTTTTCTTTCACCTTTCATTTTTCATCACTTGTGTTTAACAGTTTTATCACTGAGGTCATTTGATCTTTGCACTGCCAATTTTGGGCATATGAGAGGCTCCCTTGCCTACACTGAGCCACTACTTGGGGTTTGGAGACCTATCCGCGGGGCTGGCATTGACATTATTCCATTTTAACGGAGGTCTCTGTAGCAAAGGGGTTCACCCATTCTCGCTTGCATCTAGAGATGTTGACTACCAACTCTATCACATGAGTTCCTTACACCCAACACTATCTGACAGTAGGGTTCGAGGATGGCTTTTCGACCTGCATAAAGTTTACATTGGCCACTCGTCGGATTCCCCTTTTGACCGAGGGAGGTTGGGAGCTCTACTTGGGAGAGAGCGTTATTTAGAGCATCACGAGAGATATCTGCATTCCCTTTGTTCCTCCTGCTTGGCATCATTGGCCCTTAGCTCAGCCAATCACAGATATTCCCCTGATGGGCATAGATGGCTTTACCCTGTCAGAGGGGTCCTCATAGTCGGGGGCCATTTTATCGCTGGTGGAGTCCTCGCACTGTTGGAGCTCAAACTCGTGCTACCCAATTTATGGCAGACATTGTGCCAGGGTTTATTATGATGACAGACTGGATAGCTTGCCTCAGAGAGCCCATTCATTTGGAATAGATTTAAGGATTGACCAAGCGGTTGGAGAGGGCTCAATTTTTCATCAAGCACCTTGGCAGGGATCCTTCAGAGGCAGATTCGTTTGATCCTTCTAGCTCCAGAGCTGGCCCCTCAGATGATCCATATTCTGGCAGTTATACATGTGCCGATCCTCCTCTGTATCAACTGGACATTCTCATTGGCCGAGATTCAGTGACTCAGGAGGAGCCGCAGTAGGTCGATCGGCTGGATGCATATATTATAGATTTCTTATAATAGCTTTCTCGCTTTATCTTTTGATAGACCTCTGCTAGATATTGGGCGGCTGTGACCCATTTCTCATTATATCTTTTGATTGGCCTCTATTAGTCATTGGGCGGTTGGTCCCCATTTCCTTATACTTTTTATTTCGCATTTTATGAGCAGACAGAGATGATGTTTTCTGTAGATAATGTATTTTAGAAATGCATGATAATTCCTATCTATTGCATCCTATTGTCATTTATCATTATCATTATGCATGTATTATGTCATGGATATGCACTTAGACATGTGAGTTTAGATTGACCCCTGGATGGTCTCATGATACAATTCTACAGATGTCTTCGTCTACCGTTAGACGTATCAAGCACATGCCATATTCTTTGATAGCATCTTTGCTATGATCTTGGTATGACAGTTTGCCTCCCACAGATAGGGGGACAGTTGATCAGATGATTGGACATTCATTGGCCATTTTAGATTTTCAGGTTGCACTAGGCTTTATGGACAACATGTTATCCTGTTGGATACCCGAGCGCTAGGTTTTCAGATTCGGCCTCTATGAGCTGACCCCTACGCTGGAGGAGTATAAGCGTCTCACGGGTTTGGCATTAGATCTGTCTTGTGCTAGGACGACACTTACTGATATGAGACGACCGTTCATGACTATGACGCGTTTGAGGCGCCGAGTCATCACTGAGGAGATTACTGCGGGGCATGTGGTGTCCCTTGACTTATTGATCGATCGGTTCGGCCGACTGGACAATTGTGAGTGATATTCAGGAGACTTTATCATCCCTGCAGATGAGTGACAGTTTGTACGCGTGGACGTTCTATTGATGTGCGTCACAGTTTATTTGTACATACCCCTATATATGAACCACTTAGACATTGGCCTGATGATAGTAGTTCATGCTCTCAGACAGGGTTGCACTATCCTGCCGATAATATTAGCCGATACCTTAAGATCGGTACATTTTGTCATACCCATCTAGTGGGGTTTTTTAGGGGCAGTGCCATTTTGCTATACGTGTGGTTCATGATACACTTGAGACCCATCGACACTTTCATACATCATGGGTATTGCTTTACTCATAAGATAGCTATGTCCTACTCTATTCAGCAGGCAACGTGTACAGATGCGGCATCCTGGTTTGCCTTTTTGATGGCGATCGAGCATCCATTTTCGATCATGCCCTGCTTAGGGTTTAGCTCCCCTTACAGCTTTATTACTCATGCAGACGGTATGGATTACCTGCCCTTGGCGGGTTTGAGAGGGGTGACCACATATCATCCGCTGGTAGTTATGGGCCAGTTTGATTAGTTTCAGAGCAACCACCACTTTGAGGGAGCTATGGATCAGCCGAGATCAGCTTCATCTTTATCATCAGCTGACCTTACTAGAACTTATGAGTGTTAGACTCGTAGGGAGATGGCCGATTTTTCTACTAGCCATCCTGATCGTTCTCCATAGTATTCTGCATGGTTGGAGGCAGATATTGCATTGGTCGCGGTTATCCACTCAGTTCTGAGCATTGATTTTGATGAGGAGGAGCCTATGAAGAATCCTGATTCTCCCACACGAGGATGATTTATTTGCTGGTTTGACATCATCTCTTGTCAATGATCCCCCGAGCATTCCTATTGGGACAGATCCCACTATTATTGATTCGTTAGCTCGGATGACCTTTGAGAGGGATCAAGCTAGAGCGCTGATGTTGACAGCTCTTTCTGGAAGGGATGCAACTTTTGTTGATAGAGACGAGGCTCGAGCTACCCAAGATGCCTCTTTTGTTGAGATTAAGGAGGCTTTAGTCGCCCGGGATGCTGATTTCATTGAGAGAGATGAGGCTCTAGCCACCCGGAATGTTTACATTGCCGATAGCACTGCACCCAAGTCATATACACACAGCATCATCGCAGATATAAATGCCTTCATAGATGGTCATAGTATCACCATGCAGATGGATGTGGATCTTCTAGCTCGCATGGAGACCATAGGGCATGAGCTTACAGATGCTTCTCCATCTTCTGAGAGGGATTCCATGTTGGCCTTGCTATCCCGTTTATCCATGGGTTTATACACTAGCTTTGATTTTTCTGCACATACTAGATCAACCATTTTGTCATGTATATGATACATTGTATATATCAAATAGTATTATATATTAGAGAAATATATTTTGATTCACTTCCCTGTTGGGTATGTATTGTCACTGATGAGTGATTACCACTTTTTTCATGACTTGCTGTGTTGATGTATTATGAGCTACTCCTTGATGGATTGACATTGAGATGTCAGAGAGTACCTCAGCAGGGCCTATTAACCAGGGAGGCTTGATAGTATTCGCGTTTTATATGGTTTCGGTGTCTTGGGACTGGGTTTTTTTATTAGTTTTTTGTTTTTTTTCTTTGAAGCTCAGACCGTACCAAGAATTGCTGCCTACGTACTCCCGGGTTGAAGGAAATCAGGTCATTCATAGTTCAGGCTTTGCCTGAATGGTTAGAAAAGTGTTTATTTTGGATTTGAGATTGGTTTGATGCATTTTTAAATTTTTTGTTTGGTTTGACCACACCGTAAATGGCTGCCTACATACTCCCGGGCTGAGGGAGATCAGGTCAATCGTAGTTCGGGTTTTGCTTGAATGGATTTGATTTTTTCGCAGGACCAGGAAGATGGCTGGCTGGCATGTGTTTTAGACATAGTAATGAGTTGGGGAAATTCTTTCCCATCCATTTCTTGCAATCTGATGGCTCCTTCTGTCAAGACTTCCTTGACAATGAAGGGCCTTGCCAATTTGGGGTGAACTTTTCTTTGGCTTCATCTTGATTGGCCAGGACTTTTTTCAGTACCAAGTTATTTTCTTTGAATTGTTGTAGTTGAAGTTTCTTGTTGTATGACCGAGCAATCCTTTGCTGATATAACTGCCTGTGGAAGATGGTTGTAGCCCTTTTTTCATCTATCAAGGACAACTGGTGGTGCCGCTCTTGCAACCATTATTCTTCCTCCATCTGAGCGTCTATTAACACTCTTAGGGATTCCATTTCTACTTCTATGGGAAGTACTGCTTCCATGCCATAGACCAATGAGTAGGGGGTAGCCCCAATAGAAGTTTGCATTGATGTTCTGTATGCGAGCAGAGTTAGAGGCAATAAGTCAGGCCACCCTTTGTGATTAACGGACATCTTTTGCATTATCTTCTTGATGTTTTTGTTGGCCGCTTCGACAACACCATTTATCTTGGGATGATAGATGACAGAATTGAGATGCTTGACATGGAACTTGCTGCATAACTCCCTCATCATCTGGTTGTTTAGATTCTTGCCATTGTCTGATCCAATCACCTCCGGCTGTCCATATCGATAGTCGATATTGTTTCCTATGAAACTAATGATTACCTCTTTGGTGACTTTAGGAAAAGAGGCAGGTTCAACCCATTTGGTAAAGTAATAGATCATGGTGAAGATGAATCGATGATCATTGTTGGCTTTGGGTCCTATTGTCCGAATCACGTCCATTCCCCACATAGAAAAAGGTCATGGCGAACTCATGTTATGCATTTCATTTGGAGGAGCATGGATGGCATTCCCATGGACTTGGCATTGATAGCATCTCCTACCGTGATCATCACAGTCAGCTTTGAGAGAGATCCAGTAATGCCCTATTCTCAATATCTTCTTGGCAAGTAAATGACCACTCATGTGTGGACCGCAGACTCCACCGTGGATTTCATCCATCAGTCTCTGGGCTTGATCCTTATCCAAGCATCTTAAAAGGCCTATTCCAGCATCCCTTTTATAGAGTGCATGTCCGCTCAGATAGAACTTCATAGCCATCTTATGAATCCGCTTTTTGTCATCTTGACTTGCCCCGGCGGACGTAGATCCATCTAGGAGATATTCTTTTATATCTTGGTACCAAGGCTGTTGGATAGGAGGTATTTCACCTGATATTTCTCCAATGTAATTCCCATATGTCGGGGCTTTTTAGCTTGTAAATTTGATGTCGGGAATTCCCCTCTTATCAGATATGTGAATCAAGGAAACCAACGTTGCCAATGCATCAGCAAAGTCATTCTTACCTCGAGGGATGTGGAAGAACGTTATTTCTTCAAACTCCATGGATATCTTGATAACTTGCAGATGATATGGCAGCAAATGCAATTCTTTGGTGTGATACGCCCCAGTGGTTTGTCTGATAGCCAACTCAGAATCCCCAAAGACTAGTAAAAGCTTAATACCCATGGATTGGGCTAGTTTCAACCCCATTATACAGGCTTCGTACTCAGCTGTATTGTTGGTGTTGACAAACTGTAACTTGGTAGCCAAAGGATACTGTTCTCCTGTACAAGATACAAGGACTGCCCCAGCTCCGGCACCTTCCATCTTTAAGGCTCCATCAAAATACATTTTCCAATATCGAATTGTATTTTCTTGAGGGATTTGTTGAATTATCATTATCTTATCATCCGGGAAATACGTTTCCAAGGGTTCAAATTCCACTGACGGTGCTTTGGCCAATTGATCTGCAATCCCCTGACCTTTGATAGACTTTTGAGTCACGTAGACAATGTCGAATTATTAAAGGATTAACTATCATTTGGATAATCGACAATTCAACATGGGTTTGCTGAATACGTACTTTAGTGGATCTATGCGGGATATGAGATAAGTCGTGTGCCCATGCAGATAATGTTGTAATCTCATGGCGGCCCACGCTAACGCACATCATATATTTTCAATCAAAGTGTACTTCTGCTCACAGCTACTGAATCTTTTGCTAAGGTAATAGATAGCTCTATCCATGCTTCTACCGTCTTTCTGGCCCAACATACAGCCCATTGCATTGGCATTGACTGACAGGTACATAAACAGGGGAACCTCATCCCTTGGGGGTACTAAGACAGGTGCTTCAATCAACTGCTTCTTGATGGAAAGGAAGGCTTTTTGACAATCTTCATTCCATTTCATGGAGGAATTCTTTCTTAGCATTTTAAAGATGGGTTCACACGTTGCCGTGAGTTGAGAGATGAACCTGCTTATGAAATTGATTCTCCCCAGAAATCCCCATATTTCCTTTTCTGTTTGGGGCACAGGCATCTCGGTGATAGCTTTAATCTTGGCGGGATCTAGCTCAATGCGTCTATTGCTTACTAGAAATCCCAACAACTTGCCTGACTTGACACCAAAATCACATTTGCCGGATTCAGCTTTAGGTTGTACTTACGCAACCTGTTGAAAAGCTTTTTGAGATGGCTGATGCGGTCATCCTCCTTCCGGGATTTGATGATGATGTCATCCACATAAACCTCTATCTCCTTGTGCATCATGTCATGAAAAAGGGCCATCATAGCTCGCTGATATGTAGCACCGGCATTGATAAGGCCGAAAGACAAACGTCTATAACAGATAGTTCCCCAGGGAGTGATGAAGGCTATTTTCTCCCTGTCCTCTTCAGCCACCATGATTTGATGGTATCTAGCAAAGCAATCCATAAAAGAATACATGTCATATTGTGTCGTATTGTCTATCAGGATGTGGATAAAAGGTACTAGGAAGTTGTAACGGATGAGATTTTTTTTTTAGTTGTGATTCTAGGAACAGAATCCTTTTAAAGATGGAAGATTGTAACAAATGAAAATTTTATATAATAAAATTTAATATTTATCGAAGTAAATAAATATTTCAATTGATTTATTTATTGTGTTAAATAAATAATTTATGTGATTGTTGTGGAATAATTAATTAAGTATAATATATTAATTAAATGAATATTTAATATTTAATTTAATTTATGTGTAATGATTTTATGGTATAGTTCTAATTTAATTGAGATAATTAAATTAGATGAAGTTTATGTGGTAATTATTACATGAGATTATGATTAGCGAGTAATTGTAATTGTTATGTGAGAGTATCATTTGGTTAATTGATGTTAGCTTTAATTTAATTAAATTAGAATGTTAAGATTTAATTAAATAAAGTGTAACATTGAAAGTTATGTGTTAAAAGAATTAAAAAGGGTTTTTAAATTAGTTTTACCAAACAAGGCCCTTAAAACTGTTTTTAAAAAGTTTTTGCCAAACAAGGCTCTTGCACCTGTTTTAATTCCGTTTTGCCAAATAGGGCCTTGACTACCAAAAATCTGTTTTTAAAATTAAAGGATTTTTGCCAAACAAAGTCTTATGGCTTTTGATTTTCAAAAAAATAAAACTGATATATTTATTAAGGAATTAATTGGTAATTATTATATGATATAATTATAGGTATTAATAGCTGACAATTATATATATTATATAATTATATGTATAATATATTTATATGTCAGTTTATATTTTGTAAAACTATGTTAGTTAAAACAAAGAAGTTAGAACAAAGAAAATATACAGAGTAGTTTAGAGAGAAAAGAAGAAGAGGAAGGAAAGCTCAAAGATAATCATCATCTTCTTCTTCTTCCAACCTATTAACAAGGGTATAATCTCAATTCTTAATTTTAAAATTATGTTTCTATGTTCTTCAGGAATTTAATTCTCTATGTATATGAATTAACATGAAATTGATGTAAACATGATTATATATATATAATGTGTTCATAAATTGTTTATATATGAATTGTATGCATAAATTAGTTGTTTAATTCATGTAAACATAATGAACATGAAGAATTCATGTTCATCAAAAGTTACAGTGAAGTAGTTTTGATAATTGGCTCCTTTAAAATCAAAATTCATATTTGATTGTTAATTGTTGTATAAATTGATTATCGATTATGTTAATATGTTAAGAAACGAATTCAATATGCTTTGAATTGTGTATTTTGATTTAAAAACAAACTCACAGTGTTCAGTTTTATCAAGAACACTGAAAAAATGGTTTTTCTCAAAAAAATTATAAAATTGAGAGTCTTGATTATGTGTTATGATGATTATATATGTTAAAACCTGTTAGAAGGTTAGAATTATGTTTTCTATAAAGTGTTATATGCAATATGTTGGTTAAATACGGATTTTGGTGTGGAGAAATAAGTCAAATTAGCTTTTTCTCTACAAAGTTCGCGACATTGTTAGACCTGTCTGCACAGTGGAGCGGCCGCGCCGCTCCCAAAGCTAATTGGAGTGCGGCCGCGCTGGTCCTGTAGATTGGACAGAAAGCTATTTTTTAAAATGTGAATTTTTATGAGATTAATGATGTAATAAATTATAAAGCATGTTAATAAAATTAAAATGCTAAATGGACAATAATGAATTATATTGTTAAGATATAATATATAATTATAAATTGATTAATCATTGTGACGCCCCCAAATTCGGGTCCCTAGAACCTCGGATCTGGTACATTACGGTACTTCATTATCATACATATTCTATAATCTAATGCGGAACTAATAAATATATATTGTTTATTTCGCATAATTCTATAACATTTTCCCAAGTTTTATTAACTTTAACTGAATGCATACATTCAACATTATAAAAGGTTTACACAAGATAACTAAAAAGTTATTTTGCATAACACTCTAATCTTGTCATTTGCTTGTGTCTCTGTCTTTAATCCTGGAACATTCGTCTTAATCTGAAATGTGCTATCATAATATAGCAAGAGTATATCATAATATATCATAATATAGCAAGTATAAATACAATAAAGATATATCATGATTGAAGAAAAGAGTATAGCTTTCTGAATTTTCAACAATATATAACAATTGTGAAAGATTGAGAATTAAATTTTAATAATTGAATGACTGAATCAATAATAATGGGTGGTCAACAATGACCATTAACAAATTTAACTGAACCTTATGGTAATGAAGGTGATCACCCTTTCATACCCGATGAACATATGCAATTTGCACTAAGTGCTAATCAATAATCATAGATGTGGAATACTTGTTAATAATTAAACCACTAGCATGCTTGAAACATAATAACTCGAGTTTGAGTTAGAAAACTTGAAATAAATGGTAATATTCAATAATAAACTTAGATGTGGAATAATCAACAATAATTATCCACTACCATGCTTGAAAAATAACAACTCAAGTTTGAATTAGAGAACTTACCTTTTCGACGAGCTACGGTTTACTAGCTTTAATTAAAACTCTTTGAATGATCTAACTTTGATAAATAGATCTATCAATTAGTACTACGTATAATTTTCCATCTATACGCTTACTTGTACTATTATTTAGCAAATAATTCAATCACAAAGTACATAAATATAATGTACTATCATTAATCCTATAAGATATTTAATTGATCTTAGGTTAATGATTTAATAATTAATAAGGCTTTTCTTAGGTGATAAACACTTATTAGATCTTTAAATAATTTATTATAATTGTTTAATTAAGGAGTTATTTAAATTTCCTTTAATTGTTAACTCCCTCTTCATTTGATTACTATTTAATATTAATTAAATAGTAATTAATTAATTACCTTTAGTTATTATTTAATAATAATTAATAACCAATTATAACTCCTCATTATTTAATGTTAATTAAATAATGGATAATTAAATTATTATTTATCTTTAATAATAATTAATTAATTCCATATCCTTGAATAATAAATAATTGATTTATTTACTTCATTAGTATTTAATTATTTCTTATTATTATTTAAAGAATAATTAATTAATATTCGCCCTTATTTATTATTAAATAATAAATAATTAATCCTATAAACTTTTATGTCAATGTAAGTAAGTAATTACTTTATTATTACTTAATCTTACTTAAATATTCTTTAATCATTATTTAAATAATAATTAATTAATTTGTTAACTCTAATTATTATTTAATTTTAATTAAATAATAAATGGTTATTTTATTAACACTAACTCTACTTAATTATTACTTAATATCATTTAAATAATAATTAAATAGTTAATTACATTTCACTTTATATGTAATTAGTTTACTAGCCCATTAGTGGCTTTAAAAGTTAATTATTATAATAACTCATTTTCCATTCACATCATATTATAACAATAATTTTCGCCCAAATTTCAGATTTGGGGTCCTTTACAGAAACGCTTGTAGAACGAAGTTTACAACTCGGATTTAAGTTTCGTCGGAGACGTTAGATTTACATCTTCCGAAACTACAGTTTTCATTTATTAAACATTAAATTCTGATCTGTCTAGGTCTAGGAAATTAGGGTTAAAGTCACTGATCAGTAAGGATGTTTACAACAGTTGGTTCGTTTTTCAGATTTGGGGTCCTATACGGAAATGCTTGTAACTCGAGATCTGCATCTCGGATTTAAGTCCAATTGGTATCATTTTCCATATATCAAACACCAAATTTGAGTTTGTTTTGGTTGCCGAAAACAGCCCAGAAGTGACTGATCAGTAGCATGATTACAACAGTTGCATAGTTTGGGATTAAATTCATAACTTGCTCATTTTTAAACATATTTGAGTGATTCCAAAGGGATTTTGCCTCAACTCATGTATCTAGCAGATCAAGAAAGAAAATCTCAAATATCACTTGTAGATTTCAACATGCACATGTTATAGCACACTAGTTGAATAAAAATTTCCCAAAAAATCCATCTAACTTCCTTTTTCCAAACTTTTTCATATGAACACATACAAATCTATAAGTTTAACTTATTAAACTAAATATCTAGCATTCTAACATGATATTAACCATATATAACATGCATCTCAAGATTCTAACATAAAATTACTAGTGCATGCATGCATAAGCTTTTTCTCTACCTATTTTGTACAAATCTCTCTTTTCTCTCTTTTGATCTAACTTTCAACTTTAAAATTTTTTTGATCCTCATATAAAACACTTATACCCACATAGATGAAGAGTTTTTAAAAATTAAACATAACGCTCCTTGTTACATCAAAATCTAACAAAATAAGTAATCTAAACTTGAGATTTTTGAGAATCATTATCTAGTTCTTCTTGCTATTCTTCTTATTCTTCCAAAGTAGCTTAGATACTTAGCATGCATGAAGATCAAAGCTCTCCTTTTCTACTTGTAGTGGCCGAAAATGGCTCTCCCTCTCTCTTTCTATATTTTCTTTTTCTCTAGCTAAGGAGCTTGGAAGTGTAAGGAATAAAATGAAGTAAGTGGAGTAAGTATGATTAACAGTGTAAGTATTCTTTCCTCCACTACTTCTCTCTCTAAATCATTCTCTTGGTTGCTTGTACACTTAACCATAAGTGTTGGACATGCTAAGAGAGTGACACATGGCTTAGTTGGTAAATTTAGTAGATTTTAACCAAGATTTTGGACAAGCTTAGAAATTCTCTTTTCTCTCCACAAATTGGCCTCATAATTTCGGCCATGATGGCCTTATTTGGCCCATTTGGTTTATTTTTTTTATTCCTCATTTAGCTTACTAGAAGTCCAATAAGTCCTCTCTTAATTGGGCTAAGAGTTTGGGCTTTGATTAATTCATTTACCTAATAACATTCAAGTCCACCTCCAATGAAATAAGTGGGTTTGATTATTAGTCCAATTGGGCTAGTCCACTAGTATTACTAGGACTATTACATATTTATCAAAGGACTAACAAGTCTCCTCACTTAATGGACCAAGGTTTGGGCAATTTAATATAATATTTTGGGCAATCCAACATTAATTACTTGGGCTTGATTTTTAATTAGCTTAACTACTAACTACAATCAACTTGGGCTCCCTTAGTTTATTTATTTGGGATACTAACATACGTGATAATCTAGTATTGGGCTAACTAATAATTTA
This sequence comes from Panax stipuleanatus, assembly GCA_020205555.1. Classification (NCBI taxonomy): domain Eukaryota; kingdom Viridiplantae; phylum Streptophyta; class Magnoliopsida; order Apiales; family Araliaceae; genus Panax; species Panax stipuleanatus. Next base: position 76,896,617 of record CM035117.1, read on the forward strand.
GTTACCCTTAATTAAACTATCTACAAGTCCAACGCTTAATTAAACTAATGGGCTTGTTTAAACTATTTATTCTCCTTAGTCCATGAAATAAATTATCATTTGGACTCTTATACATTTTTATTAATATAAACACATTCTCATATATCAATAATATCAATTAACTTACATAACCCTATTAGACTTGCTATAATTAGGTTTCAGAATAAATAGTAACTTGAGATTATAAAATAAATCTCTTACATTGGTATATATATCTATTTATTAAATACGACACATATTACAGTTCTAACTTCAATTTTAATTTTTCTCCATAAACGTCGACTGTTGACTTTGACCAAGAAGTCAACCCTTACATATTTTGTGTTTACTATCTTTTCTGATTAAACTTGACGTTCTGGATGCAGTCGAGCAGTTCGTTTTTCAAAATTTTATCTCTAACTCAAATTTTGAGTTTTAACTTCCTCTATTTTTATTGCTAATTATATTAGCTAATAACTTTCTACTTATTCCTCTTCTAATTTGCCAGTCAAGGTCAACATTCAAACTATGTTAATTACTGACATAGTTTTATCTTGATTCTCATATCTTTAACTTAATTCATCATTCATCTTGCTAAAATATATAGCACCTTACTAAATATATATATATATATATATATATATATATATATATTTATACATATACTCATCTTCATTTAACCTCATAGTATCTCCTCATATGAATTTTTATTCCCTTAATAAAATTTCCACATGCATTATTATAACATTTCTTAGACCATTCAGTTCACATCGAATTTATAGGTATCGTAATACCTTATCCTTGATATTTCTTCAAGTACATATTAATTCATTTCTAGGGTTTTAAAATTTTGTAACCCATATTTTCTCTATTCCCATTCGAATAGCAAACCATATAGGTTTTACTTAAAAGTTTTAAATAAATCCTCAAATTCTTATCTAGGTTTTATTCTTTAACCTTTATTCTAATCATTCAAGATTTTATAATTTTTTTGGGTTGTCACATTCACCCCTTCTTCTAAGAATTTCGTCTCCAAAATTACAGTCTACTAATCACCACTCCTTTTATTCATCAAAATTAGGTTTTAATATAACCTTTATCTGATTTCATGCTCAATTTAATGAGTACATACTGCTTCCTTCTATGAGGAGCTCTGCTATCATCACATTCTTCCATGACTTTTCTCTAAGGAGTTAAAACTTTTCATATCAGGCTCAGGGGTCATATAGACCATCAACCTTGAGGTTTAGGGGTATTACTACCTGCTACCTGTTTCAATTACGAAAAAGGTATTCGACCTCTGAAAAAGTTAACGGTACTTCACCACAGTACTTCTTACCGTAAACATTCTCTACTAGGTATGTTTACAATCACGAATAAGGTAAACTACCTAGGCGGGTACAGTCCATCGTACCTTAGTTTTTTTCAGAACGACTATATGCGTTCTTAAATTGGAATATATTATCCAACCCATATATCCCCCCTTTATTTGGTTATTCACCTCAGACTTAACATAAGATTCTTCACCAAAACAATTTGGTTCAGGATAAATTCTCAAAGAGATAGTTGAATCTTCATAAACATTTGTCTAGCTGAATCAATTAGCGTAGACGTATACCAATAATTCGAATATCAATCGAATCATGTGTCTGACCAAATTTGATTGGCACTTAACTTTTCTTTTAGAATTCAAAAAATCATTTTATGACGTCATGATACCGCACTGTATTTACAGTCTGTTTGAGGATTTCGCCATTTTATGATTTTATCATACTACATCGTACCATATTGGCCTAAAATCCTTATATCACATCCAACACTAGGTAATTTTTCATTGATAAATCCATCATTTTTATCATTTCTGAATCAGGTTCTATGATGCATTGATGATATATAAAATATATTTTGACATCTCAAATTATTTTTGTCTAGCCGAAATAATTAGTGTAGACTCTTCTTTAAACAGCTCAAAACCTTTGAAAATTCATTTTTGATGTTATCATGCCGCAACTAGTAATGATGTGTTAGTGGTATGAAGCCCACTTCTACACAATTGCAATCTTGTGTTGCGGATAACAAAAATTCATTTTATTTCAGAAGGCACATCAGTGCGAATTTAGCTCGATGTCAAAAATTTGAAGTCTAGCATAACTAGAAAATTTGGAATACCTATGCTTCCATCATCAACTACAATTCCTCTAATGATCAATTGCTTAATCATTCTATCTATTCTAAAATCCTCAATTCTCCATCCATAACTTTCCTATACCCCAGTAGAGTTCATCAAACTTACCACACGTTATAGGTTCAAGAACTTTCCACAATAATATGAGTTTATGAATTTGTCCTAGCAATACGTAGTTCAAGAACCAATCAGGAACTGTCCATACGCTGAGGGGTTCAAAAACATACCATACAATATGAGTCACGAACTTACCATAAGTATAAGTTTTAAAAACTCGTACCTATTCTTATATTCTCTACCTATCTGTCATACACATGCAAAAAGAATCACCTTCTCAACATACATATAGCGAATATGGCGACATCAACATTTCAATTATTATCAGTGTAAGAAGCTAAGTGGTTGTCGAACCTAACAAAATCCCCTGCCCATACAAGGAATTGGTCAACTCAGCCACTAATCAAAGAGGAAGCTAAGCGGTTTGTTAGACCAAGGACAACTCTCTGCCCATACAAGGAATTGTTCAACTCAACCACTATATTAATATAAGAAGCTAAGTGGTTCTAAAACCAAGCATAAATTCCCTGCCCATACAAGGAATCATACAACTTAGCTGCTAACATGAGTCCTTAATTATAATCCCACATAATCTTAGTTTTCCCTTTTGCTCAATACGAATTTCATTAAATCTGTATATCATCCTTTTCAACTCTTTTGAGTTTAACTCATACTATTTCATAGTACCATATTCGTATAGCAATTCTGCTATAAAGTCCTCAATCAATAGATTGATTATCTGTCCTCCTAGGACCTCACCGGATCACGTTGTGACCTTTTCTTATAATCGTGTTATATTACAATTCTTTCATATCTTATGATCGTTTTATTTTACGATCTTCGTTTCCTTTAATCATATTATATTATGATTTTACACTTTTCATCTTATAGACTTTGTCTATTTATTATCACTTTTCATCTTCAATACTGGAGTCAAGTAACTCCGAATTCTTATCTTTATAACTCTTCAAGATTCTTCTTTGAATCTATTTATCATCTTCTTATCTTAATGATGAATTTCCTGAATTCATCTCTTATCACTTAAACTCTATTTGAGTTTATTCCTTATCCTCATCTCTGTGGTTATAGCCTAAGGTAACCCTTCCTAAGGTTTATAACATATAGCTTTGATACCAACCTGTGAACACCCCCAAATTCGGGTCCCTAGAACCTCAGATCTAGTACGTTACGGTACTTCATTATCATACATATTCTATCATCTAATGCGGAACTAATAAACATATATTGTTTATTTCACATGATTGTATAACATTTCCCCAGGTTTTATTAACCTTAACTGAATACATACCTTCAACATTACAAAAGGTTTACACAAGATAACTAAAAAGTTATTTTGCATAACACTCTAATCTTGTCATTTGCTTATGTCTCTGTCTTTAATCCTGGAACATTCGTCTTAATCTGAAATGTGTTATCATGATATAGCAAGAGTGAGCAACTACTTTGCTTAGCAAGTTTAAATACAATAAAGATATATTATGATTGAATAAAAGAGTATAGCTTTCTGAATTTTCAACAATATATAACAATTGTGAAAGATTGAGAATTAAATTTCAATAATTGAATGACTGAATCAATAATACTAGGTGGTCAACAATGACCATTAACAAATTTAACTGAACCTTATGATAATGAAGGTGATCAGCCTTTCATACCCGATGAACATATGCAATTTGCACTAAGTGTGAATCAATAATCAGATATGTGGAATAATTATAAATAATTAAACCCACTAGCATGCTTGAAACATAATAACTCGAGTTTGAGTTAGAAAACTTGCAATAAATGCTAATATTCAATAATAAACTTAGATGTGGAATAATCAACAATAATTATCCACTACCATGCTTAAAAAATAACAACTCGAGTTTGAGTTACAGAACTTACCTATTCGACAAGCTACGGCTTACTAGTTTTAATTAAAACTTTTTGAATGACCTAACAATGATAATGTAGATCTATCAATTAGTACTATGTATAATTGTCCATCTATATGCTTACTTGTACTATTGTTTAACAAATAATTCAAACACAAAGTACATATATATAATGTACTATTATTAATCCTATAAGATATTAATTGATCTTAGGTTAATGATTTAATAATTAATAAGGCTTTTCTTAGGTGATAAACACTTATTAGATCTTTAAACAATTTATTATAATTGTTTAATTAAAGAGTTATTTAAATTTTCTTTAATTGTTAACTCCCTCTTCATTTGATTACTATTTAATATTAATTAAATATTAATTAATTAATTACCTTTAGTTATTATTTAATAAAAAATAATAACGAATTATAACTCCTCATTATTTAATGTTAATTAAATAATAGATAATTAAATTATTAGTTGTCTTTAATAATAATTAATTAATTCCTTATCTTTAAATAATAAATAACTAATTTATTTACTTCATTAGTCTTTAATTATTCCGTATTATTATTTAAAGAATAATTAATTAACATTCGTCCTTATTTATTATTAACTAATAAATAATTAATCCTACAAACTTTTATGTCAATGTAAGTAAGTAATTATTTTATTATTATTTAATCTTACTTAAATATTCTTTAATCATTATTTAATATTATTTAAATAATAATTAATTAATTATTTAACTCTAATTATTATTTAATCTTAATTAAATAATAAATAGTTATTTTATTAACACTAGCTCTACTTAATTATTACTTAATATTATTTAAATAATAATTAAATAGTTAATTATATTTCACTTTATATGTAATTAGTTTACTATCCTATTAGTGGCTTTAAAAGTTATGTATTATAATAACTCATTTTCCATTCACTTCATATTATCACTACAATTTTCGCCCAAATTTCAGATTTGTTGTCCTTCACGGAAACGCTTGTAGAACGAAGTCTAAAACTCGAATTTAAGTTCCGTCATGGGCGTTGGAATCGCATCTTCCTGAGCTATAGTTTCCAGTTATTAAACATCAAATTCTGATCTGTCTGAATCCCGAAAATCAGGGTTAAAGTGACTAATCAGCAAGGATGTTTACAATAGTTGGTTCGTTTTTCAAATTTGGGGTCTTTTACGAAAATGCTTGTGACTCGAGATCTGCATCTCGGATTTAAGTCTAATTAGTATCGTTGGATTCGTATTTCCCGAAATATAATTTTCATATATCAAACACCAAATTTGAGTCTGTTTTGGCTATCGAAAATAGCCCAGAAGTAACTGATGAATAGCATGATTAGAACAGTTGGGTAGTTTGAGATTAAATTCATAACTTGCTCATTTTGAAACATATGTGAGTGATTCCAAAGGGGTTTTGGCCTCAACTCATGTATATAGCATATAAAGAAAGAAAATCTCAAATATCACTTGTAGATTTCAACATGCACATGTTATAGCACACTAGTTGAATAAAAACTTTCCCAAAAATCTATCTAACTTCCTTTTTCCAAACTTTTTCATATAAACACATACAAATCCAAAATTTTAACTTATTAAACTCAAGATCTAGCATTCTAACTAGATATTAGCCTTATACAACATGTATCTCAAGATTCTAACATAAAATTACCTAGTGCTTGCATGCATAAGCTTTTTTTCTACTCATTTTGTACAAATCTCTCTTTTCTCTCTTTTGATCTAACTTTCAACTTTAAAAATATTTTAATCCCCATATAAAATACTTATACTCACATAGATGAATAGTTTTTAAAGATCAAACATAAGGCTCCTTATTTCATCAAAATCTAACAAAATAAGTAATCTAAACTTGAGATTTTTAAGAATTATTACCTAGTTCTTCTTGCTATTCTTCTTATTCTTTCAAAGTAGTTTAGATACTTAGCATGCATGAAGATCAAAGCTCTCATTTTCTCCTTGTAGTGGCCGAAAATGGCTCTCCCTCTCTCTTTATATATTTTCTTTTTCTCTAGCTAAGGAGCTAGGAAGTGTAAGGAATAAAATGAAGTAAGTGGAGTAAGTATAATTAAGAGTGTAGGTATTCTTTCCTCCACTACTTGTCTCTCTTAATCATTCTCTTGGTTGCTTGTACACTTAACCATAAGTGTTGGACATGCTAAGAGAGTGACACGTGACTTAGTTGGTAGATTTAGTAGATTTTAACCAAGATTTTGGACAAGCTTAGAAATTCTCTTTTCTCTCCCTAAATTGCCCTCATAATTTCGGCCACGATGGTCTTATTTGGCCCATTTGGTTTATTTTTTCATTCCTCATTTAGCTTACTAGAGGTCCAATAAGTCATCTCTTAATTGGGCTAAGAATTTGGGCTTTGATTAATTCATTTACCTAATAACATTCAAGTCCACCTCTAATGAAATAAGTGGGTTTGATTATTAGTCCAATTGGCTAGTCCACTAGTATTACTAGGACTATTACATATTTATCAAAGGACTACCAAGTCTCCTCACTTAATGGACCAAGATTTGGGCAATTTAATATAATGTTTTGGGCAATCCAACATTAATTACTTGGGCTTGATTTTTAACTAGCTTAACTACTAACTACAATCAACTTGGGCTCCCTTAGTTTATTTATTTGGGATACTAACATACGTGATAATCTAGTACTGGGCTAACTAACAATTTAGTTACCCTTAATTAAACTATCTACAAGTCCAATGCTTAATTAAACTAATGGACTTGTTTAAACTATTTATTCTCCTTAGTCCATGAAATAAATTATCATTTGGACTCTTATACATTTTTATTAATATAAACACATTATCATATATCAATAATATCAATTAACTTACATAACCCTATTAGACTTGCTATAATTAGGTTTCAGAATAAATAGTAACTTGAGATTATAAAATAAATCTCTTACATTGGTGTATATATCTATTTATTTAACACGACACATATTACACTTCTAACTCCAATTTTGAATTTTTTTCCATAAAAGTCGACTGTTGACTTTGACCAAAAAGTCAACCCTTATATATTTCGTGTTTACTATCTTTTTTGACTAAACTTGATGTTCTGGATGCAGTCGAGCAGTCCGTACTTCAAAATTTTATCTCTAACTCAAATTTTGAGTTTTAACTTCCTCCATTTTTATTGTTAATTATATTAGCTAATAACTTTCTATTTATTCCTCTTCTTATTTGCCAGTCAAGGCCAACATTCAAACTATACTAATTATTGACATAGTTTTATCTTGATTCTCATATCCTCAACTTAATTCATCATTCTTCTTACTAAAATATATAGTACCTTACTAAGTATATATGTGATAACCCGAATACTGATAAGATAGTGAATTGCGAAGTATATGAATTCGACGAGTAGAGTGTATGGTAATGACACTTAGAAGGAAAATGAATGGGTTAAAGAATATATAATATTTGAAACATAATTGAGTTAATTGAAGGTTATGCAAAATAAAACCTAAAACTTATTGAAGAAATGAATGGAGTAGTATATATATGTAAAACTTTTGTTAAGGTAATGTGTTGAATTTATTCAACGATAAAATTATGAAAGAGATTTAGTAAAAACCGAGTAAGGGAGGTTTCGTTAATTCCGAGGACGAAATCCTTAAAAGGAGGGAAGGATGTGACAACTCAAATTTTTAAGAATTAATAAATGAGAATTTAATAAATAAAATTCTTATTACGAGGTGTTTCGAGGTTGAGTATGTGTATATGTGTTATATATTGTGAAATATGTGATTTGGTGTGAAGAGAATTTTAATATTTATTGAATTAAATAAATATTTTAATTAATTTATTGAGTTAAATAAATAATTTATGTAATTATTGTGAAGTAATTTAATTAAGTGTAATATATTAATTAAATTAATATTTTATATTTTATTTAATTAATATGTAATGATTTTATGTTATAGTTTTAATTTAATTGGGATATTTAAATTAGATGAAGTTATGTGGTAATTGTTACAGGAAATTATAATTAGAAAGTAATTAAAATTGTTATGTGGTAATTTTTATGTGATTAATCGATCTTAACTTTTAATTAAATTAGAATATTAAGATTTATTTAATTAAAGTGTAATGTTGAAAGATATGTGTTAAAGGATTTATTAAAAGAATTAAAAGAGTTTTAAAACCGTTTTGTCAAACAAGGCCCTTGCACCTGTTTTCAATCCGTTTTACCAAACAGGGCCTTAACTACTAAAAACCTATTTAATTTTTAAATAAGTTGTTTCGCCAAACAAGCCTTAGGGCTTTTAAAATTCAAATTTGTAACTTATATATTAATTGTAATTATTATAATTAATAAGGGTTATTATGTTTATATTTATGATTGTATTATATGTATATTATAATATATGTTAGTTAAAATAAAACAAGTTAGTCAGTGTTAGAAGTTAGAACAAAACAAAGAAGAAATAGCAGAGAAAGAAAATAGAGAAGAGAGAAGAAGAAGAAGGAGGAGAAATTTGTTAATCAAAGCACCATATTCATCTTCTTCCTCACTAAGCTTAAGGGTATAATCATAATCCTTGTACTATAGAAATTTTGTTTTGTGTTCTTCGTATTTGTAGTTCTCTGTATATATGAACTTAGTATGAAATTGATAAAGCATGAATTTTATAGGCAAATTATGTTATAACATGCTTATATGTGATTAATATAAAGATTTCAGTGATTTAATTCATGTAAACATGATGAACATGAAGAAATCATGTTTATCACGAGTTATAGTGAACTCGTTTTTGAAAATAATTGGTCCTTTGAAATCAAAATTAATGTTTGATAGTTAATTATTATATTAATTGATCATAGATTATAATAATATGTCAAGAAACGAACAAAACATGATTTGAATCATGTGATTTGGGTTCAAAACAAACTCACAGTATCAATTTTCGTCAAGAACGCTTAACAATGGTGTTTTCTTCAAAATCATGAAAATTAGTATTTTGATTATGTGTTGTGGTGTTTTTGTATGTTAAAAACATGTTAGAAGTTTAAGATTTTGTTTTCATCAAGTTTCATGTACATTGTGTTAGTTAAAATAGGAACTTGGTGCGAAGAAATAAGCCAAATTAGCTCTTTCTTTGAACAGTTCGCGAGCCGGGGTTCCCACCAGTAGGGGGCCCCGACCCAGTGGGGATTTTAGCCTAGAAATCCAGCCCCAGCGGGGCTACATGCTGTCCGGAGTGGTTTAAGTGTTGTAATGCAAAACTGTTTTGACCTCCTGTAGTAAAATAAGCATAACTTTTTCATACGAACTCTTATTAAGGAAGTTCAGGATTATTCGGAAAGATAACGAGTAGACCTACAACTTTTATTCTTTAAGTTTTTCATACGAACCATCTTTGTGACTGATGCGTATTCGAAAATAATCGGAGGGCGTCGGACATGCACGTACGCAAATATAGTGCGGTCGATGATAATAGATGTTATTTTAAGTTATAAAACATGATTATTATGATATATAATGATGCTTCTCATTAATCAATGATGTAATGATAATTATGTCGGATTAAACAAACGTTAAGTGTTGATTAAAAGAGAAGTATAAAGAAATTTGAAACGAAGGTTAACTTAATTAATGTTAACAAATATTAAACATCTAATGTAATGTAAAGACGAGGTTTAAGACTGAACTAAATGTTAAGTGTATTAAAGGGGAACGGAATGAGAAGTAAAAGGAAGTTTAACGCAAATAAATCGAATAAACAATGAGGAGCCCTAACAGGACTTAACCACATAAATTGAACATTGTGTATTGAACCTAAAGAAGATGATAGTAGATCGTAAAGTAGAGTTACTTAAATGATTACTAAGCATTGCTATGTGACTAATAAATAATGTGCATGATTATATATTGTGTAGGATACGTGAGGTGCAAATAGCTATAAGCTGTTTTTCGGTAATTGATAATCTACAATCAAGGCAAGTCTTCCAGTTCCTATGTGCTACTTGAATTCAATTTTTTTATTACGTGTATTCATGGTATCAATATGAGATGTTGAATTACATGTTACTCGCTATGAATTGGAAAAGTCAAATTATGACTATATTTGGTTGAGTTATGGAACTCAACGTGTGATATATGGAATGTTGAGCATGTCGAACTTATATTTATATTGAACTGAAATTTATGTTGAGCATGAAATATTATAATTGTTTTAAATTGAGATATATATTGAGCATGAACTTATGTGTTATGTGCGGCATAAAAGCTGTTAGATTTGCTAAGATGTCGAGCTCATTCTTGCAAAATAACCATTTTTGCAGGCTAAGGATTCAAGGTAATGCTATGTGCTACTTGAATGACATGGATCAGATTTAATGCATGAAGATTAAATATTTTAGCCAAAGTTGTTATTCCTATAAACCATGTTTAAAGTTTTGGAAGTGTACTTATGGGTTTATGATGTTTATTTTATATTGAGTTGTAAAGTTTGAGTTATCCGAAGTATAAAGGATATTGAATTGGTATGTAAAGTTTTATATAATAACTTTGATGAAGCGATTCATGTAATATATTTGAATCAAAGATATGTAATGATAAAGGTTGAGATTCATGGAAATATAGAAAGAAATATAAAAGTTTTAATTATTCTGCATTTTTATTAAAGTTTAATATCGATTAATGATGTAAAGTTAGAAGTTCGATGTATTGTTAACGGCCAAGATTGAGAGTCGGATTGTACGAATTTTGGGGTCGCTACAATATATATATATATATATATATATATATATATATATATATATATTTCTATACATATACTCATCTTCGTTTAATCTCATAGTATCTCCTCATGTGAATTTTTATTCCCTTAATAAAATTTCCACATGCATTATTATAACATTTCTTAGACCATTCAGTTCACATGAATTTATCGATATCGTAATACCTTATCCTTGATATTTATTCAAGTACATATTAATTCATTTCTAGGGTTTTAAAATTTTGTAACCCATATTTTCTCTATTCACATTCGAATAGCAAACCATATAGGTTTTACTTGAAAATTTTAAATAAATCCTCAAATTCTCATCTAGGTTTTATTCTTTAACCTTTATTCTAATCATTCAATATTTTTTAATTTTTTTGGATTGTCACATTCACCCCTTCTTCTAAGAATTTTGTCCCCGAAGTTACAGTCTACTAATCACCACTCCTTTTATTCATCAAAACTGGGTTTTAATATAACCTTTATCTGATTTCATGCTCAATTTAATGAGTACATACTGCTTCTTTCTATGAGGAGCTTTGCTATCATCACATTCTTCCATGACTTCTCTCTAAGGAGTTAAAACTTTCATATCGGGCTGAGGGGTCATATAAATCATGAACCTTGAGGTCTAGGGGTATTACTACCTGCTACCTTTTTCAATTAAGAAAAAGGTATTCTTCCTCTGAAAAGGTTAACGGTACTTTACGACAGTACTTCATACTGTAAACATTTTCTACTAGGTATGTTTACAATCACGAAGAAGGTAAACTACCCTGGCGAGTACAGTTCATCGTACCTTAGTTTTGTCGGAACGACTATATGCGTTCTTAATCACTTTTAGGTATGTTTACAATCACGAAGAAGGTAAACTATCTAGGCGGGTACAGTCCATCGTACCTTAGTTTCGTCGGAATGACTATATGCGTACTTATTCACTTTTAGGTATGTTTACAATCATGAAGAAGGTAAACTACCTAGGCGGGTACAGTCCATCGTATCTTAGTTTTTTTTGGAACGACTATATGCATTCTTAAATTGGAATATATTATCCAACCCATATATCCCCCCCCCCCCATTTATTTGGGGTTGTTCACCTCAGACTTAATATAAGATTCTTCACCAAAATAATTTAGTTTAGGATATATTCTCAAAGAGATACTTGAATCTTCATAAACATTTGTCTAGCTGAATCAATTAGCGTAGACGTATACCAATAATTCGAATATCAATCGAAACATGTGTCTGACCAAATTTAATTGACACTTAACTTTTCTTTTAAAATTCAAAAAATCATTTTATGACTTCATGATACCGCACTGTATTTACAGTCCGTTTGAGGATTTCGTCATTTTATAATTTTGCATACTACATCGTACCATATTGGTGTGACGCTCCTTAGATCACACCCAACACTAGGTAATTCTGCATTGATAACTCCATTATTTTTATCATTTCTACATCAGGTTCTATGATGCATTGATGATATATAAAATATATTTTGACATCTCAAATTATTTTTGTCTAGCCGAAACAATTAGCGTAGACTCTTCTTTAAACAGGTCAAAATCGTTGAAAAATTCATTTTTGATGTTATCATACCGCAACTAGTAATGATGTGTTAGTGGTACGAAGCCCACTTCTGCACAATTGTAACCATTTGTTGAGGATAACAAAAATTCATTTTATTTCGAAAGGCACATCAGTGCTAATTTAGCATGATTTAAAAAATTTGAAGTCTAATATAGCTAGAAGATTTGGAATACCTATGCTTCCATCATCAACTTCAATTCCTCTAATGATTAATTGCTTAATCATTCTATATATTCTAAAATCCTCAATTCTCCATCCACAACTTTCCTATACCCCAGTATAGTTCATCAAACTTACCACACATTATGAGTTCAGGAACTTTCCACAATAATATGAGTTTAGGAACTTGTCCTATCAATAAGTAGTTCAAGAACCAATAAGGAACTGTCCATACGCTGAGGGGTTCAAAAACATACCATACATTTATGAGTCACGAACTTACCATAAGTATGAGTTTTAAGAACTCGTATCTATTCTTATATTCTCTACCTATCCGTCATACACATGCGAAAAGAATCACCTTCTCAACATACATATAGTGAATAGCGCGACATCAACATTTCAATGATTATCCGTATAAGAAGCTAAGTGGTTGTCGAACCTAACACAATCACCTACGCATACAAGGAATTGGTCAACTCAACCACTAATCAAAGAGGAAGCTAAGCGGTTTGTTAGACCAAAAATAACTCTCTGCCCATACAAGGAATTGTTCAACTCAACCACTATATCAATATAGGAAGCTAAGTGGTTCTAAAACCAAGCATAAATTCCCCGCCCATACAAGGAATCATACAACTTAGCTGCTAACATGAGTCCTCAATTAAAATCTCACATAATCTTAGTCTCCCCTTTGCTTAAAATGAATTTCATTAAATCCCTATATCATCCGTTTCAACTCTTTTGAGTTTACTATCTTTTCTGACTAAACTTGATGTTCTGGATGCAGCCAAGCAGTCCGTACTTCAAAATTTTATCTCTAACTCAAATGTTGAGCTTTAACTTCCTTCATTTTTATTTCTAATTATATTAGCTAATAACTTTCTACTTATTCTTCTTTTTATTTGCCAGTCAAGGCCAACATTCAAACTATGTTAATTACTGACATAGTTCTATTTTGATTCTCATATCCTTAACTTAATTCATTATTCCTGTTGTTAAAACATATAGCACCTTACTAAGTATATATATATATATATATATATATATATATATATATATATATATATTTATACATATACCCATTTTCGTTTAACCTCATAGTACCTCCTTATGTGAATTTATATTCCCTTAATAAAATTTTCACATGCATTATTATAACATTTCTTAGACCATTCAATTCACATCGAATTTATAGGTATCGTAATACCTTATCCTTGATATTTCTTCAAGTACATATTAATTCATTTATAGGGTTTTAAAATTTTATAACTCATATTTTCTGTATTCACAATCGAATAGCAAACCATATAGGTTTTACTTGAAAATTTTAAATAAATTCTCAAATTCTCATCTAGGTTTTATTCTTTAACCTTGATTCTAATCATTGAAGATTTTATAATTTTTTGGGTTGTCACAATCATAATCAAAGTAAATGTTTAATTTAAATTATAATTTGTTTAATTATAATTTAATTAATATAATTGCATAATGTAGTTTGATTAATTATAATCACAGTAAGTGTTTAATTTAAATTATAATTTATTTAATTATAATTTAATTAATATAAAATATAATTATAATTTGATTAATTATAATTAAAGTGAATGTTTAATTTAAATTATAATTTATTTAATTATAATTTAATTAATATGAATACATAATATAAGTTTGATTAAATTATATGAACATTGATGTGATTATGTGATGTGATAATAAATTATTAAACTTAATAATTTAAGGGGAATGAGTTAACCTAGATGGGTTAACTAAGCTATGTGAATTAGTTATATGATAACTAATTATATTATTATTGTTAATTACATATATTTAGGGTTAATTAAGGAACGTGATTTGTAATTGTAGCTTGCGCTTGAGGCAAGTTCTCTATCCCTAAACTTGTGATTTATATGCAATTGTTTTAAATTCAAATCTTAATTGTATTTACGCCTGTCCTTTTATTTTTGTAATGGACAAGTAATTATTTAAAGTTCACGATTTATTTAAAGTGACCTTGACTTAATTGTTCAAGTAAGGTCTATTGTATCTTTTGAATACTTTAAGTTTAATTCTAAAGCATAAGTCGTTTCATAATTCTTTATTGTTGAATTATTCTAGATTATTGTAAGTCGATTCAATTACTCCTTAGTTGATGGTAACTGAACTCCATATTTCTTTTAAGCTTATTCAAACCAAACTTTCTTTGGTGCGGACTTGTATCAAATACTTAGATGAACAACCCTATTTAATAGGGGATTACCATGCGAAAGAGTTAAGATGTTTGTGCACAATACATGGTACGAAGGGCTGATCTCCCTGAGTACGAGTTAAGAGTCTATATAGTCTAAAAGACTGTTAAAGGTTTTAAATTGAAATATTTATAACCTAGTATATAGTTCAAGGTCTTATGACCCTCAATGATCTCTATATTCAAAATTCTAAACTTTGTTGAAAGAATTATTATTCAATTCTTTATTATTGATGAAAGAAAAGTTATTCAAATCTTTTGAAGTTATTCAATATATGTCATCACTATTATTGTTGTATTTTTAAGTGAGCTTTTGTTTGCTCACTCTTGCATTATATAACCATTGCAGCTAAAGTTGAAAGCGTTGACACACCATCGACTAGTAAGGGCAGGAACAAGATGAACAAGTGAAGAATTGTTTAAGAATTATTATGTGATTGTAATAAGACTTTCTTATATGATATTTATTTTTCGCTTTTATTATTGATGTTAAGGTTAGCAAACCCTGGGATTAATTTGATTAAGTTGTAATCCTTTTATAAAGAAGATTTTTATTTATATATAAGGTTGTAATTTATTTTTCATTCCTTATTATTAGGTAGTGGTTGTATTTTATTTAGATAGTGAGCACCAAATCATGTGGAAATGAACTACCCGAATTTGGGGGTGTCACAGAAGTTGTCCTTGAGACAAGCTTTGTTCAAATCCCGGTAATCCACGCATACTCGCACCTTCCCTCCGGGCTTAGGCACGGGAACTATGTTGGACAGCCACTCAGGGTAATTCGATACCATGATGATACCATCTTTGAATATCTTGACAACCTCTTCTTTGACTTTCAGACTCCACTCAGGTTTCAATCGCCTAAGCTTTTGCTTGATTGGTTTGAATCCATCTTTGATAGGCAATCGATGGATAACAACGTCAGTAGACACCCCAATCATGTCTTCATGTGACCATGCAAACATATCCTGGAACTGAGTTAATAGTTTAATCAGGTTTGTTCTTTTGTTTTGAGTAAGGTCTATGCCTATCTGGATTTTTCTAAGGTTTTCTGAGGTTCCGATATTGACAGTGGTGGTTTAGTCGAGGTTTGGTTTGGGCTTATCTTCGACCCATTTTTTGATCTCCTCGGGCACCTCATAGTCATCTATCTCCTCTTGATCAATCTCTATCAAGTCGAAGTCCAGTTCTACATCAAAGTTGTAGTCAATGTGAAAATTTGGCATCTCATCAGCAGGGACAAACAAATTCAATTCTGGAGTCATGAAAACAAAATGCTTTCACTTTAATATATGAAACTATTTAATCATACAAAGCATTTAGCAAAAGCTTGACAAAAGTAATTGCTACAGCTGTTGTGACGCCCCCAAATTTGGGCCACAATGCCTCGGATCCGATGTGTCACTATCTAACAATAAAAACTAAAATCATACACTCATAGGGGATAATCTAGAATAATATACAATGATTTATTATATTTATTCTCCCAAGTCTCGCAACCTACAGTACTTAATAGATTACATAATAATATCAAATAAAGACTTATTACATAACCCTACTTAAGTTTAAACATAGTTTTGATTCAGTCTTAATACATCATCTTAGATGTTATAATACAACACTAGAATTTTTAAAAAATAAAGGACTAGCTATTCGGTAACCTTGCCCTTGCCCTTATCGACACCCGAAGGTCCGCCCTGATTTGCCTTAACTGAAATGTTTTTAGGGAAAGCAAGAATGAGTAACAAGTTTTCTTAGCAAGTAATATAGAAATAAGGGTCGTTAATTTTTAGAATCTCGAAAAGGAGTAGAACATGATATGATAGTCAAGGATATAAAGAAATATCAACAATTCTCAATAACAGTCGCTAAGGATAGAAAGATATAAATAAGATTTAATGCTAAATCAATTCAAGATTTCAAGATAATTGAATACTGAGCAGTCACTAAGGACTATAAACTTCTACTAGAATTAACAGAAATATACTGATAATCCAATAAAAATAAGTACAACATGTGATCAGCCTAAAGTATCCTATATTATGCATAACATTTAATCGTACTTCAAGTGCGCACGTCGGTCTCCCGACAAATATAATTTCCCCTTAAAAAGGGTTGTTCTTCTCAGTTAATATAAGACTCCGCACCAATCAATTGGTTTGGATCGCTTTTCAAATTCATAATATAGGTCTAGCCGAATCAAATGGCATAGACCGCTCTTTCAAGGTATATCAGAACAATTATAAGTTCAAAACTCAAGATTTAAAGTTCGAAGAATATAAATCAACTTTATCTTTATCCACAAAGTATTTAAGTTATAAAACATGAATCGTAATTCCAATAGCTTACTTGTACGACAATAATAACACAGGCTTAATAGATACTCAACAAGAATAGACTTTGAGTACTTACTTACAATATTCATTGAATAAAGTAATGCAAGGGTTTAGGATACTTGCAATTAATAATACAAGAACGGGTTCAAGGAAACTTGCACAATAAAAGAGTGTAAGTGAGGGAACTTGCCTTATGTGTAGATTACCAATATAAGCTTATCAACCCTTCGAACTCCTATCGTAATATATTTATGTATAGGATATTCATTAGCTAAGTATATTCGATATACAAGATCGATATGTAATTCAAGTATACACATATGGTTCTCACTTAGTCTTGTAACTCTATACGTACGTCATTACATACTTTACATATGCTTGTCACGTAATCAGTATATAAGACATTACGAAATCAAGTACATAGTTATATCACGTATAGTATCATAACACTTAATCAACATTATCTTAACTAACTTTAGAATCCCTTTTACAAGTTAAATGTTATCATGTTACTTCATTATCTCATATAAACATATATCAGTATTAATTATAACCTCCTTAATAGATTAGAGAATCATAATAAGTGAACTGCTAAAATCAGAATAAGCAAACTGCATTAGAACTGAAAATGACTTGGCGCAGCTGCGCCCAAGTTAAGCCTAGGGACGGCGCAGCTGCGCTGTCCCCTGGCCAGACCAGGGTTGGGCTGCTGCCTTACTATTTCTGTTCAACATGTTAGCATATATCTACACATGGCATATACTCATGTTAACGGGTAATTCATGCTTACCAAGTCAATCGAAGTCCAACCTTTCATGTTATAGTTCTAGATTAACATCCTTAATAACTTAAGGTCATACAAGGTCATGAAATCACATAGGCTATCATGTTTGTCATTTAAACACATAAGGTGGTCACATAACTTGTTTTAGGCATGCTCACAAGTATTTACATTATACACGTATAACTAGTATCGTTATTTGTTTAAAAACTCGCCTAACTCATATCTCATACGTGGTTATCTTGCATTGTAACTAACAAGGGTGTACACATGTATGATATCTTAGTAATGTTAAAAGCACATTCAAGCATTCCAAAAATATCAGAACCTAAATCTCAATATAACATGTCAAGTCCTGTGACACCCCCAAATTCGAGTACTTCGTTTCCATATGATTTGGTGTTCACTTTCTAACTATACAAACATCTACCCAATATATCTCAAAATAAATTACAATCTTTATTCAAAATAATAAAATCTCCCTTAAAACAACGGTTACAACCTTCTCAAAACTCAATCCCAGGGTTACTCTAACCTTAACATAAACAAATAAAGTGCGGAATAAAAAATATGACATAAAAGTCTTATTACAATCATTTCAAAATAATTTAACAAGTCTTCACTTGTTCATCTTTCCCTTGCCTTTACTCGTAGACAGGGCATCAACGTTATCAACCTTAACTGCAATTGTTATTTAATGCAAGAGTGAGCAAACAACTGCTCACTGGAGTTTAACAATAATAATTATATGAAAGGATATCTTTTAAAGAATCTGAACAACTTAGCTTGCTTCAATAATAAAGAATTGAATAATAATTCTCTATCAATATTAAAATTCGAATATATAATTTCTCTGAGGGTCATAAGACCTTTGAACCTTCGTCCTAGGTTATAAATATTTTTATTTAAACCTTTAACAGTCAATAAGACTATGGACCTTAACTCGTACTTAGGGGGATCAGCCCTTCGTACCATGTATTGTGCACAAACATCTTAACGCTATGCGTAGTAACCTCCCCTAATAATTAGGGTTGGTCAACTCAGTAATTTGAATTCAAGTCCGCACCAAAGAAAGTTTGGTTTGGACAAGCTTACAAGAGTAATTTAGAATTCACGTTCATCAACTAAGGATTAGTTGAATCGACTTTCAATAATTCATAAATAAAAGAATTATGAATTAACATATGCTTTAGAAGTAAACTTAAAGCATTTAAAATAATAACTGGATCTTACTTGAACAATAAGTTAAGATCATTTCAATTAAATAAACAATTGTCCAATACAAAAATGAAAGGACATTCTCAACAATGAATATAAGGACTCAAGAAATTTTATAGAATTAACAAGTTTAGGTTTAGAAGACTTGCCTTAAGCGCAAACTACTTAACTCAACCATGTACTTAGACACTTCCTATACACATTCAATTATAATAATCTAAATCAGTTAACCCATAACCAATTCACATAAGTGGTTAGCCCTCATGGTTAACTCACTCTAATTAAAAAAATAATAATAATCAACTATCACATAGTTAATTACATCACACACATATTCACATAATTAAATTAATTATGTATTTAACTAAATTATAATTAAACAATTATAATTCAAACACTTAATTAAATTATAATTACTTAAATTATAATTACCATTTAAATTATAAATAATTATAATTTAAAATTAATTAAACTACATCATGCATTATAATTACATAATTTATAATTAATAATGTATTTATCAATTATAATCTATAATAATTATGCATTTATTAAATTATAATTACATAAATTGTAATTTTTATTAACATCTAATTGATCAACTTCTATACATTATAATTTCACAAAATTATAATTTAAATTAAACATTTACTCTTAATTATAATTAATCAAATTATAATTAAGTAACTTATTTTACAATTAAACAATTTATAGCTTATAATTTAAATACTATATTAGGTTTTCAAAACTTCATTTTTCTCAAATTATGAAATTATCAACTTCATGTTCACACATGTCATAGCAGCTAGATACATGCTCATTATCTTAGCAATAATGTAATGGAAACATAAAAACAAACTGCACACTTGGTTAAAACTCACTGCCTCTGCCCAGGACACGGCGCAGCTGCGCAACCAGTTGCCTTAAAACTGGCGCAGCTGCGCAGAGATCGAATCTGGAAAAGACAAGCGGCGCAGCTGCGCTGCTTTTGGCTGTACTACCGGCGTAGCTGCGCAGGAGCACAAACAGAGGCAGACAACCACGATACTCTACTTCACCGATTAACCCAAACAAGCCAACAAACGGCATTTCACAGTAGCTTAAACATTGTAAATCATACCTATGCAATAATACACATATATAACATGTTTCTAAAATACAAAAGTCATTTAAACCACAAGAATCAAGAGCTTTAGAAATCAAATTTTGCTATTTTCTCAAAACTCATATTTTTCATAAAATAATCTACTGTAATAAAATTTCTCAAGCAATTCAACTTTATATACATGCATTATATACAAAATTGAAGATAACATCAAAAAAAATTCCTAATAAGCATATTAACATATATCAATTTCATTATTTTTCATTCTAAAATTGGTTAAACCGTATGAACACATAAGAACATAAATTCTTATTAAAACATATTAAATCACCAATTTGTTTTTCTGAAAACCATTGATAGCAATTAACCTACTATGAACAACACATGAATACAATTATATATATAATCCATGTTTACATAATTTCATGAAAACTTATTTTTAACATAGGATGAACACACAAAAACATATAACTGAGTTCTATAACAATTAGAGATTAGAGATGATACCTTTTTGTTAATAAGTTGAAAGAGAAGGTGATGTGAGTTCAATTCTAGCAATTCTTCTTCCTCTTTTCTCTTCTCTGTTCTTCCTTCTCTCTGCTGTCTTTTCTTCTTAGTTCTTAGTTAGACTTAGGAGTAGAACTAACGTAGTAGATATATTATAAATGATATAATATACATATACTAATGATATATATGTAACATGTTAATTAATTAAGATATATAATAAATACATATTATTATATAAGTTACAGCTATTGAATTTGAAAAACTTTAAGGCTTGTTTGGCCAAAACAACATTATTTTTAAAAACAGATTATTATTACTAAGGCCATGTTTGGTAAAATGAGTTTAAAACAAGTGCAAGGGCCTTGTTTGGTTAAAATCATTTGAAATTCTTTTTTTTTATTTTAACAAATCATCTTAACACATACTTTAATGTCATATTTTAATTAATTAAATATTAATCATCTAATTTAATCAATAAAAATCTAACATCAATTAATCACATAAAATTTTCACATAATTATAATTACTCGCTAATTATAATCCATGTAACACTTCATCACATAATTCCTCTAATTTAATTATCTTAATTAAATTAGAACTATAATATAAAATTAATATACATTAATTAAATAAATATTACCCATTCATTTAATTAATATATAACACTTAATTAAATCACTCCATAAATCACATAATTTATTTATTTAACTCAATAAATAAATCACATAAAATATTTATTTAACTCAATAAATATTTAAAATTATTATATAAAATCACAATCGTTACAATCTTCCCTCCTTAAAAGGATTCTGTCCCCAGAATCACACATAAAAAAAATTCTCTTCTATTACATTCTTCCCTCCTTAAAAGGATTCTGTCCCCAGAATCAGTATATAAGGGGTTACAAAAACTAATCAAATAAGTACGGATAAGATTTTATCATAACATCTTCGAGTTTCCACGTAGCTTCTTCAGCACTGTGGTTCCTCCAGATTACCTTAACAGAAGGTATCACTTTATTCCTAAGTACTTGTTCCTTTCTATCAACTATTTGAACAGACACTTCTTCATATGTTAAGTCCTTATCAAATTGTAAAGGTTCGTATTCTATTACATGTTTATAATCATGCTTATAAGGTCTTAACACAGAAATATGGAAGACGTTATGTATATTCTCGAGCTCCGGAGGTAATGCAATCTCGTAAGCTACCTCGCCAACTTTTCGCAACACCTCAAAAGGTCCAATAAATCTAGGACTCAGCTTTCCCTTCTTACCAAATCGAATCTTCCCCTTCCAGGGAGATACTTTCAGGAACACGAAACTTCCTGGTAAGAATTCTTGATTTTGTCGATGAAGATCAGCATACTTCTTCTGTTTGTCTTGAGTAGCACTAATCTCGTTCTGATCAGCTTCACAATTTCAGCGGTTTGTTGTACCAATTTTGATCCCAACAATTGACGTTCACCGACTTCATCCCAGCACAAAGGAGTTCTGCATTTTCTGCCGTATAATGCTTCGTAAGGCGGCATGCCAATACTCGCATGATGACTATTGTTGTAGGCGAACTCCACCAACGGTAGATGTGAAATGCGGATCTCTGTCGGACACAATCGACACCGGACCACCGTGTCGAGAAATAATTTCCTTCACGTATAGCTTCGCTAGCTTATCCAGGTTGTACTTAACCCTGATCGGCAGAAAGTGGGTTGACTTTGTCAGTCGATTCAGTATAACCCATATCGCATCAAATCCCTTATGAGTCGTTCGAAGACCCACCACGAAATCCATCGTGATGTGCTCCCACTTCCACTCTGGAATTTCTAACGGTTGTAGCAATCTGCTAGGTCTCTGTTGTTCTGCTTTGACTTTTTGACACGTTAAGCATTTCGCAACGCATTCAGCAACATCCCTCTTTATATTCGGCCACCAAAAATGATGCCTGAGATCCTGGTACATCTTCGTACTCCCGGGGTGAATAAAACATCTAGAACCATGAGCTTCGCTCAGGATCTCCTCTTTGACCTCAAGTACAGGCGGTACCCAGATTCTACCTTCAAACCGTAACAGACCTTCATTATCAATCTTGAACTTGAACTCTTTGCCATTGGTTATCCTCCTCCAATTCTTCTTACATTCTTTATCGTGAAGTTGTGCTTCTTTCACTTTGTTTACTAGAGTAGAACTAGTGTTTACTTGAAATAACATCTCATCCGATTCCTTCGGAAGCTTCACTTCCAACTCCAATCTAGCCATCTGTTCTATTAACCGATCCTGATCAGTCAACATGTTCAGCTTCTCCCGACCTTTCCTGCTCAAAGCGTCGATGACAACTTTAGCTTTACCCGGATGGTAAAGTATCTCGCAATCGTAGTCTTTAATCAGTTCCAACCATCTTCTTTTGCGCATGTTCAAATCCTTCTGAGTAAATATATACTTCAGACTCTTGTGATCTGTGTATATTTCACACTTTTCTCCATATAAGTAGCACCTCCAAATCTTTAGGGCAAACACTACTGCCGCCAATTCTAGATCATGGGTCGGATAACCCTTCTCATAATCCTTTAGCTGACGTGACGCATATGCAATGACTTTGTCGTTCTGCATCAACACACAGCCTAATCCTTTATGTGAGGCATTGCTATATACTACGAAATTCCCCGAACTATCAGGTAAAGACAATACAGGCGCAGTACTCAGCCTCTTCTTCAGCTCTTGAAAACTTTACTCACATTTCTCTGTCCAAACAAATTTAACCGTTTTACGAGTCAAATTCGTCAATGGAGTTGCGACTCTAGAAAAGTCTTGGATAAATCTACGGTAATAGCCTGCCAATCCCAAGAAACTCCTCACTTCAGGCGGCGTCTTCGGCTGATCCCAATTCATTATCGCTTCAACCTTCGATGGATCTACCGAAATACCATCCTTGTCGATTACGTGGCCAAGAAATTGCACACGTTCCAACCAAAATTAGCATTTCGAGAATTTAGCATAAATCTTCTCTTGTCTCAGGGCTTCTAAGGTTAGTCGTAAGTGTTCAGCATGTTCCTCCTCGGTCTTGGAATTAACCAGGATGTCATCTATGAACACTACCACGAACTTATCCAAAAATGGGTTGAACACCCTGTTCATTAAGTCCATAAATGCAGCTGGAGCATTCGTGAGACCAAATGACATCACCAAGAACTCGTAATGACCATATCGAGTCCTAAAAGCCGTTTTAGGTATATCTTCCTTCCTCACCTTCAATTGATGATACCAACTTCTCAAATCAATTTTTGAGAAGTACTTCGCACCCTTCAATTGATCAAACAAGTCATCGATCCTAGGTAAAGGATACCTATTCTTGATCGTAACTTTATTCAACTCCCTATAATCAATGCAAAGACGCATCGATCCATCCTTCTTCTTCACAAATAAAATTGGCTCTCCCCACGGTGAAACGCTTAGTTGAATATACTTCTTGTCTAGCAAATCTTGTAGTTGAACCATCAGTTCCTTCTCGATAAGAGCCATTCGGTATGGAGCCTTCAAAATAGTAGCAGTTCCCCGTGCTAGATCGATCACGAACTCTATCTCCATATCTGGCGGAAGTCATGGCAAATCGCTCGGAAAAACGTCCACAAACTCCTTAACTACCGATATCTCCTCCACCTTCGGGCTTTCCTTACGCGTATCTACTATGTAGGCTAGATATCCCACATCGCCTTGCGTCAGAAGTTTTTTGGCTTGCATAACCGTCAGACAACTCATTTGTCTAGGCAATTTGCTACCATAGAACACTAACTTCGACGGAGTCGTAAGGTTTACCGACTTCTTCTGACAGTCAATTATTGCCCCATGGTTGAACAACCAGTCCATACCTAGTATGACATCGAATTCCCCAAGTTTAATTGGAATCAAATCTACTCTAAGCTCCTGACCTTTAATGTCCAATCTACAGTTCTTATAAACACTCCTAACAAGAATAACCTCCCTATTCGCAATCTCTATGTTCAAAGGATAAACTAACTCCTCTATAGGTAAGTCTAGGGTTTTAGCAAAATCATCAGATATGAATGAATAAGTAGCACCCGAATCAAATAATAAATATGCATTTATACTATTGACCGGAATAATACCTGACACCACGTCTTTTGATTGCACAGCATCCTGCACCGTCATATTGAATGTCCGTGCAGTGGGTCGAACAGCTTGCAATGGTGCAGCGTTAATAACGGTACTGCCGCTTCCATTCCCTTCGCTCCCTGTTGCCGTCAGCTTCTTAGGGCAGTTGCAAGCCATGTGATCCTTGGATCCACATGTAAAGCAAGCTCCCTTCTTCGGTTTGGGCAATTAGGTGCAATGTGGCCTTCCTGACCATAGTTGAAGCACACCCGCTTCCCCTTCATGCACACGCCAGTATGATTCTTACTACATGTAGCACATGCTTCAAACTTCCTCTTCTGTTGGCTTCTTTGCTGACTCCCAACAGAGGTGTTGTCATTCTATTTCCTCTTCTGGTTCACAGCGCTGCTACCCCCAGCCTTGGTTTCTACCTCATTCTTCTTCTTCTTATCTTGGTTAAACTTCGTCACCGCTTCGCTTCCTCCTTCAGCAAGTATGTCTTTCTCCAGCACAGCCACAAATATGTTCAGCTGGAACATGGAAACCTTGCTATAGAGCCAGGGCTTCAATCCCCGCTCAAACCTTCTCACTTTCCTAGCGTCAGTGCTGACCTGGTAAGTAACGAACCTGGCCAATTCGTTGAACTTAGCGGCATACTCAGACACCGTCATCCCTCCCTGCTTAAGCTCTAGGAACTGGACCTCCATCTGGTCCTGGGAACTCACTGGAAAGTACATTTCATAGAACATTTTCTTGAAATGTTCCCACGTTATGACTCCTTCTCCCTCCCGGATCTTATTAGCCTGCCACCAGAAGCTAGCATCCGACTTCAACATTAAAGTCGCGAATGCTGTCTTCTGGTATTCACCTACTCGGGCTACATCAAATACCTTCTCCATTTCCGTAACCCATGTCTGAGCCTCAATAGGGTTGGTCGATCCTTTGAATTCAGGCGGTCCTACTGCCTTGAATTTCTTAAAGGGTAGTACCCTGCACTTGCGGCTGATTCGCAAGAGCTCCTAACAACAGGTTCACCAACTGCTGAACCGAGTTGGAATTCGTCCCATCGTTATTATTGTTGTTCGTCGAACCCTCAGGGTTTTGACGTGCTATTCTTCTTCTAGGAGGCATTTTCTGTTAAGAAAATATTATTATTAGACCCTTTATTCACTATTAAGTATCCTAGTTCATACTTAAACGTTTTAAACAATTCAGTTCACATAGAACACATAGCACGTCAAATAAACTTCTTTTATTCATTAATCGTAGTTTAAAACATCAATCAGATAGCATTTATGCCATTTACATCATCCTTCCTGAACTGGAAAAGTTGCAGGATTACATTATTAACTTATCCCATTCTTATCTCAAATTATGGGATTTACTTTATTTACTACAAAAAGCAACACATAAACAAAAGCTCTACTACTACTGCTATTGCTACTGCTATTGCCACTGCCACCACTGCCTAGGCATATTAATACGTCGCACAGCCTCTTTGCGTTCCTCTTCCATTACCCGAAACGGCGTTCTTCGGTCCACCACATACCACGGTAAACCTTGGAACTGAGCTGAGTAGTAGAAAACACGGTCCTGAGCTCTCTCTATCGCTGTATGAAAAACATATTCTGTTTCCCTCAGCTTGGCCCTCTTGGCTTAAGCTTCACCTTCAGCTTGATCGACTCGTTGATTAGCCCTCAAACTTATCTCTTTAGCTCTGGCTCGCTTTCTCGACTCCTCCTGGAAGTTTTGCTTCAGCTTTGCCAGTTTAAATCGAGCAGCATCTCTATCAACCTCCATATATATTAGGTTCCACTGTGCATCTCCTAGGTCACTTGCCATTTCCTCGATCGTCTCGTCTCGCTGCTGAATGGTTTCTTCAAGCTCTCTGACTCGACCATGAAGCTCCACGTTGCTGTCGTAGACTGCCTCGTACATCTCAGTACTAGTAGAGTGAGGTGGGAATTCCTCTTTGGGATCCTCTTCCTCCTCCTCCTCCTCTTCAGACTCGTCCTCGTCCTCTTCTTCTGGAATAGGTGTCAGCTCACCCTCCCGACCAGCTACGGTGATAACTGGAGATGGCTCTCTCCTAACCAGCTGCTCCCAGACAATATTTATGTCATGGGGCTCCTCCTCTCTAGGAATATGAGGTACATCCTCTATAGCCTGACTAGGTTCTCCAACGTTCGACATCCTGACAAAAGAATTTTAAAGTTCATTATTATGTGACATCGAATCGACGCTCTTCGAATACTAAAACGTAAACACATAAGCATATAAGGTAGTTTATTATCTTTACCTAGCATCACTATCTTTTCGATCTTACAATAAGGCTACTACCTACGGTTTTTCTCCACCTAAGGTTTCATAACCTACAGCTTTGATACCAACCTGTGACACCCCCAAATCCGGGTACTTCGTTTCCACATGATTTGGTGTTCACTTTCTAACTATACAAACATCTACCCAATATATCTCAAAATAAATTACAATCTTTATTCAAAATAATAAAATCTCCCTTAAAACAACGGTTACAACCTTCTCAAAACTCAATCCCAGGGTTACTCTAACCTTAACATAAACAATAAAGTGCGGAATAAAAAACATGAAATAAAAGTCTTATTACAATCATTTCAAAATAATTTAACAAGTCTTCACTTGTTCATCTTTCCCTTGTCTTTACTCGTAGACGGGGCATCAACGTTATCAACTTTAACTGCAATTGTTATTTAATGCAAGAGTGAGCAAACAACAGCTCACTGGAGTTTAACAATAATAATTACATGAAAGGATATCTTTTAAAGAATCTGAACAACTTAGCTTGCTTCAATAATAAAGAATTGAATAATACTTCTCTATCAATATTAAAATTCGAATATAGAATTTATCTGAGGGTCGTAAGACCTTTGAACCTTCGTCCTAGGTTATAAATATTTATATTTAAACCTTTAACAGTTAATAAGACTATGGACCTTAACTCGTACTTAGGAGAATCAGCCCTTCGTAGCATGTATTGGGCACAAACATCTTAACGCTATGCGTAGTAACCTCCCCTAATAATTAGGGTTGGTCAACTCAGTAATTTGAATTCAAGTCCGCACCAAAGAAAGTTTGGTTTGGACAAGCTTACAAGGATAATTTAGAATTCACGTTCATCAACTAAGGATTAGTTGAATCGACTTTCAATAATTCATAAATAAAAGAATTATGAATTAACAGATGCTTTAGAAGTAAACTTAAAGCATTTAAAATAATAACTGAATCTTACTTGAACAATAAGTTAAGATCATTTCAATTAAATAAACAATTGTCCAATACAGAAATGGGAAGGACATTCTCAACAATGAATATATGAACTCAAGAAATTGTATAGAATTAACAAGTTTAAGGTTAGAAGACTTGCCTTAAGCGCAAGCTACTTAACTTAACCACGTACTTTAACACTTTCTATACACATTCAATTATAATAATCTAAATCAATTAACCCATAACCAATTCACATAAGTAGTTAACCCTCATGGTTAACTCACTCTAATTAAATAAATAATAATAATCAACTATCACAGAGTTAATTACATCACACACATATTCACATAATTAAATTAATTATGTATTTAACTAAATTATAATTAAACAATTATAATTCAAACACTTAATCAAATTATAATTACCATTTAAATTATAAATAATTATAATTTAAAATAAATTAAACTACATCATGCATTATAATTACACAATTTATAATTAATCATGTATTTATCAATTATAATCTATAATAATTATGCATTTATTAAATTATAATTACATAAATTATAATTTATATTAACATCTAATTGATCAACTTCTATACCTTATAATTTCACAGAATTATAATTTAAATTAAACATTTACTCTTAATTATAATTAATCAAATTATAATTAAGTAACTTATTTTACAATTAAACAATTTATAACTTATAATTTAAATACTATATTAGGTTTTCAAAACTTTATTTTTCTCAAATTATGAAATTATCAACTTCATGTTCACACATGTTATAGCAGCTAGATACATGCTCATTATCTTAGCAATAATGTAATGAAAACATAAAAACAAACTGCACACTTGATTAAAACTCACTGCCTCTGCCCAGGACACGGCGCAGCTGCGCAGCCAGCTGCCTTAAAACCGGCGCAGCTGCGCAGGGGTCGAATCTGGGATAGGCAAGCGACGCAACTGCGCTGCTTTTGGCTGTACTACCGGCGCAGCTGCGCAGGAGCACAGACAGAGGCAGACAGCCACGATACTCTGCTTCACCGATCAACCCAAACAAGCCAACAAACGGCAATTCACAGTAACTTAAATATTGTAAATCATACCTATGCAATAATACATATATATAATATGTTTCTAAAACACAAAAGTCATCTAAACCACAAGAATCAAGAGCTTTAGAAATCAAATTTGGCTATTTTCTCAAAACTCATATTTTTCATAAAATAATCTACTGTAATAAAATTTCTCAAGCAATTCAACTTTATATACATGCATTATATACAAAATTGAAGATAACATCAAACGAATTCCTAATAAGCATATTAACATATATCAATTTCATTATTTTTTATTCTAAAATTGGTTAAAACCGTATGAACACATAAGAACATAAATTCTTATTAAAACATATTAAATCACCAATTTATTTTTCTGAAAACCATTGATAGCAATTAACCTACTATGAACAACACATGAATAAAATTATATATATAATCCATGTTTACATAATTTCATGAAAACTTATTTTTAACAGAGGATGAACACACAAAAACATATAACTGAGTTCTATAACAATTAGAGATTAGAGATGATACCTTTTGTTAATAGGTTGAAAGAGAAGGTGATGTGAGTTCAATTCTAGCAATTCTTCTTCCTCTTTTCTCTTCTCTGCTCTTCCTTCTCTCTGCTGTCTTTTCTTCTTAGTTCTTAGATAGACTTAGGAGTAGAACTAACGTAGTAGATATATTATAACTGATATAATATACATATACTAATGATATATATGTAACTGTTAATTAATTAAGATATATAATAAATACATATTATTATATAAGTTACAACTATTGAATTTGAAAAATCTTAAGGCTTGTTTGGCTAAAACAACATTATTTTTAAAGACAGATTATTGTTACTAAGGCCATGTTTGGTAAAATGAGTTTAAAACAAGTGTAAGGGCCTTGTTTAGTTAAAATCATTTAAAATCCTTTTTTTTTATTTTAACAATTTATTTTAACACATACTTTAATGTCACATTTTAATTAATTAAATATTAATCATCTAATTTAATCAATTAAAATCTAACATCAATTAATCACATAAAATTGTCACATAATTATAATTACTCGCTAATTATAATCCATGTAACACTTCATCACATAATTCCTCTAATTCAATTATCTCAATTAAATTCGAAATATAATATAAAATTAATATACATTAATTAAATAAATATTATTCATTCATTTAATTAATATATAACACTTAATTAAATCACTCCATAAATCACATAATTTATTTATTTAACTCAATAAATAAATCACATAAAATATTTATTTAACTGAATACATATTTAAAATTATTATATAAAATCACAATCGTTACAAGTCCACTTTCAAAACTTATATTTTCATTAGAAAACGTTCACTAATGAGGTTCAACATGTGCATGCTATATCATGAAACAATTATACACATGTCATCACGTTCTTCATGCATTTCTAGGCCATACAAACATGCTCAAAAAGTCAGAATACAAACATGAATGTAATATATCAAGGTTCCTTTTAAAACTCTACGTTTATTTCAAAACTACAAGTTTCTTAGTAATGATACACTATCATAGTCAAACATGCTCGTGCTATATCAATGTGCTCATATATACATGTTAATCATATTCTCATGCATGTATAAGCTATATCAACTAATTAACACTTAACAGTTTGTAGTAGAAATAGAAAACTATCACAGGGGCCTGGCACAGCTATGCTGCGCCCTAGTACAAAACTGGCGCAGCTGCGCCGGGTCTCGGCCAGCAGCAGTGCAGTTTCTGCTTTGGCAGTTAACAACCCAACATCAAAATTTCTCTACGAAATCCATTTATAAACTAGCTACCTTGCATTACTAACATGTTTATAAGTTTATATAACAACTAACCAACCTTCTCCAATCAAATTAACATCTAATTCATGCTTAATTTTAAGAAATTAGAAGTTTAAGAAATGAAGAATAAGAAAGGAGGATTATACCTCTGCAAACTTGGTGCTATATTAACTTCCTTCAACTGGTATCTCACTTTCTCTATATCTTAGTATACTATATTAGCTTCACTTAATAGAATTCTCAGCAAAATGAAATGTGAAGGAGAGAGCTCAATTTATAGAGTTTTAGTTACACAGACAATAAAATCTTCCACTAAATCAAACCAATGGATTGAAGAATTGTTTGATGGCTAAGAAGTAGTTGGTGAGTGGTTGTTGATATTCATCATGAAACCCACTCCCCCATTGATCATTTGCTATAATGCTATCTAAGTTTGCTGAGTTTGAGGATATAGGCTTAGGCCTCATAATGCTACACACGTGAAAAGGTAGAGGGCCACTAATATTGGGATAAGGCAAATACAAAGCTCAGCAATTGGAAAGAGTATTAGTACTAAGGCTATGTACATATACATATTATATATACATAGGTTATAACATAATTTAGACTCACAACGTAAGTTTAATAAATACATAATATGACAATGTAGTAAATTTAATTTACACATATAATCCATGTACATTTCGTTATCACCGAATATAATTCAATTGGGTATTATCTTATTACATTATCCCAATTCTATTATTAAATTATGGAAATCATTGATAAGTAACAATTGTTTATAATATGTTTATGAGGTACTTACTTAATGTTCACTCACACACATATTGTCACATAAGCATTAATCATGTAACTTTCACAACCTAATAAATCTTACTATATAGTTTATATATATTATATAGTCACATTGATGCGTCACATTGCACTTTATATAATATAGAGGTAAGTACTATATACTATATGTTTAATACATGCACATAACAATTAATCGAGTAAATATAATCTTATTATATTTATTAATAATTTACTCGTTAATATTTTATTATTCACAATCATAATTACTCAACATTAATTAATTACTCATTAATATTCTATTACTCACGATAACAGTTAATTAATAATATAATATTAATTAATAAATTACTTATCCATTCATCCTTTAAAACAAATCATCGTTGTTTCCATTCTCGTGCCACACAAGGCATTCTATGAGTTTATCGTAAGCTCCACATTCTCTTAATTAATATAAATTCAATTTGAACTTATTTAAATTAACTCATCTCATAACACATAATTATTTATATTCAAATAAATATTCATTTCCATTAATTTAATCATTAATAATATTTGGAAATTCTCGGGTATTACAGCTGTGCAACAAAATAAGCATTAAATAAAACCATGCTTCAGGGCAGATGGACTTTCTGCCCTTTTAACCCTTTTTGAATGAGGCATGGGGTGCAGCTCCAATTGTCCAATGTCAAGTCCTCATGAATATGAGGATAAATGAGTTGTGGTTGTCTGTCTCTTCTTTGATGACGACTGAAACATCAATAACATCAAGGTCGGGGTTCTTCTTTGAACTGCTACCCCTATCCCTCTTGATGCGAGGGATTCGGATATGATCTTCTTCATCACTGTCTGGGATATCATCGTTCATACCCTCGTAGAGCATTAGAAAATACATGTTGGTAAATGGGTCTCGTCCTTCATGCAGGAACTTTTCTTTACCCTTTTTTCTTTCCCCGTCAGGCTTTGCGGCTTTTCTCTCACTAATCGGTTTGACCAGAGGAAACAACATACTTAACACAACAGCAGGAATCTTCCCCATTGGATTCACAAACCCGGCATTAGTGAGGTTTGGTAGCAAGATAGTGGAAGCAGGAACCGTGGGACGCTTATATGGGTTTATGTGGTTTAACCCGGATGAATAGCCCAATCCGGCCTTCCTTGACTGGCTAGGGATTTGCACTGGACTCTTGATTCTTTGTTGATTTTTCCCTAACCCCCCTCCAGGGCAGAATCCAGGGATACCATTTCCTGATCGACAATCATTACTTCGTGGGAAACTTTTGGTTTTAAGGCTGGTGCCCCAACAGGTAAGTATTGAGTATTGCTCACCTCTAAAGCTTGAAAACTAACAGGCTCAACCCCCTCATCGAGACTGATTACCGGTATATTGCTCTGTGTGCAGACATGATATTCTGGCTCAACATTCACAGTGATCAGGTTGCCATCGATAATGTACTTGATTTGTTGATGAATGGTGGATGGAACTGTTCCTGCCTTGTGGATCTATGGTCTTCCCAACAACAAATTATACCTAGTGGTAATGTTGAGTACCTGGAAGGATATATAGAAAGTATGGGGACCAATCTCCAGTGGAAGCTCAATCTTCCCCACAGCCTCCAGGCGAGATCCATCGAAAGCCCGGATAACTACATGATTGGTCCAGATTCGGTTTGGATTGATCTTCATCCTCTCCAAGGTGTCGTAGGGGCAGATGTTCAGGGAAGATCCTCCATCTATCAACACATCTCCAATCACATACCCTGATGACATCACTACTATGTGCAGTAACTTGCAATGACCCATCCCTTCTGCGGGTATATCATCGTCAGTGAAAGATATCACATTACTGTTGAAAATGTGTTCTATCTCGTGACAGAACTTCTCAGTGTCTACCGTCTTTGGCAGATGTGCTTCCTCCAGTACTTTCAAAAGAATTTGGCGAAGATCCTCCGACGATAAGACCAGATCCAGGATGGATATTTGTTTGGGTGCCTCTTTCAAGCTTTGTACCACTTTGATCTCATTATGCCTCATCTGGCTAAGGAATTCTTTAATTTTCTCCTCAGACACTCTTTCTTTAGCTTTAATGACTGAATTGATCACCTATTGAAGCAGGTATAGCGGGTTTTCCTTTGATATACTGGCAATATTGTTCGATGTTGAGCCTTCATCCTTTCCATAGTTCCATGGGACCTTTTTCAAGCTGATCACAGGATATTGCGGTCAGAAGGGAAATATTAGAGGCTCGGGCGCAGCCACTTTCACATGATTATGTACTTCTTGGACCCCTTTTCCTTACAGTACCAGGGGTGTTATGGCTATATTCTTCTCATAGGAAATTACAACCACTACTTCTTGATTGCATGCCATGGGAAAAATGAGTGCTTCCTCATCGGGATAACCATACTCTTGATTTGCCTTCATTAGTTCACCACTTTCAATCAAATTTTGAATCAGGTGATGTAGTCCCCAACAATCCTCGGTGTCATAACCAGGTGCATTGTAATGATACTGACAGATCCTATAAGGTTTGAACTTCCTGAATCGATACCGTGGGTAACAAATTCGTGACCATCCATTCGTTGAGCAGTATTTGGAGGATTTCTTTCATAAGTTGATTGAAATTAGTGAAATTCCTCTGGAAGGCGAATTCCCTATTAGCTTGGAATTTCTCTTCTTTGGCCACCTTGTCGGCCCAAGGTTCACACTCATAAAACGGGCAATGATCCCTCATAGCAATGGGGCTAACTTCAGGCGTAGGAAGGTTTGTTTCACGTTGGTTGATCTGATTTATCAGTTGTCTCATTATCTGATGTTGATATACGACCAGCTCTGCCAACTGTCCAACCTGTTCCTTGATTGCCTTATTTCCTATTCTATCAAGAATTGCCTTTCTGAGAACTCCCAACTGTCTGGGTTGTTGGTACTTGCTTGGGTTAACTCTCTAACATATTTGAGATACTTGGATCCTTCTCCATTTCTCGTGCTAATTATATTGACGTTTTCCTTATTGTGTTGAGGTAAAGGATTGTCTTAGACATGTGGTTGTTCTTGTTTTGTTACCACAATCTCTCCGTTATCTATCAAGTCTTGAACTTTATGATTGAGGGACCAACAATCTTGTATGTCGTGGCCTGATGCTCCAGAATGGTACGCACACTTCTTACTCGGGTAGAAATTTCATCCGCTTGAACTGGCCAGCGGAAGGAGTTGAACGATCTTCTTTTGTGCTGTCAGCACTTTCAGCACATTTTCTAGTGAATCCTCCAAGGGTGTAAAAGTTCTTCGATGTCTGACCTCCCCAGCTTTTTGAAAGGGAGGATTAGAAGATTGTGCAAGAGCTTGGAAAGGGGAATAATTTCTCCTCTGAATAGGCAAGCTGGGATTGCCTCTTTGATTCTGTCCCTGAAGTATTAAGGACACCTCCTCTTCCTTCTTCTTGTGTACTCTCCTAGGATTACTGACATAGCCCCCAGATTGAATATGATGGGCCACTGCCTCCAAAGCGGTCAAGTCCTCGATCTTCCAAGACTTTAGACCCATTTCGGCCATTTCTCCATGTTTGATCATCTCTGAGAATGGTTTTCCTATACCTGCTAGGACCCTCTCGTAATATGGAGCTTCTTGGATGTATATGAAGGTCAGGACTATCTCAGTCTCTATTATAGGCAGGGTGACTTGTGCTGCCATCCGTCTCCATCATTGGGCATACTCTCTAAATGACTCAGTGTTTAGCTTCTTGACTTTGGTAATTTGATATCTGTCTGGAGCCCTCTGAGAATGAAAGCTGAATTAATTCAGAAAGGCATGTGCTAACCCTTCCCAGCTGTGAATTTTTGAATTGTCCAGTTGGGCATACCATGCTCTAGCCACTCCGGTCAGACTCTTCTGGAATAATTGCATCCTGAGCTTCTCATCCTTTGCATAGGATCCGAGCTCTCCAATGAATACCTTCAAATGGGTGTAGGGATCTCCTAATCCATCATATTTTTCAAAATTAGGGACTTGAAACTTGTCTGGATATCGAGCCCCTGGAAATATACATAAATCGGACTGTTAACACTCCCGAATGCTTTAGTCCCTTTGATGGACCGGATTGTTTCTTCCATTTGTTGGACCTTTTTCATAATATCACCAGCTTCCTTCTCTTTATTGAGGTTGATGATTTTATGGGTTTTATTGGTCAAGTCCTTGTTTTGAGATTCAGGGGTCTGAGTCACTTTCTTGCCGGTATCCTGACTGCCACCGGGTGTGGATGATTCTGTTTGATCGGGTGTTTGTTTAATCTGAAGGCCTTTGCTTTGCTCTTTTAAGAAAATAGCCAATTCAGCTAACTGGTTCTTTAGTCCTTCGAACTCTTCCCTAGAGACGGGTGGATTCTAGTTGGGCACTTGAAGCAATAACAGGAGATGGGCTTAGTGCATTTTTAGATTTTGATCTGGTGATGGGACCAATTTTTTTCTATAATAAAAGTAGGTGTGTTAATTTTGATATATATATATATATATATATATATATATATATATATATCAACATGGTGCATGCTATGCAATATGTTATGATTTTTGAGGTTTTTTAATCTTATCTTGTAAAACAAAGGTCAGTTGTTTTGATGATAGGATAGCATGATAGGATTTATAAATAAAATGTATATTTACATTTATTCGAAATATACATTGAATTAAACGAGGAATGCATGAAAAGGCTTCCTTTCGGATTTGGTTAATCAGAGGCTGACCTATCTTAGGCTATTCTTGCGGTTTTTCGTCATGAAGGTTCCCAGATTATCGCAATCTACTAAAGGAGAAATTAATTTGTTCTTTCAATTGGAGCGGATCTTAGTGGTGTCTTTCCTGAGCCTCGCATGATTAGTCTCCTTTGAGTCTAGTAATCAATCACCGACGGGTTTGCCTCTTGGTGGAGGAATCACACAACATACATTCACATACATTGTGTCTCACCTTATGAAATGATGACATTGTGCGAAGCACTAACATAAAGAAGTAAAGCATTTATTTACACCCATTCAATGTGAAACACAGCATCCAAACACCCAGATAAAAAGGGAAATTTTGAAAAGATTTGAGTGCGGCTTAAGCCCTCTACTGTCCCCAGCAGAATCTCCACCTGTCGACGTCAGAAAAAAATCTTTTGACAGATCTTCCTTTCCCTAATTGCTTGGTCTTCTACCCTTGTTTGTTTTATTTGTTTTATGAAGGGTGAATTTTTAGGAAAAGGCCAACATATATCATGTTGACGATTTGAAAGGTTTAAAGAGTCGCCAGTTGGTATATTTAGAAATGGTTGTACTAACTCAACTGAGTTTTGTTTGATTTTGCAAGTAACCCCAATTACTGGACACTGTCAAAACTTGGCCTTGAAACTGAGATTCATAAATTTCAGGGGCTTGTTTAAGTGGGGGGGAAGGTGTTAAGCACCCCCCCCCCCGTCTTTCGTGAAACACGGTTACTGCATCTTTTCTATATTTCCCTTTTTAATTTGTAATTGTGTGTGTGTGCTGGAAGTAATTGAGCCTATGTGTTTGATTTGAAAGTAATGTCGTGCTTCATTGG
The DNA here is from genome assembly GCA_020205555.1 of Panax stipuleanatus. Classification (NCBI taxonomy): domain Eukaryota; kingdom Viridiplantae; phylum Streptophyta; class Magnoliopsida; order Apiales; family Araliaceae; genus Panax; species Panax stipuleanatus. The sequence continues at coordinate 76,934,114 of CM035117.1, forward strand.
ACCTATATACGAAGGGTTTGATTTGTTTGGAAAGTCCATTTTTAGACAAAGAAATGAAAATGACGTTTTGAAAGATGGTTTACAAACCTTTTCGTTCGCTTAGAAATTGAACCTTTTAATACTTCGATTTTTTATTCTATTCAGCCTTCGGCTTGATTTGGATGTTGATTGTTGGGATGCGAAGATTCCTCGACCACAAAATGTATATACAATTGCCGATCTTCTTATGGGCATTAGAGCCATCCAAGTGACCATAACACTACAAACCACATTTCACTATGTTGGGACCTTAAATCCGGATATCCGTTTTAAGGTCCATATAATTTACATTTATAGAAAAACTGGCAGTTTGTATTTATAATACGAAGTTGTCCATCATGGGAATCAGATTTAGATCCGTGTGATTGACCATTAATCCCATGATTCCTAGGCTCACAGAAAATGATTAAGAAATCTGCACAGCAAAGATATTGACATATAATGCAAATTGTACTCTAGACGTCGCAAAGCAAAGGATTTATCAGTTAAATCCTTGTAGGCGCGTAGCCAAAGCTTTCTGTTCCCACTAGATATTGATCTAGGCTCGCGTGGTCGCTTGAATATTTGCAAAAACTAGAAAGAAAGATAGAATTAAATAAATCTTAGCCATTCTAGCTCCCCGGTTCCGATTTGATCGATTTTGAACCGTTTGGAAGTTAGAAAGAGCTAGATTTAGATGAATCTAATCCACAAAATTCACATTAGCACATATTCATATCAAATGAATAATTAAAGCAAATATTTAATCACGTTGAGTAAAGAATATATATATATATATATATATATATATATATATATGTTGTAAAGGGCTACGGATTTCCAATCCATGCCCGACTGAGAAATGTAAATATATATACATATATATATATATATATATATTTACATTTCTCAGTCGGGCAGCTGTAAAAGACCATGAATTTCCAATCCATGCTATATATATATATATATATTAAAGCTGAAAAGGCCACAAATTAGTAATATAGGCCAAATAAGTTAAACTGATATATATATATATATATATATATATAACTATATAACTATATATATATAAGCTGTAAATGCCACAGATTTACAATCCAGGCTTGACAGAATTGAAAGTTAGTATATATATAGTTTGTTATATATATAATAAAGTTAAAAAGGCCACGAATTAGCAATCCAGGCCAAACGAAATCATGTAAATATATATATATATATATATATATATATATATATATATATATATATATTTATATATATATAGGAAAACAATAAAAAGGCACGGATTAGCAATCCAGGCTGTGCAAACAAAGAAAAACTTATATATACTAAAAAGTAAGCTAGAAAGGCCACGTATTTGAGATCCGGGCAAAATCAGGAGCTAAAATTTCATATGCACGTTCACATATATATGATAAATTAGGAAATAACTTCTGATCATAAAAAAACTTACAATAGGCAGCTTTACGTGCTTTTTGCCACTCGGAGAGCTTCAAATCTCTGTTTCCACCTGTTGAAACTTGGTATGTTGTACAATCTATGTATGCAACATATTGGAAGAATAAAATTGAAGTTTGGAGTACTAGAAGTAGGGTTAAAGGTCGAAATGGGCATAGTTTCTCTGTATTTTTCTATTTTTTTTCTCCTTTTTTTGCAAGGGTGGGGGAGTCTTATTTATAGACCAAAATGGTAGCAGGTCTACCTGTGGCAGCCGCGTGTAGAGGTGCGGCTACCAGAGTGGGCCCCACTCCCGTGGGTCCCGTCATCTCGAAGTACGTGCACTCCGAGCAACGCGATGTCTGCTTCGAACCTTCATAACTTTCAATTCGGGAGTCCGTTTGAGGCGTGCTATACCTTTTCAGAAAGCTCTTTCTGAGAGATACACAATGACATGGGATTTGACCTTTTTCGAATCTTGTAAGATGGGTCCATGACCAAATCTTTGAATTTTCCAAGTCCGTCCGTTGAGCTGTATTGTGCTATTTTTACTTGGGATTGATGTTATGGCTCTTTCTAACCCTTATTGCATTAATTTGGCTTGATTTTGACTTGATTTGACGTTAATTTGGTAAAATTACCATTTTGCCCTTCCAGGGGCTGTCTCTCGGATTGACAAGGTTGTCAATTGTTTTCTCGGGGTTGTCTCCGAGGTTTAATCCCTGCCGACTCTGTTCTTACTCAAGGTTGTCTCCGAGGTTGATTTGGTCTCCCAGGGTTGTCTTTGGGGATGATTTGATACTTCAGGGCTGCCTCCAAAGTTGATTTGATCTCCCGGGGTTGTCGCTGGGGCTCGCTTTGACTTCCCGGTGTTGTCACCGGGGTTTAGTTTGATCTCTCGGTGATAGACTCCACGGCACGTTTGCGTGAGGTGGTCGTCGCCCTGATCATTTCTAGCAAAGTTGTTAGGTGAATTTCTTGCAACACCTAAACCCCTTGCCTATATGTCGACGGTAATCTTGGTACAATTGCTCGCGTTCAGAAATCTGCATTGAATGGACACCAACGACACCTTAGCCCCTCTCTTATATTGAAGCGGTAATCTCGGTACAATCGACGATTGATGCGGTAGAAGACGCCACACACAACTATGTATTGTTGTATGATAAGTCAAAGTTGAATCTCAAAGAAAAACTAAGAAAATAACTTAGGAATTCTTCAAATAACCAAAAGTAGAGAATAACCTCACAAGTATATTGAATAATGAATAATGTCTTTAATTGCATCAACTTGAACCTCTATTTATACTACTCAAAATAATCCAAATCATAACAGCAATTGTAACAAATTATCCTAATCCTAAAAGGAATTACAAACCAATTTAAAATAGAAATCCCTATTTCTATAAAATAATAGAAACTTATTTAGAAAGTAAATCTTAGCTAATAATAAATTCTAATTACAGTAGAATTTTAAAATACAACAATCCTTGTCGCATTAGAATATTTTGCCACATGAATCTTCTTGCTGCGTTCGAAATATTTCTAATTCGCGTGAAGCTAAGGTGAATCCGTGTAATGGTGTTGTATGAATCAAATAGGAAATTAATTGCCACGTGACTAAGGAATTTTCCTTTAATTGCCAAGTAAAGGATATGTGAATATGCTGAATGCTTAGAAGGCCCACTTCCTTTACTAAATATGTTATTATAATTAATTCCTTAGAAGCCCACATGTAATGTTAGGCTTGCTTTAATCTTGATGCTTGATAAATATTAAGCTTGGCCCACGTAAATGATGTCCCATAATATTAGACCCACTATGCTCCATATAAAATCTGTACATGGACTGAATTGAATCAATTGGGTCAGCCCAATAATGCTTGAATTGTACTCTCTTGAATAATTTTTAGTCCAAACTTCTTGATTTGCTTGACGAATCGTTGTAACTTGAATTGAGTTATTATCGTTTAATGCGAGCCTGGTCAGAATTGTATCGTTCCCCTCTTCTTGAAAAGGATTTGTCCTCAAATCTGACATCCCCTCATCTTGAAAGGAATATGTCCACAAAATTGATCCTACATAAAAATAAACAAAGTTAACACCAAAGAATTCAAAACTACAAGTCTCACCTGACCAAATTAATGAATAAGCAATATCAGCAACGCAAACAAGAATTCAAAAAGTTTCATCTCCTCTTAGATCAAATATCAGTATATAGAACTCTTCATGTTGTATATCCACCCATTTATGAATTCTTGGATCAAAAGTCAATCTGATGTACTCAGTCATCCATAAAAATACCCACTTTGTTGCCCCTGGGTCAAATATCAATTTTTGAAAATTGTCACGCTTGTCACGCAAACTCTCTTGAATCCCTAGATTAAACACAAAACAAAATAAATCAGCAAGTCCCTTTTGTTTAATTACCAAGAAATCAAATAACGCAAAATCACATGCATAATCCACTATAACACTATTCAAAACACTTCCCTGTAGACTCTCCATGCATTATTTGAATTGATTTGCATGATCCATGAATCCCTCGATGAATATGATCCTATCACGAATCTGCAAAACACAACCAACCTTTCTCTTTCCATTGACATTAACAAAGTCAAAATCACATAATACCACCAATGGAATAAAAAGGTCACATCCCTTTTCAAAAGATGAAAACTCAATAACATTTTTATGATGATCAATTACAAACTCAACACATGATAAAGAATTTCCCAAAGCGTTGACAAAAGTCAGGATATTACCAAAATAGATACTAGCAAATTTCCCTATAAAAGAATGCAAAATATGATTTAATGTGAAAACATTTTCTTCCTTAGCTAATCCTAAAAGTTTAACTAAACATGTATGTAATTCATATCCTACTCCAATTTGATGATAATCACTTTTCAAAACAATATCATATGATAGCAAATCATGCAATGAAGACTTCTCTAAATGGAAAAACATGATCACTACCACTGTCAACTAAAGATAACTCATGTAAAGATTGACTAGCATGCAAACCTAACTCAACATATGGATAAAAAAACCTAGAATGAATTTCATGCAAGTAAAAACATTGAAAACTAGAAAACATATCATGATCATAAACTAACTCAACAATGATCAAATATCCACTATAGCTTATGATGAAGACAATTTTACCCTCAAAATAGCTAACAACAAATTTTCCAATGGAAGCATGCAAAACATATTTTAAATAACTCATAAAAACACTAGATGCATCAGCTAATCTCACAGAAATAACTAACCATCTATACAAATCACATGTTAAAATAATTTCCCATTTATCACAATCTCTCATTCTAAATTGATTAGGCATTGTCATCACATGATCATTATCATATGTAGATAAAATATAAGAACTATGCAATTTATCAAACATATTATCTAAACAAAGAAAAGAATAACGATACTTATTTACCAATTCAAAATCGATGCACAAATTCGTTGTCCCATCCTTCTTAGGTACTATGATCTCATAAACAGCACATGACCTCATGTTCGCTTCTACGATACCCTTCTCCATCAACTCTCCAACCTGCCTTGGTAACTCTGTTGTTTTCTCGAGAATACTATTAGCTAATTGGTATGGAATGATTGTACATGGTATATCATTAACAACCTGTACAAGAGACAAAACAGAACTAAACAAATAAGTATCATTACTGTTAGTATTCAAAAGCGCCGTCTTGTAGGAATGTACAGTCATTGGCTTTTCAAAATACAACTCACTTTTCAACCCACTCTTTCATAGTCACATATTTTCCTCTCTTCGTTTTGCTCACCTTCTCGTTTGTTTTTCTCTCGTTTATTTTCAATCTCAATCTTTTCTTTTCTCTCTCATTCTTTTCAAACTTTTCTTTCTCACTATCAATCTTTTGAACAATTTTTTTGTTGATCTTTTTCTTCTTCTTCTCTTTGATCACGATTTTTTTAAGTACATTAGATCGTCACGAACTTGCTCGGATGTCATCGGACAAAGTTGGACTCTTATTCGATTGTGTACTAATGAATACTTATTAGTACAACTGTTATACTTCGTGCGCTTGTTGTGTCGCCATGGCCTCCCAAGTAACAAATGGAAAGTATGGATTAGAACTACATCGCATAATATTTTGTCTTCATATCTTCCAATACGAAAAGGAACTGACACTCATCTCGTCACCATTACCTCCTCACAATCGACGATCCCTTGCATCTTGTAAGGCCGAGTGTCAACGTTGGAAAATTTAAGAAATACCGCGGCTCAGTTTATAACCCGATTTTCCTCAAATCGATCTTCCTAAGTTATCTCTACCCTTGTTCTTTTTATTGCAAAAAAGGTTTTGAATGGTTTTTTAGGAAAGAGGCCAACATATGTATATGTCGACGATTTGATTTGATTTAAATAGAGTCGCCAGTTGGTAGTTTTAAAAATGGTTGTACCAACTCAACCAAGTTTGATTTGAAAAGAGGCCCAATTGCTGGACACTGTCAAAACATGATCTTTGAAATTGGAGTTTTGAGTTCGGGTCTTGGTTAAGTGTGGGGAAGGTGTTAGGCACCCCATGACTCCCGTGTATACACGATACCACATCTTTTCAATATTTTTCTTAAAACTGGAATGCGTGAGTTAATGATGTTTGAAAGTTGGGCCTATTAATTTGATTGATTGAAAGCTTTGACAGGCTTCGTTGAACCTATATACGAAAAGTTTGATTTGATTTGAAAATTAGTCTTTGATTTGATTTGCAAAAAAATATTTAATTTGATTTGAAAAAGCTTTTGAATTGAATTGAGAGTGATGTTTTGAAAGCTGTTTATCAAACCCGTACGCTGACATAGGAATTGAAACACATCGCCACTTTCAATTTTATCTTTATAGCCTTAAGGCTGCATGCAAGTGGTGATTTATCGGGCTGCGAAGAATCCTCGACCACAAAAATATAAAGTGTCAGTCTCCTCATGGGTATGAAAACCATCGGAGGGACGCTGACACGACAATCTATATTTTCAATATGCTGAGACATTAAATCTAGATAACCGTTTTAAGGTCTATGCATGTACATTTTATAGAAAAACTGGCAGGGTACATCTTTAAATGAGAGTTTGTCCATCGTGGGAATCAGATTCTGATCAGTTTGATCATGAACCCCACGATTCCTAGGCTTACATATGAGTAGCTGAAAACCTGCACAGTTCAAATTTGTACAGAAGCAGATAAATATCCCAAGATAGCCAGAACCAAGGATTCATTCAGTAAATCCTGGTCCGCACGGCCAAAGCGTCTCGTTCCCACTAGATAGTGATCTAAGAGACGCGAGGTTGCTTTCAAAGCTGAAACTATAAAAATAACTAGATTTGAAGAAATCTCAGCCATTATAGCTTCCAGGTTCTGTCGGGACCTGTTTGAACCGTTGAAAGATAGAAGTGGCGAGATTTGGATAAATCTAGTTCGTCCACAAAAATGTCACTGCAGATTCATATATAAAAAATGAATGTTAAATGCAGCAGTTGAATAAATTGAGGAAAGCAATATATATAATTATAGATATATATATATATATATATATATATATATATATATATATATATATATATAAGATTGATTATATTAATTTAAGCGAACAATTAATCTATATTAATTGTTATCATAGAATATTAATTAATTGTTGTGGAATATTAATGGTGATTAATTTAATAATATGTGATTATTATTATTTCAAGAAATATAATAATAATAATAAGCAATGTATGATATTTAATCATATAAATTAATAATCAATGAGGAATGGATTAATTAATATTATTATTAATTAATCAATGAAGTGAATAATTTATTTATTTGACATTATGAATAATAAAATAAACAAGTGGGTTATTAATATAATAAGATTATATTGAATGTTATGTGCAAATGTGCAATAATTAAATACAAAGTATATGGAATACGACTATATTATATAGTGTAGAGAAACACTTAGGTGTGACCATGCAAGTATACATAAACTATGTTATATAGTGCAATGTGAATACATTACACATAGAGACCATGTATTAAGATTGATTGAAATATATAAGCTGCATGTTTATGCTTGTGTGACAATAAATATGTGGGTATACATTGTATAATATATCATGAACATATTGTAAACTATTAGTTTTAATAAAGGAGACAGTGTAATGTGATAACATCCGATTAGATTATATCCGGTATTAACAAAATGTACATGGATTATATGTGTCAATTTACACTTACTACATTATGTGAATTATTGTGACATTTCAATTAAAGACCTAAGTGTCTAAATATGTGTATATATATAACCTAAGTATTAACACTAGTTTGTTTACAAATTGGAAATGCTGAGATTTCTATGCCTTGTCCCATATTAATAGACACAAACCTTGTACACGTGAAATGCATCATGAAGCTAGCCTACTCTCTTCTCTCAAACTCAGCATTCTAGAAAATTATGATATGGGGAGTGGGCACAACAGTGTTCTTCAACCACTCTACCAACTCTTCCTTAGCTGATATACAAAGCTTCAATCTATTGGTTCAATTTAATGGACAATTGCATTGTCTGTGTAAGGATTCTTCTATAAATAGCAGCCATGTTTCTTCGTTTTCAATTTACTGAGAGTTTTCATAAGTGGTGAGTGAAAGAAATATACATATATTAGTAGGAGAAGTTGGATTAGCATCAAACTCTATTTAAATCCTAGCAGAGGTATAATCCCTCTTCCTTTGTTCTTCATTTTCATTTTCTGTTTCTGAAGTTTCCTTCAAATTCTTGATTATGCCAAATTGGTTCATAATTGGTTTGTAGAACCCTTATATTGTTGTTATATGAACATACATACATGATGGAACCACTATATAGCTTTCTTGACCTTCATTTCCATTTTTGCTCTGCAATTTCTGTAAAAAACATCAAATTCGTGAATTTGGTTGGAGTTCATGAAATTGGGAATTGATAAATGGCGATTGACTGTTATATACACACACATATATATATATATATATATATATGTGTGTGTGTGTTAGTAAGTTAAAGAAGGCTAATAACATATGGGTATGTTGAAATCGATGAAATGGGAAGTTTGGGGACGGTTTTGGCTGCAGTGTGAACTACAGGAACCGAGTCTGCATCGCGGCGCCGCAGCGCCAATCCCAGGCATTATGCCCGCACCGCAGCGCCTCCCGCGCCGCAGCGCCAGATTGTGGCTGTTGTTGCCGCACCGCAGCGCCGGCACCCTGCTGTAATTTTCTGCACCCTGCACCAAAACTGTTATGTACTAATTGTTTGATTTTGTTTAAACAAGCATGGAAGCATGATTAATACATATATATAAACCTAATGAGGCAATGTAAGCATGTTTTAGTATATTAGCATGCATGGTTAACAAAACGACATGAAGTTTGGAAACGAACTTAAAGTTTCATAAACAAACATTAACATTATAAAGCGTGAGTATATTCTGATTTTTAATACGTGGTAAAGCGGCTTAGAAATGCATGAAATGAATGATGACTTGTGTATACATGTTTCATAGTATAACGTGAGCATGCTAAACCTCGATTAGTAAACATTTCGAACGAAAATGGAAGTTTTATGAAACAAACTTTGACATATGTGTGACACATTGAGGTACTAATTTTGCAAACATGTTTACATGACCTAGAATCACATGTAATACATGTTAACTTGCATATATAGATTTTATAAGGTAACGTGAGCACGTGGATCGCGTTAAATGAACTTTACTAGTGAAAGTATAAGTTTTGAACGTAAATCTTAACATGTTATTGTAAGTTTCATATTCTGATATTTATGGACACATGTGATAGTACTCTTAGACTCATTCACGTGTTATGCATGTATATATACCATGATTAGTTTCCATGATTCAATTTTAGCGTAAAGGAAGCGTTTTTTTAAGATAATAACAATGCTAGCTACATATATGCGATACGAGTACTCATGAGCATGCCTAATACAAGTTAATATAAATACCTTAAGTGTTTTGAAAGCAAGCATGATAGGCTTTGTAAATTTCATGACGTTGAATGACCGCAAGTGTCGACCTAGAACCTATATCACATATGTTTGGAACAAGGGAAGGTTATACGAATATAAAACGACTCTTTAACATGTATATATACTATGTGATATATGTGAATCCGATTTTGACGGTTAACTTAGGGGAATGCCATAACTTGCTAAAATGAAATATATTTAGTATTGATTGTGGTCTTATGTGATATTAATAATATGCGAGTATGTTCGCTAATTGTGGTAGTTTCACATGATAGTAATGATGTATAAATATGATCAACTTGAGAAAAGAGGAAGTTAAGGATGGAAATTATACTCTATATAACTGTGTAGCTAGATAAAATGTGGAGTTAAATTATATGACTAATGAATATCATATATATACGTAATTGTATTACGATAGGAATTCGAAAGTGTTGGCTAGCTTTACGTGAGTAAACTACGCTAAAGGCAAGTATCCTAAACCCTTGCATTACTTTATTCAACGGATATCGTAAGCGAGTATCTAAACCTTATCTCTTTGGATGCAAGTATTCTATCTTTGTATATTGCGAACTAGTTTCCTACTTAATCGTTTGAATTTAATTAGCATACTTGAACTCTTATTTCAGTAAAGCTATTATTCATGTTGAACTTAGTATTGTTCTTGAATATTGTGAAAGTGTCTATGCCATTTGATTCGGCTAGACTTATGTTATTGAAAAGCGACCCAAACTAATTGATTGGTGCGGAATCTTGTATTTGATTGAGAAGAACAACCTTCTTTGAAGGGAATATATAATTGTCGGAGAACCGACGTGCACACTTGAGTATGATTGATTGTTATGCATAACGATGGTGCTTTCGGCTGATCACCTGTTGTACCTATTTTTGTTGGATTTTCAGTTTATTACTGTTAATTCTAGTAGAAGTTCATAGTCCTTAGTGACTGCTCATTATTCAGTTATATTGAAATCTTGAATTGATTAATTATTGAATCACATTGATATTATTCTGTCCTTAGCGACTGTTATTGAAAGTTGTTGATATTATTGTTATCCTTGAACTATCAAACCTTGTTATACCCTTTCGAGAATTAAGAATTATATCACTTACCCTTATTGTATATTACTTGCTGGGCAATTTGTGCACATTCTTGGTTTCCCTAAAACATTTTCGTTAAGGCAGAGCATGGCGAACCTTCAGGCATTGATAAGGGCAAGGGCAAGGCTACCAACTAGCTTGTGTCTTTTATGTTTTCAAATATTTAATATTGTATTAAGATGATGTAGTAAGACTGGATTTGATTATGTTTAAGCTTAAGTTAGATTATATAATAAGTCGTTAATTGATATTATTATGCAATCTATTAAGTACTGCAGGTTGCGAGACTTGGGGAATAATTATAATAAATCATTGTAAATTATTCTATAATAGATTTTTCGCTGTGATTGTGTGATATTTAGTTATTATTATTGTGATGTATTACCATGAGCACGTGATGAAACAAATTCGAGCGACCCCGTGACGGTCCTGGAATTTGGGGGCGTCACAAAGATAACCCAATCCGACAAAGTTGACAGAATGTGCGTGCAAGTGCAGTAGAGCTGTTAAAGCTGACAGATCGTCAATCCGAGTTGTAAAATTGCTTAAACGGAGTTTATTTACAAAAATATTTCAAGTTTTGACAAAACCGACCACAGAACTAAGTTTTGGGCATATTTAGAAAGTGAAATTTCGTGTGCAAGTGTAAAACAGTGCAAAGTAGTAATAGCAACTTGCTGATCGTAAAAATACTTACAATAGCCTGTAAAATGGGCTTTTTGCCACTTAGTGGGCTTTAGACGACCAAATCTACCTGTGGTTTTTTGATATGTGGTAGTATATGGGTTTGTCTACATGTTGGAGTAAAAATAATTGGGTTTAGAAGAGGTGTAAAAGTCAGAAAATCAGACAGGCAGAGCTTCGTTGCGTTTCAGAATTGTTAAAAATGAACCGGGGGCACATTTATTTATAGGCCAGGGAGCCTCCACTCTATCTGTGACAGTTTCAGGTAGAAGTACGGCTCCCCTAGGTGGGGCCCACATGCCCGGCTTTGTCATCTCGAAGTGCGTGCATACTGGGCGACGCGATGTCATGTTCGACACTTCATAACTTTTGATCAGAGCGTCCGTTTGGGACGTGCTATAGCTTTTCAAAAAGCCCTCGCTGAGAGTCTCACAATGACATTGGTTTTAACCCTTTTAAGTCCCCAAAAGTGGGTACATGGTAGGGTCTTTATTTCCCCAAAGTTTACACTATGAGCCGTCTGGTGCTGTTTTCACCCGAAATCACCGTTGTGGTTCTTTCTAACCTTGGCAACATTAATTCAGCTTGAGTTTGACTGAATCGGATGAGAGTTGGTAAAATAACCATTTTGCCCCTCTCGGGGTTGCCCTTAGTGTCGGCATGGCCTCTAGTTGACTTCCGGGAGCTGTTTCCAAGACTTGGATCCCATTCGAGTCTGTTTTTCCTCAGTGTTGCCTCTGTGGCTGACGTGGTCATTCCAGGTTTTCTTTTGGAGATGTTGTGATGCTTTAGGTTTATTTCAAAAGTCAACTTGACTTCCCGAACTGATGCCGAGGATGACATGTACTTCCCGGGTTGCTGCTAGGGCTGATTTGTACCTCTCGGGTTGCTACCGGGGCTGATTTGTATCTCCCGGGTTTCTTCCGACGCTGCGTTAACATCCTGATATGGTTGATCGGTGTTGTGGTTGTCCCGATATCGATGACCAGGTTTGAGTTGATGTACCGATATTGAGATTGGGGATGATCTGACTGTCCGATTGATGATCGAAGCTGGATCGACGGTCCGATTGATGATCAGAGTAGGCTGGAGTACTGATATTAGTGATCAGATTTGACTGGAGTTGACCGGCATTGGTGGCCAGATTTAGATCAGATGTCTGGTGTCGGGACCAGAGTTGGCTTGATTGACAGTTTTGCCCTCCTACAGTGTTAGTATTGGGGCAAGAAAAATTTTGAGTGTCTACAGATGCCCCTCTTTATCATGTTTATGCAATGTAGTGGAATGGATAGGATAAAGATTGCTAAACACTTGAAATATGACAATATATTAATGATCCAAATCGCAATGCAATGAATGTTAACATATTTTCGCAAATCGCATTTCGCACTTCGTATATCGCATCAGAAATTGCATCGCCATCGTATCGCAATAGATAATTTAATTTAAGAGCAATTAAATTATTAAACTAGCCCAATATATCATATATGGGACAAGTAGTAAGATGACCCAATTTAATTTATGAGTGGAAGCCCAAATGCATTTTGTTAGTAAGTAAATTAATAAAAGGAACAATTACATATTATAGTACATTTTTAAAAATAATTACAAAAATAGTACATAAATAAAATAATTACAAAAGTAACATATTTTTACATAATTAATTACAAAATTATTACAAATAGAATTCATTTAATTGAGGACATTAGGATTAATTTGCTGACATGGCAAATTAGTGTCCCAATTAAAAAACTGTTCCCGTATTTTCGGTCGGGAGGTTTTTTTTGAAACGCGTGATAACCGCCTTAATCATTTGTTTGAGTAGGACTCTTCAGTTTAGTAACCCTTGTTTTGCATATTGGAAACCATTGCTTCATTCTTCTACCCGTGTTCTATTTTTCTACAGTGATCGGTACTGGTGATTTGTTTATCATTTTCGTGATCGTTACAGGTTTAATTGTTCTTCATTGTCGTACTTACTCGGTTCGGTACTGATTTAGTTGTTGTTCATTGTCGAACTTACTCGATTCTCGTTACTGGAGCTCTGAGTTTCGAAATATAGTATACTTGTTGTTGGTTCATCGTTACAGGTGAGTATCTGGCTTAATAGTGTAATGTATGATTTTGTTAACACAATGGAGTTTTGAGTGTTTCTGTTTGATTATCTGGCTTAATAGTGTAATGTATATGGTTTAATACTTGTTGTTGTTGTTTGTGTTGTATGTATGTGTTGTACAGGATGGTTGATAGAAGGGAGAATGATGGAAAGAGGAAAAGAATCACCGAGGGTGATTCTGTTACGGAGTTGAAGCAGTATGCTAGGGTGAGGAAGGGGAAGAAATGTAATAAGTTGGTGATACAAAGTCGAAAGAAATGCAGTTGGAGTCTGATTTTGACGTTCAAGCAATTAAAACTGAAGTTGAAGTTCAAAGCAAGAAAATAATCCCCAGACAAAAAAGTCTAAAGGTGTGTTAATTCAAATTATATTATTGTTAGCATCATATTAATGTTTGGATACGTTTTTATTATGATTTGGTTACTGTTGACTTATGATATGGTTACCATTATTATGACCTCAAGGTGAAATTTTGGTTATTGTTATATAGAGGTTTGGTTACTATGTAATTGTTTACTATACATGGGTTGCCTAGACTGGTTTGATGTAAATGTTGTTTCTGTACTGGTAACCATTAAAAACTGGGTTGGTTATTATCATATAACTGTTTAGTTACTTATTTATTATGTTTTGGTTAATGTCCTATTATGATTTGGGTACTATAATTGTGTCCTTAATGTGGGATTTTGGTAACTTTTATATTTTTCTGGTTACCATGTAACCATGGGTTGCCTAAAATGGGTTTGATGTACATGTTGTTTATGTTTTGGTTACCATCAAATTATGTTATTATTACTATCATATAACTTTTTGGTAAATTTTTTATTAAGTTTTGGTTACTGTTATCTTACGACTTGGTTACTATTAATGTGACATCAAGGTGGGAGTTTGGTTAATTTTATATATGGATACTGTTATCTTATAACTTGGTTACTATTAATGTGCCATTAAGTTGGGAGTTTGGTTACTTTTATATATTCTTCTGGTTACTATGTAATTATTTAGTATACATGGGTTGCCTGAACTAGGTTTGATGAACATGTTGTGTATGTTTGGTCACCATGAATTCATGTTCAGGTTACTATAATATATTTGTTTGGTTACTGATTTATTATATTTTGGTACTGTTATTTATGATTTGGCTCTATTATTTGTTCCATCAATGTGGGGCTTGGTTACTAGGTTTGATCAAATGTTTATGTTTGGTCACCATCAAATCATGTTCTGGTTACTATCATATAATTGTTTGGTTACTGTTTTATTATATATCGTTACTGTTATATTATGACTTGGTTACTATTAATGTGCCATTAAGTTGGGAGTTTGGTTACTTTTATATATTCTTCTGGTTACTATGTAATTGTTTAGTATACATGGGTTCCCTGAACTTGGTTTGATGAACATGTTGTTTATGTTTGGTTACCATGAAATCATGTTCAGGTTACTATAATATATTTGTTTGGTTATTGATTTATTATATTTTGGTACTGTTATTTATGATTTGGCTTTATTATTTGTTCCCTCAATGTGGGGTTTGGTCACTGGGTTTGATCAACATGTTTATGTTTGGTAAACATCAAATCATATTCTGGTTACTATCATATAATTGTTTGGTTACTGCTTTATTATATATGGTTACTGTTATCTTATGAATTGGTTACTATTAATGTGCCATTAAGGTGGGAGTTTGGTTACTTTTATATATTCTTCTGGTTACTATGTAATTATTTAGTATACAGGGTTGCCTGAACTGTGTTTGATGAACATGTTGTTTATGTTTGGTCACCATGAAATCATGTTCAGGTTACTATAATATATTTGTTTAGTTACTGATTTATTATATTTTGGTTTCTGTTATTTATGATTTGGCTCTATTATTTGTTCCCTCAACATGGGGTTTGGTTACTGGGTTTGATCAACATGTTTATGTTTGGTCACCAACAAATCAGGTTCTGGTTACTATCATATAATTGTTTGGTTACTGCTTTATTATATAATATAACTTTTTAGTATACATGGGTTGTCTGAACTGGGTTTGTTTACATATTTTTTTATTGTTATTATCATATAATTGTTTGGATACTGTTTGGTTATATGTTGCCATGTTGGTTACTAATGACTGTTTAATTCTGATTTTATTTATTTGCAGATATGGGATCTTTATTACAAGGAAAGTAACAGGAATTTTACCGGGAAAATAATATACTGGTGTGACATGGAAGTCCCTAGTATTATTATGAAGAAGCTGAATAAAAGTTAGTTGGAGAAGTTTAAGACTTCTTGTTTTGGAAATTTTCTTGATTTTGGTGAACATCAAATGTATTCTCAAATTCTTCATCACGCTCTTGTTAGAGAGGTTCACCAAAGGGATGACGGTGAAATATGGTTTCTGTTCGGGGAGAAAAGGGTCCGGTTTGGTTTGCCAGAGTTTAGTTTGATTTCTGGTTTGAGATGGCAAGGTGAGGAAGACATATCTGTATACAAAGGTATCGAAAATTTGTTGGTGGAAATGTTTTTTGGGGACGAGGCTGTGACGTGTAGTAGCATAGGGAGGGTATATCGGGAGGCAGTTTTTGACAATGATGATGAGGCGTTGAGAATGTCAATGATTCTGTTGGAGTTTAATTTTATACTATCCACCGTTTCTGATAATTATGTGGATGGTGAAATGATTAACTTTTTATGTTTTGGCAATGTTAGTTGTTATCCTTGGGGGAAAGTGGCCTTTGAGCTGACAAAGTACTCTTTGTCGAATGCTTTGAAGGGGCGGTTGAAGAAGGGAAAGAATGGTGGTTGGATTTATAATTTCTATAAGGAGCATTACACTAAATCTTATAAGTTGAATGGTCTTCCTTATGTATTCCAAGTGTTCTTGTTTGAGACCATTCCTACATTCAAAGCTCGGGGTATATGTAATGATGAGCATCCTTCGAATGTTCGATTATTTAGATGGAAGGAACTAGTGAAGCCCCCTACAAATGACAAGCTAAACGATCTAGTATTTGGTTCTGGACAGGTATGCATGCTACCAATAATAGTGTAGTTGTTTACCTTTATATAGACAATTGGTTACTGATTATATTTTTAAGGTTACTAATCACAATATAATTGGTTACCTATATATACAGAGTTGGCTACTTATTATATTTTTGTATCTTACTAATAACAATTTAGTTGGTTACCTGTATATACACAGTTGGTACTGATTATACTTTATGCAGTTTACTAATAAAATATAGTTGGTTAGTTACCTTTATATATATAGTTGGTTACCTTTATATACATAATTGGTTACCTTTATATACACAGTTAATGTTGTTGGTTACATTTATATAGACAATTGGTTACTGATTATATTTTTAAGGTTACTAATCACAATATAATTGGTGCCCTATATATATAGAGTTGGCTCCTGATTATATTTTTGTATCTTACTAATAACAATTTAGTTGGTTTTCTGTATATACACAGTTGGTACTGATTATACTTTATGCAGTTTACTAATAAAATATAGTTGGTTACCTTTATATATACAGTTGGTTACCTTTATATACACAATTGGTTACCTTTATATACACAGTTGGTTACTGTTATATTTTATGTAGTTTACTGATAATAATGTAATTGGTTACCTTTATATATACAGTTGGTTACTGGTATCATTGTATGCAGGTTCTAATGACTTTGAAGTTTGTTAACTTCATGTATACAGTTGGTTATTGATTGTATTTTATGATTGTTTATGTCTTATTTTTTTACTTTAATTGTATAATGTTTGGTAGATGTTATATTAAAGTGTGATTAATTATTTTCAGCTGAGGATAAAAAATTTGATTCCTACTGCTGAGGAGAAGGATCGTTTGGATTTGGGCGGCGTTCACTTTTTCAATGGGAATGATGCTGATAGGAAGGTGGAAAAAAATGTGAAGGTTGAAGACGTTGGATTTTTAATTGATGATGTTAAAGATGCAATTGATGCCCGATTTAGGCCGTTGGAAAAGAAAGTGTCTGAACTGAAGAAAAACATTCAAGAGTTGGGGGCTGATCTTAGAGATGAAATGCGTATTTTACAAGTTGAGGTATGCAGGGACTTGAGGTCCATTATTAGACAGGAGTTACGTCTGAACAAAGGTGAGGAGGACAAAAATGACAAAAAAGATGATGGTGATGATGATTCTGATGATGATGATGCTGATGGTGATGACTCTGATTGGTCTGATGATGATGATGATGTTGATGATGATGCTGATGGTTTGAGAGGAAAGGAGGATGACGATGATGACGGTGGTTCAAGAGTGAACGAGAAGGATGATGGTGATGATGGTGATGATGGGTTGAAAGTTGACGAGAAGAAGGATGAGGATGAAACTGAGATTGTTAAAGAGGTTGAACATGATGTGTCTGGTGAGGGTGATGATGGTTTGAAAGAAAAGGAGAATGATGATGAGAACGATGTTTCAGAGGTGATTGAGAAGGTTGTTAAAGAGGTTGAACATGATCTGACTGATGAGGGTGATTATGGTTTGAAAGAAAAGGAGAATGAAGTCAACGAGAATAAGGATGAGGATGAAGCTGAGATTGTTAAAGAGGTTGAACACGATGTTACGATGGAAGAGGCCCATGAAATAAAAAATATTAATGAAGAAGATAATGTCAAGGTTAGCTAATTTGAATTCTGTTATTTTAATTATCATATAAATGTTTGGTTACCTTTTTATTATGTGTTGGTTACTGTTATCATATGATTTGGTTACTATTATATTGCCCTCAATTTGGGAGTTTGGTTACTTGTATATTTTGTTATGGTTACTATGTAATTATTTAGTATACATATGTTTCCTTAACTGGGTTGATCTACATGTTTATGTGTTGAATACCATTAATACTGTTATGGTTACTATCATATAACTGTTTGGTTGCTTATTTATTAAAATTTTGATTATTGTTATCTTATGATTTGGCTACTATTATTGTGCCTCAATTTAGGATGTTGGTTACTTTTATATTTTGTTCTGGTTACTATGTAATTGTTTAGTATTCATGGGTTGCCTAAACTGGATTTGATCTACATGTTGTTTGTGTTTTGGAAACCATTACAACCTGTTTTGGTTACTATTGTATAATTGTTTGTTTACTCCTTTATTATCTTATGGTTACTATTTTGTTTGTTTTTTTATGTGTTTTGTTTTAATGATTAATTATTTGTTTTTATTTTTCACAGATTGGCAAGAACAATGACATACCATCTTTTGATTTATTAAGCCAATTAAATGGAATGGAGATGGTTGTTTATGTTTCTGTTGAGGTTAGTGTTACTATTATTTATGTTATGGTTACTATTATATTATTGTTTGGTTACTATTTGAATATGTTGGTTACTATTATAATATTGTTTGGTTACTGTTATATTATGTGTTGGTTACTATTATAATATGTCCATTATAGTCATTCTGTTATTGTTCATTCTGTTTGTTATTGCATATATTAGTTAACTGCATGTGTTTGGGTTGAAATCTAATTGCATCTGTTTTCTTTTATGTCAATTGATAAAGGTGGATAAATTGGAGACAGACAGCAGTTCTGTACTTGATGATATGTTATTAACCACCCAGGACATAGCGCAGTGTGATGAGGTGGAGTTAAGTGTCCTTAAACCTGGTGGTAGACCGTTTCGTGAACCCATAAAGAGTGCTGTGTTGAGGACTCTGTATACGATAAAGTTTGGATCTGCGGGTTCACCTTCTACTGCCGTGGTTGATACTGAAATACGTGCAGGCACTTATGCATTCCCCAACGTATGCATGGCCATGCCCTCAAAGTACGAAGAGGCATTGTTTGATCAATGGTTTAGGATTGGACTAAACAACAGGAAAAGGTATGTTATTTGTTTTTTAACAATGGTATAGTTTTTTATAAAATAAATAAATTTGTTTCCATTTATAAACAAATGGTGACTATTACATAAATGTTATGGTTACTATTATGTTATTTTCTGTTTAATGCTTTATGATGTTCTGGTTACTGTTATGTTATTATTGTGTTATGAGTCTGCTACCAGTATGTGTTTTTTATGATCAATGGTTAATGCTTTATGATGTTCTGGTTACTGTTTAGTACATTCAGGTTCCTTAAATGGGGGTTGGTAACATTATGTGTCTTTGTTGGTTACTGTTAAATTATGTTTTGGTTACTGTTAAATTATGTATTGTTTACTATTTGATTATTGTTATTATGTTATTATTTGTTGGTTACTATGAAACTGTTTACAATACAGTGGTTGATTAGATTGGATATTATTTAATGTTCAAGTCTGATTTGGTAGTGTATAGTAATATTGTAATTTATAATGTTAGCATGTATACTAATATTATGATTTTATATTGAAGGACTGACAAATTCCCGGGAAAGAATGACCAAATTGAACCTGCTTTTTTATTTGGATCTATTCCAATATCATCAAAAATGTGGTTTTACAAACTGAAGACTCCTGGACAGTGGTTAGATGACGATGTGAGTTTTTTTTTGTTTCAAATTATGTTGTGATAGTTATGGTTACCTTATTCATCTGGTTAAGTTACTAGTGTTAACAGTACTAGTTACTATATTACAGATTTATATTTTTTCAACAATTGTTAATATCTTTTGGATTTTGTTTTTTTATTTTGGTTCAGCACATAAATATTGCATTATACTACTTCCGTAAACTGGTCAGACACTCCGATAGCGTTCATATAAGGGCAACGACCACGGACTGTTGGTTTCACGGCAGGATGACTGCTCTTTTTGAGGAATACATGAGTAAAAAGGCTGATAAGAGTATCTTGTCTGGGGAGGGTGATGTTGCCGAATACATCCATGGGTTGTTCATGGATGTTAACACACCTTGGGTCAACGTTGATTTCGTGTTGTTCCCCATTCATATGTCATTGTCGGATCACTGGTTTTTGCTGACATTTGACGTGCATCGCAGACGTTTAACAGTTTACAATTCTCTGCAGCCAAACAGGAAAACAATGCAGACAAAAATTTTAGATGTTTGTGAGCCCTATATATTCATCCTACCCACAATACTGCGTAAGAGTGGTTTTTGGAGGGATAGGTCTGATATTGACTTCGGTAGTGAACCGTATCGTACCAAGGATGAAGATGATATAATTGAATTGGAATTTGCAGGAGGGGTACCTGAACAAACTGAGGGATAAGATTTACATGGTTTACATTTATTTAATTATTACATATAGCATGATTTTAGTTTTGATGTTTGTTTTATTTTTTTTGTTTGTGCAGTGATTGTGGGATGTTCACAATTTGTTTTGCTGAGCATGTCATTCACCAGAAGTTTGCTAAAATTCCTATTCCATTCCCCATTCCAAAGTATCGGAAGAAATTATGCACAAACCTGTACATGCATGCTAGGAATAAATAATTAGAGGGATATGAGTCTGATAGGGAATTTCCAGAAAGATTTGTACCAGATTTTGATGATTAGTTCGGTTCTCATTGTATTTTCCTTATAAAATGTGGTTCGTACATTGATTTTGTTGGATATCCATAACCATTTGTTATGGTTAGTGAGTTTTTAATGTTTGGTGCAGCTTATGCAAATGTTATTACAGTTTTTGATTATATCATCAGATGTTTGACATTGTTTGTTGGTTCGTATCTGTTACTTATAAGTTGTTTGATACATTTGTTTGAAAGATGCAGTGGGGTAACCAAACATGCATAGAAGGGTAGCTATTTTATTTTTTGTTAGTAACCAGATAGGTATAAGCTTGTATCAGTATAAATATCAAGTGTTAAATGTAATGTGAGTGTGCCCCATTTATATAGCTTATGGATACTTATAAATTACATAGCTATAGAAGTTATTTGGAAATGGTCAGTTGGTAGCTAAACATGCATGTATAGGTAACCATTTTAGTTTTTGTGAGTAACCAAATACACATAAAAATACTTCAGAACAGTTTCCATCAGCTATTTCTGTTGTAATGTTATGTTGGTTTTCAAACCTTATATATAAGGTAACCATTTTAATTGTTGTTAGTAACTAGATTGTTAAAGCTTGTTTCTGGCCTGTTATCAAGTATTAAATGCATATAATTTATTTATACCATGTCATCATGACTGAATCAGAAACTCCAATTAAGATTTCCCATTTATATATATGATGGTCATTTATAGATCACATTAAAAAAAAGATAGTTTGTGATGTGCAGTTGGTATCCAAACATGCATGGATGGGTAACCATTTTTGTTTTTCTTAGTAACCATATTATTGAAAGCTTATATTGGAAAATTTATCAAGTGCTAAATGTACATGTGAGAGTTATCATTTATCCAGCTAATGGATACTTATAAATTACATAGGTATAAAAGTTATGTTGGAAATGTTCAGTTGGTAACTAAATATTTATATAGAGGTAACCATTTTATTTTTGATGAGTAACCAAATGTACATAACAATGTTTTAGAACTTTTACCAATTGTTTAATGTATATGTTTGCTTTATATCGATAAATCATGATGGAATCAGAAATCAAAATATTAGTTAATATTGTGCAACACAAGTTTTGGCAATGTACATCATCAAAAAGGTTACCAACTATCTGGTTAATGGTTACTCACAGTAAACAGCAATACATTCCTGTATTTACACTCTTGTTGATAATGTACTATATCAGACATATTTTGGTCTTAAAATTGGTGGATTATTGCATGTTTTTCTGTTGTATCCCTTTTCTTGGCACCTGCTGCATTTGTTTTGAATTTTGTTTTCAGATCCGTGCTTGTACCTCCCTAGCTTTGGTCTTCCAGCTGGCCTTCTTGCATTTGGTGGTTTTACACATATTTTTCTTACTTCTTCTGGCACATCCCAGTTCTCTTTGTCATCTAACGGCATGATGGACGTTGAATATGTGTCTACCAAAGTTGTTTTTAAGTAGTTTTTTGAGCAAAAGTCATAACAGTTCAGATTCCTCTTGCTGATAACAGCAGCAGCGTGCGGACAAGGCATCTCATGGTACTGAAATTTACGGCATGTGCATGACCTTTGTTCGATGTCAACAATATATTGTTTGGTGACATCGTAAACAGTGAAGATCAATAGGTTTGATGTCTCAACCTACAACATAAATTAAGTGTGTCGTTAGTATGTATAAATGTTTAGTTTGTTTACATCTAAAGAATGACAGTTATACGTAATATTGGTAACATTACCAGCATAAACTGGTAACCATAACTCAATTAAGCAGTAACCAAACCATAATATGATAGTAACCAGAAGAGAGTTTAATGGTAACCAAAACAGAAACACACATGTAATCAAACATAGTTTAGGTAACTTATGTATACCAAACAATTACACAGTAACTATAACAAAATATAAAAGTAACCATAAAATGAACATAATTTAAAATGACATGATAATAAACAATAATAGTTTAAAACGCACAAAATGATAGTGAAGCAAACCAGACCCATATACAATCCTGGCTCACCTCAGTATAATATTATCAACATACTATTCTAAGCATATAAAGGTAACCATACCATAATAAAGCAGTAACCAAAACCATAATATGACAGTAACCAATAAATGAATCTTCAGTTGTAATAATTTAAAATTTGTATTTGTTACCTTAAATTTCTTTGATTTAGTGATATTCGATTGTAACTTTGCCTCAGCTGTCGTGAAAAGTGTAGTGAATGTTGATATGGCTGCTTGTTTGTTTGTGAAATACCATCTTTGAATCATACAACGGATGCATTCAATCATTGTTGTAACTGGACGTTCCCTGATCCCCTTGATTGCATTGTTGATAGATTCTGCTGTGTTTGAAGTCATTGTCGAGTACCTGCTTACAGTCCCATGGAGCCTCGTGCACTTCTCCAACTTGACCTCTTCCTCCAAATATGTCCTTATTCGAGCATCAATTGCATCAAGTTCACCCATATGTTTGTTGAATTGTTCAATGGTGTAAGCTCTGCAAGCCCCATTGTACGCCTGTTTGAGTTCTTCTCCTCTCTTTCTAAATCTGTTTTTTATATTTTTCAATACATAATATGTACACGAACCATGCATGACATCGGGGAACACAAAATTCAGTCCCTGTACAATGGCTTCATGTCTATCTGAAATAATGCATTGGCCTTCCCTAACTCCACAAGCATTTCTCAAATTTACGAAAAACCATCTCCAAGATAATTCATTTTCGCTGTTTGCATCCCGCGTGCTTGCTATCAGGAGTGTGCCCCCGTAGGTTGATTGTATGAACGTGCCATCAATTATAATGATTGGAAAGCAATGATGCCATGCTTGAATGGATGCTCCAATGGCAAAGAATAGATATTTGAAACGACCATTTGCTTCCAACTCTAGGGATGTGACGGAACCTGGTATGAAATTTTAGCAATGTCATTATAGTTCAAGTAGCAGACGGTATCCAAACTAGTAGCAGATGGTAACCATTTATATGTTTAATGGTGTGCAACTAATTACGATAATATTGTTTTCAACACAGTGCATATGGTGTCCAGAATGTAATTAAATTATGTTATTGTCAGTATCACATTATTGTCTGGTTACTTCTTTATCATGTTATGGTTACTGATATCTTATGATTTGGTTACTGTTATTGTGCACTCAATGTGGGATTTTGGTCACTTTTACATAGTGTTGTTGATACTATGTAATTGTTTAGTTTACATGTTCTGGTTACTATCAACAATGGTTTGGTTACTTATTTAATATGGTATGGTTATATGATAGCAACCAAAAACTAATTTGTTATACTGTTTTCTTTACTGTCATATAACTGTTTGGATACGTATTTATTACATTTTGGTTACTGTTATCTTATGATTTGTCTAATATCATTGTATCCAATCCTGTACATAATGGTAATCATGTTATTTTTTGTTAGTAACTAGACAGTTATACATGTATATGTTTCAGACAGTTTCCATCAGCTATTTCAGTTGAAACGTTAGGTTAGTTTCAAAACCCACATATAAGGTAACCAATGTAGTTTTTGTTAGTAACCAGATAGTTATAAGCTTGTTTATGGCCTGTTATCAATTGTTAAATGTATATGTTGGAATACAGCTGGTAACTAATCATACATAATAAAGTAACTAATTCATTTGTATTGGGTATCCAACTAATTAGATAAACAAATAAAGTGTTTTAGAGTGTTACCTGGATTTATTTTCTCCAACATGTGTAACCATGATGGGATCAGTGAGTAGTCGTGTGGACTTCCTCTCACCTTCTCTAATGCTTTCTCCTTTGATTTCCATGCTTTTTGGTAAGAGATACACACATTATACTCTGTCATCATGTTCTCCACAATATCGGTTGGTGCATATATTTTCTTTAGATTTGTTAATCTGTGCATTATGCATTCACTAACCAGCTCACTATTTGCTTGTCTGTGGTCTCCCAGCAGTACGTTGACTGAACACGTGTGGATGTCATTGAATGCTCTCACCTTGAACATATTGGTTTTTTGAAACCTTGATGCTCTTATCTTCCATCTGCAATTTTCATTATCTATGCACACTAGCACGAGGTCTCTACAACTTGTTCGTTCAACTTTGTGTTGTCTGTTTTTCTTGATTGAATGCAGCCTCATTGCTTGTGATAGGATTTTCTTGTCTTTGTAAGTTTGATGTACCTTTACTTCACGTTCATTTGGATCTGTTATGACATCATGAGATCGTTCTTGTGTGTATGATATGTCATTTTGTCTGTCTTGTTGTTGTTCAATAACTTCCATGGCAAGCTGATCAGTATATTGCGTTCCAATTTGGCAATCTTGTGTTGCTAGCGGTACAAGTTCTGAATTCAAATGTGTTGTTCTGATAGGCGTTACATCGTGAATTCTAGTTTCTTCTACATTTATCAAGTTCTGAAAGATTGTTGTGCGTCCCCTGCTTTGTACATTCTCTATAATCAGTGGGAATTTACCTTGTTCATCAGATTTTCGGCTGACTTCCATAAAGAAGCTAAAGGTTGCTTCATCTGATATACTGATCGGTGAAATGTCGCTTCTAATCTGACATTTGATTGACAATGTTGTTGTGTTCGTGTCTAGCCGTATTGCACTGCATACCAAGCTTTGCATTTCTCTGAACGAACTAGTTGATGGAGCTAGTAGGCCGGTAACTTCAAAATTGTTGTATTGGTTATTGTCAGTCCACGTTCCGTTGAAATAAAGTACAACTGGAATCATCTCCATTGTCTGACAACTGGATAAACATTGAACAGTAACCAAATATAGGTTAGACAGTAACCAATATATATGTAATTAGTAACAAGAACATAAAACACATTTTTAAATGCATTTTATAATCAGAAGAATGACTTTGTTACCAATTTTAAGTCCAACAGTTGTATGAAGGTAACCAATTTAGTCAATAAGTAACCATCTATATAAAACAAATAAGTATAAAACACACTAATATTATACAGTAACCAAATCAATATTATACAATAACCAAATTAATATTAGACATTAACCATCATACATGTACTTAGTAACCATAACATAAAACACATGTTTCATTTCATTTTACAGTCAAAACAACCAGTGTAGTAACCAATGTAGTTAATAAGTAACCATCTATATAAAACAAGTCAGCATAAAAGACAATAATAGTAACTGGCAACCGAATCAACATTATACAGTAACCAAATCTATAGTAGACAGTAACCAACACATATATACTTAGTAACAAAAACATATAGCCAATTTTTCCATACATGTTACTTTGTGACCAATTAGAAATCCAACAGTTGTATAAAGATAAGCAATGTATCTATTAAGTAACCATTAATATAAAAAATATCTATAACGAAATCAAAATTATACAGCAACCAAATTCAGATTACACAGTAACCAAAATGTATATACTTAGTAACCGTAAGATAAACTATATTTTTTTAAATCAACATTATACGCTTAGTAACCCGAACATAAAACACAGTATACAGCAACCAAATTCAATGTAGACAGTAACCAATATGTGTCTACTTAGTAACCACCAATATCAAACATATTTTTCCATGCAGCTTACAACCAGTACACTCAGTAAAAAATCCAGTAACCAAATCAATATTATACAGACACCAAATCATCATTATACAGTAACCAAATATATTGTTATTAGTAACCAATATAAATAATTATAATCAGACCATAAAACACATTGTTACATGAATTTTACAATCAAAATACTCAGTATATTGGCCTTATGACTAATTAAAGTCCGAACAAATCATTGAAGTAACCAATACATGATAATTTAGTAACTACGAGTAAATATATGAGAATATACTTTAAAACAAATGTAGCAGTATACAAATCTGTAAAAAATCAATCACCAATCAACAAAATTTATAGTATTAATGTTTCTGGTTACCGATCATAACTCGAAAGCATAAACATCTTGTTTACTTACCTATGAAATTTCGTAATCACTGATCGCATATCTCAAATTTGCTTTTGTTCATGACTGTTATGCTGTTATGAAAACTTCGAAGGCTTGTTTGGAAACAATTGTGTCGTCTGTTGATTTCGCCGGTCTCAAATGTTCGGCATATTTCGTTTTCCGATATGCAAAACTCGTTCCGTTATTTTCGTGTTAGTTTGAATTTGGGATGTTAGTTGATTGTCGATATCATAAAGTTCGGTAACTGATGTGTATAAAGTTAATGGTCCTTAATTGTAGGTACGTATTAATTATCAAAATTAAGATTTGCGGTATTTTTGTAATTATTTTCTTGATATATGATTATTGTAATTACTTTCTAAATATTGTATAGTAATGTAAAGGTGCAAGCCCAAATAAATTAAATGAAGGCCCAAGACTTTAGCTCAAGTGGGAGGGGATATGTTGGACATTAAGTAAGATAATTAAAGCATAAAAGGAAACAAATTTTGGCAAGAGAAAGGCCACTTGGTCAGATGTGCACAAAGAGAGAAAAGGGAGATGTATATCATTATTACATACACTTTAGTTGGTAGGTTATTTTTGAGGTGTCATTTAATGGGTGGAGCCAACACCTTTATTCTTTCTTGCAAGTAAACTTTTACTTAATGATGAGAGAGAGATGGAAGCAAGATAGTGGAGATAAAATATAGATATATATTATATATCTATACTTATCATTTAAGTAAATTAAATATACCAATTTCATCTCATATTTATTTCTTAAAGCTAAACTAGGAAGAGAAATAGAAAGAACAAAAGAGAAACAAAAGAGAGAAGGGGGGTGGTGTTCGGCAACCACAAGGAGAGGAGAGAGAGGGAGTTTGGTAGTTCCATAGCTTCCTAATCAAGTACTAGGAAGAAGAAGGAAGGAAAATCAAGAGAAGGTATAACAAATTCCTACTTGTATAATCTATTTTCCTTTTTGGTTTGATTTGAGTTTTGATTTTTGGTAAAGTTATGATCTTAAGGTTAAAACCTTAGATCTATGTGTTTAATAGTGTTTCAAGTTTATATCTAACCCTTTTATGGATCAAAAGTTGGGTTTAAACTAAGAAATAGAATCTAGGTTTTTCAAAAGTTAGAAAATCAATCTTTCATAGCTTTAATTGTGTTTAATCTTGTGATTGGTGATATTTGATGAAATAGATCATGGATCATGTTAGATCCATGAGTATATGAGGTGTTAATATATATTATGGTGATTGATGATGGGGTATGTTGGTTAATGGGTAAGAATATGGAAGATTTCTTAAAAATCACTAAGTATGGAAAAATTAGATTTTTGGAAAACGAAGTATGAAATTCAAACGACTATATCTCCTATTGTATTTTGAATTTTTGAGTGTGGTCAATTTTTAAAGTTAGATATACAAGTCTTCTAACTTTTTTAAGTGGAATCACTGAAAAAGGAGTTATAGATTTTCGTGTGGACTGAAATTAGTAAAGGACGTCAAATCTGAAAAATGGCTTTGAGCAATCTGTCCGGAAATTGTAAGGGAAATTTAGGCAACTTATTTTATGAAATAAATTCCAATCTTTTGGGACATTAAAATATATGAGATAAAGTAGGTTATGTCCAAAAATGAGCTCATTCCGACTTAAATTGACCAAGTTATGACCATTTCAATTTTATATTTTTCTGACAAAAATCGCTATAATCGGAGTTGTATAACTCCGATGACCACGAAATTTAAACTGGAAGTCCACGTTAACATGTGTAAGATCCCACCAAGAGTTGGGAATTTCTAGAGTTAAGCTGAGGTAGCTAATTTCTTAAAGAATTAACTAGAAATGGATTTTTGAAAAATACTTAAGGGAGTTGAAAAATTTCAGAAAAATTATTTTTGTGTATGGATTATATGTATATATGTTTGGCCAAAAGATAGAAAAATAATAAACTGATTTGGTATTTTCGTAAATAGAGTGTTTCAGCTTGCTAAAATGAACATTTCAGGTTGCTGAAATGGAAAC
Organism: Panax stipuleanatus; assembly: GCA_020205555.1. NCBI lineage: Eukaryota > Viridiplantae > Streptophyta > Magnoliopsida > Apiales > Araliaceae > Panax > Panax stipuleanatus. The sequence continues at coordinate 76,962,987 of CM035117.1, forward strand.
TGAAAATGTTAGGAAGACAGTTTGGTTTCAGCTTGCTGAAATGGAAAATGATAAGGTTAGGAAGGGAAGATAGTTTAATTTTAGTTTACTGAAATAGTAAACAGTTTACCATGTTTTAATAATAACTTATTAAATGAACGAGTAAGTGTTAAGTCTAAGGTAGTGCAATTGTACCTTTTAATGGTTGATGTATAGTAGTTGGGCTAAACGACTCCTTCATATAGGGAAGGTATCTACGAATTAGTAACCAATCTAACTCACTGTGAAAACAGTGTAGACGAGACGAAAAATAATTTGTTAGTTATTTGTGGGAAATCATTCAGTATACTATATTAAATATTATTAAAGACTCGATGTGTGCTAGGTTTAGACTTGTGTATATGTATAGTCCATGTATAAATTATCATACCTAAGCATACCCTTTTATACCCTTAGGGTCTTAAGGGATATGTCAAAGTATAACTCATCATACACAAGATACTATGATGATATCAAGTCTACGGATTATTTGTACTACTATCACTTAAGGAATTCTTATTGGTAGGCAAGTAAATCTCTATTAGTGAGCCACGTCCAGTGTATTTATTCTCCAATAAGCACCTACATACTTACTTTAGTGTCTCTACACAAATGATTATGAGATCGATCGTCCTCATCCAATGAGCAAACAACGTATGTACCAATCTATCAGAATTCACTAATCCCCTTTTTAGTAATCCAACGATTGGAAACTATTTTAGTTTTAAGATATCTAAGAATTTAGATCTCATTAACATGATCTTTATCATGATTCTAAAAGCATTGCTTAAAACTATGGGTTTATCATATATTATAAAAAATAGCACCATGTAGATAATTAAATGCCTTTAATAAAGAATACTTTTATTAATAAATGAATAAGATTGTTATAAAGTATATACTTTATCATCAAACATGATTGGCTTGTATATATACTACTTTCAATCTCTCACTTGCACTAAAGCCAATCGACATGATATCTCATACCCATCTTCTCTAAGTGACGATCAAACTGATGTTTTGTTAAAGCTTTAGTAAATGGATCTGTAATGTTGTTTTGAGAGTCCACACTCTCCAAGGTGAAATCTCTTTTTTCAATTATATCTCTAATCAAATGAAACCGCCGCAACACGTGTTTTGATTTTTGATGAGACCTGGGTTCCTTAGCCGGTGCAATAACTTCGGTGTTGTCACAGAATAAATGTACTGCTCCTCTAATACATCTCTGCATGAAACTGGCCCCAAAGACTCATAAGGAATCTTACTCATATGGTCTTTGAGGCCTATTTCATGGAGAGATGTATTCCACGGCTCATTGGCATGAGACCTCTTTTGGAATCTTCCATGCTAAATTTCTTTAGCATTGAGTCAATGTACATTCCTTGGAACAATCGAAACATCCTTTTAGATCTATCTCTATAGATCTTTATCCCCAAAATATAGGATGCTTTTCCCAAGTCTTTCATGGGGAAGTGTTTAGATAACCAAATTTTGATCGACTGTAGCATAGAAATATCATTCACTATCAGTAATATATCGTCGACATATAATACTAGAAATAAACAGCGCTCCCACTAACCTTCTTGTACACACATGATCCATCCTCGTTTCTAATAAAATCAAACTCTTTAATTGTCTCATCAAAACAGATGTTCCACCTACGAGAAGTTTGCTTCAATCCATAAATAGATCGTTGCAACTTACAGACTTAATTTGTTCTAACCGTTGAAACAAAACCCTCTGGGTGTGTCATATACACATTATCCTCAAGTTTCACATTGAGGAATGCCGTTTTCACATCCATCTGCCAGATTTCGTAGTCGTAATAAGCTGCAATTGCAAGCAAAATCCGAATGGACTAAAGTATATCTACTGGCAAGAAAGTTTCATCATATGCAACACCTTGTCTTTGTTTGAAATCTTTCGCAACCAGTCGGGCCTTATAGGTCTCTACTTTTTCGTCCGCTCTAGTCTTTATTTTAAAGACCCATTTGTACCCAATAGGCTTAATGCCCTCAGGTGATGAAACCAAAGTCCATACTTTATTCTCATACATGCAGTCCATCTCAAATTTCATGGCTTCTTGCCATTTCTCTGAGTCTTTACTACTCATAGCCTATTCGTAATTCAAAGGATCATCATCAACTATGATGCGTACCTCATCGTCAACCTCTATGACGAATCCATACCTCTCAGGTATCTTCGGTACTCTTAAAGATTTACGAATAAGGTTTGTTACAGTAGGTTCTTTCACTTGGTCAGGTACCTGACTTTGATCTTTAGTAATTTGTGGTTCTTGAATCTCTTCACGATATATCTTACTCCCACTGACCCCTTCGAGGATAAACTCCTTTTCTAAGAAGGCAACATGTTTCACAACAAACACCTTTTGATCAGTTGGATGATAAAAATAATACCCTGATGTTTCTTTAGGGTATCCCACAAATTTACACTTATCGGATCTAGTCTGCAGCTTATCATTCTCAAACTTTTTGACATAAGTTGGACAACCATAAGTCTTAACATGCTTAAGATTTGGTTTCCTTCTTGTCCATATCTCATATGGAGTCTTTGGGACAGATTTGGTAGGTACCTTGTTAAGTAGGTATGATGCCGATTCTAGAGCATAACCCCATAAGGAAACTGGAAGATCGGTAAAGCTCATCATGGAACGAACCATATCCAACAGTGTTCAATTCTCCTTTCAGATACACCATTCAACTGTGGTGTTCCTGGTGGAGTCCATTGTGAGATTATACCATTTTTTTGAGATAATTGAGAAACTCACCGCTTAAGTATTCACCACCTCGATATGATCAAAGAATCTTAATACTCTTGTCAGTTTGTTTCTCTACTTCACTTCTAAATTCTTTGAACTTTTCAAACGATTCAGATTTGTATTTCATTAAATTCACATGTCCAAATCTTGAATGATCATCAGTGAATGTAATAAAATAAGAATACCCTCATCGTGCATTTGTTGTCATAGGTCCATAAACGTCTGTGTGTACCAATGCCAACAAATTTGTAACTCTTTCTCCTTTTCTACTAAAAGGATATTTAGTCATCTTACCCATGTGACAAGATTCACAAGTTGGATATAATTCATAATTAGATAACTCTAAGAGCCCATCTTTATGCAACTTGGATAATCTTATTTCATTAATATGACTGAGTCTACAGTGCCACATAAAGGTATAATTAATATCATCTCTTTTCCTTTTCTTAGTTTGTTCAATTTGAAGTATATTTTCATGCAAGTCATGTACGTAAAGTCTAATCAACAATTTTCCAACACTATATAAAACATCCTTATTATAAATAGAACAACTATTGTTATTTATTATAATATTAAAACCATCCATATCCAATACGGATATAGAAATAATATTTCTAATGATTGTTGGAACAAAATAACAATTATATAAACTAATGGACTTGCCCATAGGCAGTGCTAAACAATAAGTCCCTACATCTAATGCAACAACCTTTGCTTAATTTCCCACTCGTAGGACGACTTCATCCTTGTTCAGCTTTCTACTTCTAACCAGTCCCTGCATAGTATTATATATGTGAGAACCAAAGCCGGTATCCAATACTCAAGTAGAAGTTTGACTTTTAGAATAATTAATTTCAATCATGAACTAACCTTCATTGAAAGTCGAAGCTTCTTCTCTGCCAGAAATTTCTCGCAGGTCCTCTTCCAGTGACTCGACTTATTGCAATGGAAGCAAATTCCTTTGCTAGCTGGACCAGGTTTCTTTTGATCCTTGTTCTTCGCCTTGCCCTCAGCCTTCTTGGACTTCTTCTTTTTTGAAGATACCTTAGGCCTCTTCCTTTTCTTGGAAGAATCATCCACTAGTAAGACTTGGTTCTTCTTAGATGGGAAGTGTCCTTCAGCTGTTTTCAACATGTTAAGTAATTCAGGTAAGCTGACATCCAACTTATTCATATGGAAATTCACAACAAATTATGAAATAGTGTATGGGAGTGACTGCAAAATCAAATCTTGACTTAACTCTCCATCCATGATGAACCCAAGTTGTCCAAGACGTTCAATCAAATTGATTATCTTTAGGACATGAGTCTCAACAGTAGTGCCCTCGGTCATTCGAGATCGGAAGAGCTACTTAGATATCTTATATCGAAAAGTCCTACTTTGCTCACCATACAACTCTTGGAGGTGCAACAATATAGTAGGAGCATCCATAGTTTTATGCTGACGCTGAAGTGAAAGTAGTATGCATACAAGCCAATCATATATGATGATAAAGCATATACTTTGGAAACAATCTTATTTGTTTATTAATAAAAGTATTCATTTATTAAAGACATTTAATTATCTACATGATGCTGTTTTTATAATATATAAATAACCCATAGTTTTAAGCAATGCTCTTAGAATCATGATATTGATCATGCTAATGAGATTTAAATTATTAGAAAGCTTAAAACTAAAATAGTTTCCAATCATTGGATTACTAAAAAAGGGATTAGTAAAACCGGATAGATTGGTACATATGTTTCTTGCTCATTAGATGATGATAATTGATCTCATGATCATTTGTGTGGAGACACTAAAGCAAGTATGTAGATTCTTATTGGAGAATAAGTACACTGAACATGACTCGCTAAGGAATACATAATGGAGTTTTACTTTCCTGTAAATAGGAATTTGTAATGTGATATTAGTACAAGTGATCTTTTGACTTCAGATCATCATAGTATCTTGTGTATAATGAATTATACTTTAACTTATTCCTTAAAACCCTTAGGACATATCAAAGGCTATGCTTGGGTGTAATAAGTTACATATGGAGATAATGAATGGGCAATAAAGAATCTACCGCTTCTAATAAAAGAAGAGATATGTCCTATGTGATTCGTTAAATGACAACCCAGTAGTCCTTGGCCAAGGCAGAATGAAATTAGAAAGGAGTTTCTAATTTGTATTATTTGGAGTTGTGCATTTTTTAATCAAAATACATATAATTAAATAAAATAAGACTTGACAATAATTTCATGTCTTATATTTAATTGGGACATTGTATGATGGAAGGATTGAATTGTACGGTAACTATTTACTCACAGTATCTTTTATGATTAATGTTGAAATCTATATTATCTGGAAAGTCGTTGATCGCTAGGGATGCTTATCTATATCGTAGAATAAATATTATTTATTTAAATAGATTATTTATTTAATTTATTTATTTAAATAAGATTAGAATTGTTCTAATTGATTTATTCACAACCGAGATTATATAGAGAACCTAAAGGGTCACACCATAAAATGAAGAATAATTATTTAAGAAAGTAATGGCATAATCTTAATAATATGTTAAGTATAAATAATTTAATCTATGGTGATAGAATAAATTAAATACCTTAATATTTATTATTTAATATTTTGGAAATATTAAATATAAATTAATAAGAGGAGTCTTATTAATATTATTACAATTATTATTATTTTAATTTCTAAAGGAGTTTTTAGAAATTAATTTAATATTGGTACTCTCATTTATTCCTAATGAGATTAGGAGGAAAATTAATTAAAAGAGATTAATTAATTAATCTCAATGTGTTAGGAAGCTTAATTAATTAAAGGAGTTTAATAAATTAAATGAAATCCAATTTTTAATTAGATTAGAAGGGTTGACCAATATTTAATATAAGACCAATATCTATATAAGAGGAGTCTTATATTAGATATCAGTAGACGAAATTTTAATTGTGGAAGAGTACTCCTTTTTCTACAGAGAATAGAAAACTAGGATTTTGCCAACCACCCTCCTTCTTGAACAATTCATCTTCTTTGGTGGATCACCTCTAGAGGCCAAACACTTGGGTGGCTAATGTTCATCAAAGGAAGGAATCAATCTAGGAGATTCAAGGAGATCACGAAGAGCAATGAGTTGAACTCGTACATGTGGAAGCTAGTTTCTATAAGGGTATGATTCTGATTTATCCTTCTTTTTCTATTGATTGATAATTAAGCACAAAGCATGATCATGGTGAGGGTTTGTATAAAATTTTAAAACCTAATTTATCGCTCTTCCGCTTTTATTGTGTAATTTGATTATATGTATGCGTAACATACAAACCCAACAGTGTTATCAGAGCCTAACTTTGTGCTAATTATTAATTTTATGATTCCATGTATGAATTAATGTGAGATTGGATTGAATTTTCTGGACAAAAATCAAAATCTGCTGTTTCTGCTACGCAGCGTGGCTGCGACGCGTCCCAGTTCATTCTGGGTGCGGGCACGCAACTCTGCAGATTTTGAAAATTTTACTTTTCATCAATTAAAGTAAATGGTTTCTTTAATTGATAAAAGTTTAAAATAAAGATTTTATTTTATCTGAAATATGATTTCAGATTGCTAAAAATTAAAGGACTTTAATTTGGATTTGGTTTTTGATTAAAATAAAAGAGTTTATTTTGTTTCAAAATCAAAATTTAGCAAACTTTTGCCCATTAAATGATATCGATGCATATATGAATTGATTTTATTATTCATGAGATGAATGTTTATTTATTGATGCATATGTTGATGTGTATGATAATAAATGAGGTTGATTATGAACTATTGACCAATGTGATTGGATTTTATCTAGTTAAATGCTTGAATGAATGAGTTTTATTAAATGGGGTCTGCGTACCTCGTCTTCTCTAATTTTTCTTGATGTAAAATTCTATCTCCCTCTTATGTACTTTCCCTTAATTGCTGATCAAGGTTTCTATTTAAAAAAATAGTTTATGTAATAGAACTAGTTAGAATTATCTTGAAGAATTGGAGACCAAGGAGTAAGGAGCGCATGAAGACTCGTTTGCAATGGAGCCCGGGTTTAAATATAATAATTACGTTTAAATTTAATTCTTGCACTTCTAGGTTTGACCTTTTGGTTCAATTGGTGGCTCTAGTGAACCAAACTAGAATAAAAGTCTATAATCAATCCGGGTATAATATAGTATTCTATATGTGCATGCTAGTATAATATATATTATATTTTATGCAAACATGTTTCGCATGTTTTAATAAAATGATGCGTATTATATATATATATATATATATATATATATATATATATATGTGTGTGTGTGTGTGTGTGTGTGTGTGTGTGTGTGTCTGTGTGTGTGTGTGCATGAACGCTAAACAAGATGAGACTAATAATAACAAATCCCTCAAAAAAATTATTTTAAGTCTAAAGCGTTCAAAGATATTTGGATATTGAACGTCGCCTTCTAGCATGATAAAATTAATAGAGTATTAAATATTTAATATAAGTTTGTTGTGCTATCCACAAGGCAAGTATAAGTATTTAAGATGTTAATTTAATCACATTTGATGCTTATAAAGAAAATTGAACAATATTATTTTGTTGTGCTATCCACAAGGACAATATTTTTCTTTTGTGAATATATGGAAGTGCTAGGTTGGACTTAACTTAAATCATTTTAGTTCGGATGTGCACACACTTGACCATTATGATCTAAGAGGCAAAATAAAAAGGAGTTACATGTTGATGTAATTGACAAAGAGGTGTCTACCTATTTATTTATATATGGTTTGTTGTGCTATCCACAAGGCTATATACATTTGAAATAGGATCTTTATTCTCACTAACAAATCTTTAATTAGATGTTGCCAAACTATATAAGTGAGGGTAATATAGTTTGAAGAAAATAGTGGAAGATACCAATTTAAAATAAGACTTAATTTATTTTGGTATATAAAATTAATTAAATAAAAGTTGTCTTTTCACATGCAGAAATTTAAAAATGTCGAAATCACTAATTTCACTGCGTAGCATACTTGATGTTAACAAACTGACCGGAACGAATTACACGGACTGGTTAAAGAATCTGAGAATAGTTTTCTCTACTGAAAATATTTCTTATATCCTAAATTCACCTGTCCTTGGAACTATTCTAGAAATAGCATCTGAGTAAGAGATTGCCACTATAACAAAATGGCAAGATGATGTATCTGTGGCTCAATGCATCATCCTCGCATCCATGAAAAACGAGCTTCAGCATCAGCATGAAAACATGGATGCTCCTACTACGTTGCTTCACCTCAAAGAGTTGTATGGTGAACAAAGTAGGGCTGCTAGATATGAGATATCTAAAGAGCTATTCCGATCTCAGACGACCGAGGGCACTACCGTTGAGACTCATGTCCTAAGGGTGATCAATCTGATTGAACGCCTTGGACAACTTGGGTTCGTCATGGATGGGGAGTTGAGTCAAGACTTAGTCTTGCAGTCACTCCCTAAGACCTTCTCACTGTTTGTTGTGAATTTTCACATGAATAAGTTGGATGTCAGCTTGCCTGAATTACTTAACATGTTGAAAACTGCAAAATGTCATTTCCCATCCAAGAAAAACCATGTCTTAATGGTGGATGATTCTTCCAAGAAAAGGAAGAGGCCCAAGGTATCTTCTGAAAAGAAGAAATCTAAGAAGGCTAAGGGCAAGGCGAATTGGAAGGATCAAAAAAAACCTGATCCAGCTAGCAAAGGAATGTGCTTCCATTACAATGAGCCGGGTCACTAGAAGAGGAACTGCAATAAGTTTTTGGTAGAAAAGAAGCTTGGAGAAGTTTTGACTTCCAATCAAGGTTTGTTCATGATTGAAATTAATTTTTTTGAAAGTCAAAATTTTACTTGGGTATTGGATACCAGCTGTGGTTCTCACATATGTAATATTGTGTAGGGACTGGTCAGAAGTAAAAAGCTGAACAAGGATGAGATTGTCCTACGAGTGGAAAATGGAGCAAAGGTTGCTGCATTAGCTGTAGGCACTTATTGTTTAGCACTGCCTACGGGAAAATCCATTATTTTAAATAATTATTATTTTGTTTCGAATATCATTAAAATATTATTTATATTTCCGTATTAGATATGGATGGATTTGACATTATAATAAAGAACAACAGTTGTTCTATTTATAATAACAATATTTTATATGGTGTTGGTAATTTACGAAATGGACTTTATATACTTGACTTGAATAAAAATATATTTCAAATTGAACAAACTAAGAAAAGGAAAAGATATGGTGTTAATTATACCTATATGTGGCATTGTAGACTTGGTTATATCAATGAAACAAGATTATCCAAGTTGTATAAGGATGGGCTCTTAGAGCTATTCGATTATGAATCATATCCAACTTGTGAATCTTCTCTCATGGGTAAAATGACTAAATCTCCCTTTAGTGGAAAAGGAGAAAGAGTTACAGAGTTATTAGCGTTGGTTCACACAGACGTTTGTGGACCTATGACAACGAATGCACGAGGATGGTATTTTTATTTTATTACTTTCACTGATGATCACTCAAGATTTGAATATGTGTATTTAATGAAATACAAATCTGAATTATTTCAAAAGTTCAAAGAGTTCAGAAGTGAAGTAGAGAAACAAACTGGCAAAAGTATTAAGATTCTTTGATCAGATCGAGGTGGAGAATACTTAAGCGATGAGTTTCTCAATTGTCTAAAAAATAATGGTATAATCTCACAATGGACTCCACTAGGTACACCACAGTTAAATGGAGTATCTAAAAGGAAAAATCGAACATTGTTGGACATGGTTCATTCCATGATGAGTTTTATCGATCTTCCAATTTCCTTCTGGGGTTATGCTCTAGAAACGGCTGCATACCTACTTAACAAGGTGCCTACCAAATCCGTTCCAAAGACACCATATGAGATGTTGAAAGGGGAGAAACTAAATCTTAAGCATGTTAAGACTTGGGGTTGTCCAGCTTATGTCAAAAAGTTTGAAAATGATAAGCTACAGACTAAATACGACAAGTGTAGATTTGTGGGATACCCCAAGGAAATTTTAGGGTATTATTTATGTCATCCAACTGATCAAAAAGTGTTTGTTGCGAAATATGCTGCCTTCTTGGAAAAGGAGTTTATCCATGAATGGGTCAGTGAGAGTAAGATATATCTTGAAGAAGTTCAAGAACCACAAATTACTACGTATCAAATTCAGGTACCTGACCAAGTGGATGAACCTACTGTACCACACCCTATTCGTAAATTTGGAAGAGTACCGAAGATACCTGATAGATATGGATTTGTCATAGAGGATGATGATGAGGTACACATCATGAATGATGATGATCAATTGAATTATGAACATTCTATGAGTAATAAAGACTCAGGAAAATGGCTTGAAGCCATGAAATCCGAGATGGTCTCCATGGATGAGAACTAAGTATGGACTTTGGTTTCACCACCTGAAGGCATTAAGCTTATTGGGTGTAAGCGAGTCTTTAAAAGAAAGACTTGAGCGAACGGCAAGGTAGAGACCTATATGGCCCGACTGGTTGCAAAAGGTTTTAAACAAAGACAAGGAGTTGACTATGATGAAACCTTCTCATCAGTAGTTATGCTTAACTCCATTCAAATTTTGCTTGCGATTGCAGCTTATTACGACTATGAGATCTGGCAGATGGACCTGAAAACGGCCTTCCTCAATGAGAAACTTGAGGAGGATGTGTATATGACACAGCCAAAGGATTTGTCTTAAAGGTTGGAACAAATAAAGTTTGTAAGATGCAACGATCCATTTATGGATTGAAACAAGCTTCTTGTAGATGGAACATCTATTTTGATGAGACAATCAAAGAGTTTGATTTTATTAAAAACGAGGATGAACCATGTGTGTACAAGAAGGTTAGTCGGAGCGTTGTTTCATTCCTTGTATTATATGTTGATGATATATTACTTATAAGGAATGGCATTCCTATGCTACAATCGATTAAAATCTGGTTATCTAAACACTTCTCCATGAAGGACTTAGGAGAAACATCCTATATTTTGGGGATAAAGATTTATGGAGATAGATCTAAAAGGATGATTGGCTTATCACAAGGAACGTACATTGACTCGATGCTAAAGAGGTTTAGCATGGAAGATTCCAAAAGAGGTCTCAGGCCGATGAGCCATGGAATACATCTCTCCAAGAAACAGGCCCCAAAGACACCTCAGGAGAGAGACCGTATGAGTAAGATTCTTTATGCTTCAACAATAGGATCTATCATGTACGGAATGATATGTACTAGATCGGATATCGCTCATACACTAAGTGTAACGAGCATATATCAGTCGAATCTAAGAGAAGAGCACTGGAAGGTAGTGAAAAATATCCTAAATTACTTACGAAGAACTAAGGATGTATTTATTGTCTACGGTGGGTCTGAATTAAAACTCGAGGGCTTCACGGACTCAAGTTTTCCAACGGATCAAGATGACAGTAAATCTTTTTCGGGTTATATATTTACCTTGAACGGAGGCGTAGTGAGTTAGATGAGTTCCAAGCAGCAAGCAGTTGCTGATTCAGGTACAGTGGCAGAGTACATAGATGTAAGTGAAGCTGCAAAGGAGGCTGTTTGGATGAAGAAGTTCATAACAGAACTTGGAGTGGTTCGTAGCATTGGAGGAGCAGTCCCCTTATACTGTGACAACACTGGAGTTGTTGCATAGGCTAAGGAATCCAGGTCTCATCAGAAATCCAAACACGTGTTGCGGTGATTTCACTTTATCAAGGAGATCATTGAAAGAGGAGATGCCACCTTGGAGCGTGTAGACTCTCAAGATAACATTGCAGATCCATTTACTAAATCTTTAACACAACATCAGTTTGATCGTTACTTAGAGAAGATGTGTATGAGATACCATGACGATTGACTTTAGTGCAAGTGGGAGATTGAAAGTAGTATGAATACAAGCCAATCGTGTATAATGATAAAGCATATACTTTCTAAATGATCTTATTTATTTATTAATAAAAGTATTCATTTATTAAAGGCATTTAATTATCTACATAATGCTGTTTTTATAATATGTAAATAACCCATAGTTTTAAGCAATGCTTTTAAAATCATGTTGTTGATCATACTAATGAGATCTAAATTCTTAGAAAGCTTAAAACTAAAATAGTTCCCAATCGTTGGATTACTAAAAAGGGGATTAGTAAAATCGGATAGATTAGTACATATACTGCTTGCTCATTGGATGAGGATGATTGATCTTATGATCATTTATGTGGAGACACTAAAGCAAGTATGTAGGTGCTTATTGGAGAATAAGTACACTGAACGTGACTTGCTAAGGAAGACCTAATGGAGTTTTAGTTGCCTGCCAATAGGAATTCTTAATATGATAGTAGTACAAGTGATCCTTGGACTTTAGAGCATCATAGTATCTTGTGTGTAATGAATTATACTTTGAGTTATTCCTTAAGACCCTTAGGGTATATCAAAGGGTATGCTTGGATGTAATCAGTTACATATGGAGATAATAAATGGTCAATAAAGAATTTATCACTTCTAGTAAAAGAAGAGATATGTCCTATGTGATTCGTTAAATGACAACCCAGTAGTCCTTGGCCAAGGCATAATGAAATTAGAAAGAAGTTTCTAATTTGCATTATTTGGAGTTATGCATTTATTAATCGAAATACATATAATTAAATGAAATAAGACTTGACAGTAATTCCATGTCTTATATTTAATTGGGACATTGTAAGACCAATATCTATATAAGAGGAGTCTTATATTAGATATCAGTAAACGAAATTCCAATTATGGGAGAGTAATCCTGTTTCGAGAATAGAAAACTAAAGTTTAACCAACCACCATCCTTCTTGAACAATTCCTCTTCCTTAGTGGATCACCTCTAGAGGCCAAACACTTGGGTGGTTAACGTTGATCAAAGAAAGGAATCAATCCAGGAGATTAAAGGAGATCACGAAAAGCAAGGAGTTCAACTTGTACCTGTTGAAACTAGTTTATACAAGGGTATGATTGTGATTTATCCTTCTCTTTCTATTGATTAATAATTGAGTACAAAACATGATCATGGTGAGGGTTTGTATAAAATTTTAAAACCTAATTTATCGCGCTTTCGCCTTTATTATGTAATTTGGTTACATGTAAGCGTAACATACAAACCCAACATGAAGCTCGTTACTCATGGATGCGAGCATGATGCATTGAGCCACAGATGCATCATCTTGCCACTTCGTAAAAGTAGCAATCTCTTCCTCAGAGGCTATTTCTGTAACTTTTGCAGGGACGGGCGAATTTAGGACATAAGAAAGCTTTTCAACAGTGAGAACAATTCTCATATTTCTTAACCAGTCAGGGTAATTCGGTCCGGTCAGTTTGTTAGCATCAAGTATGTTATGCAGTGATAGTGAGTGTGGCATTTTTCAAATTCTGCATGTGAAATTAAAATAACATTTTAGCATACATTCATTTAATTAATTACAAAAATAAATTAGGTCTTGTTTTAAATTTTTATCTCCCACTATTTTTTTCAAACTATATTACCCTCGTAAATATAGTTCGACAAATCTATTTAAAGATTTGTTAGTGAGAATAAGGATTCTATTTTAAATGTATATAGCCTTGTAGTGACACAACAAACTATATATAAATAAATAGGTAGACAACTCTTGTCAATTACATCATCATTAACTTCTTTTTGCCTCGTAGATTATTTTAATCAACTGGGGACACATCCGAATCAAAATTATCCAAGTTAAGTCCAACCTAGCACTTTCATATATTCAAATAGAAAAATATCATCCTTGTGGTGCACAACAAAACAGTATTGTTCAATTTCTTTATAAGCATCAAATATGATAAATCAATATCTTAAATATTTAATACTTGACTTGTGGTGACACAACAAACTCATATTAAATATTTAATACTCTATTAATTTATCATGCTAGAAGACGACGTTCGATATTCCAAATATTTTGAATGCTTAGGACTTAATATAAATTATTTGAGGGGTTTGTTATTATTTATCTCATATTGTTTAGCGCACATGACCACACACACACACACACACACACACATATATATATGTATATATATATATATATATATAAACTACACGTCATATTAGTTAACATGCGAATCATGTTGCATAATATATATATATATATATATATATATATATATATATATATATAGTATAAGCATGCATATAGAATACTATATCCTACCCGGATTGATTATGGACTTTTATTCTAGTTTGATTCACTAGAGCCACCAAGTGAACTAAAAGGTCAAACTTAGGGGTACAAGAACTAAATTTAAATATAACTATTACATTTAAATCCGGGCTCCATTATAAACGGGTCTTCACGCGCTTCTTGCTCCTTGGTCTCCAATTATTCAAGTAATTCTAACTAATCATATTACATAAACAATTTACAATAAATAGAAACATTGATCAGCAGTCAAGGAGAAGTACATAAAAGAGAGATAGTAATTACATCAAGAAAAATTAGAGAAGGCGAGGTACACAGACCCCATTTAATAAAACCCATACATTCTTGCATCCAACTAAAATAAAATTCAATCACATTGGTCAATAGTCCATAATCAACTCCATTTATTATCATACAGATCAACATATGTATCAATAAATAACATTCATCTCATGAATAATAAATCCATTCTATATATGCATCGATTTCATTTAATGGGCAAAAGTTTTGCTAATATTTAGTTTTGAAACAAAATAAACTATTTTATTTTAATCAAAAACCAAATCCAAATTAAACTCCTTTAATTTTTAGCAATTTGAAAAAATATTTAAGATAAAATAAACTCCTTTATTTTAAAATTTTATCAATTAAATAAACTATTTATTTCAATTGAAGAAAAATAAAAAAATTAAGATTCTGTCCAAGGGTGGGCGCAGCTGCTCCTAGAATGAACTGGGGCGCGGCGCAGCTGCACTACTCTTCCAGGAAGACTAAAAACTGTACAATGGCGTCGCTGCGCTCAAGAATGAACTCGAGGCAACGCAGCTGCTGTGACGCCCCCAAATTCCAGGACCGCCACTTGGTCTCTCGAATTCGGTTCATCACGTGCTCATGGTAATACATCGCAATAATGATAACTAAATATCACACAACCACAGCGAAAAATCTATTCTAGAATAATTTACAATGATTTATTATAATTATTCCCCCAAGTCTCGCAACCTATAGTACTTAATAGATTACATAGCAATATCAATTAACGACTTGTTATATAATCTAACTTAAGCTTAAACATAAACAAATCCAGTCTTACTACATCATCTTCACACAATATTAATATATTTGAAACATAACAGACATAAGCTAGTTGGTAGCCTTGCCCTTGCCCTTATCAATGCCCGAAGGTTCGCCATGCTCTGCCTTAACTGAAATGTTTTAGGGAAAGCAAGAATGAGCACAAATTGCCCAGCAAGTAATATACAATAAGGGTGAATAATAAGATTCTCAATTCTCGAAAGGGTATAGCAAGATTTGATAGTTCAAGAATAACAAGAATATCAACAGTTCTCAATAACAGTCGCTAAGGACAGGATAATATCAATATGATTCAATAATAAGTCAATTCAAGATTTCAAATAATTGAATACTGAGTAGTCACTACGGACTATGAACTTCTACTAGAATTGACAGTAATAAACTGAAAATCCAACAAAAACAGGTACAACAGGTGATCAGCCTAAAGTACCCTTGTTATGCATAACAATCAATCATACTCAAGTGTACATGTCGGTTCTCCGACAATTATATATTCCCTTCAAAGAAGGTTGTTCTTCTCAGTCAAATACAAGATCCCGCACCAATCAATTAGTTTGGGTTACTTTTCAATAACATAAGTCCAGCCGAATCAAGTGGCATAGACACTTTCACAATATTCAAGAACAATACTAAGTTCAACATGAATAATAGCTTTAATGAAATAAGAGTTCAAGTATGCTAATTCAATTCAACCGATTAAATAGGAAACTAGTTCGCAATACACAAGATAGGATACTTGCATAGTAAAAGAGTATAAGTTAGGAAACTTTCACAATCATAGCTTTCCTTGCATAAAGTAAATGCGTCGGTTAGGATACTTGCACTTTAAAAGAGTGTAAGTAAGAGAACTTGCCTTTAGCGTAGTTTATCCACGAAAAGCAATCAACACTTTCGAATTCCTATCGTAATACAGTTACGTATATATATGATATTCATTAGTCATATAATTTAACTTCACATTTTCTCTTTGAATATACGATCAACACATAAGGTAAGTTTTACCTAGCTACACAGTTATATAGAATATAATTTCTATCCTTAACGTTCCTTCTTTAGAGTTTAAACGCATTCTCATATTATATAAGATCTCAACAATTAGCAAACATGCTTGCATATTATTAATATCACATAAGACCACAATCAATACTAAATATATTTTATTTTAGCAAGTTACGACATCTCCTTAAGTTAACCGTCAAAATCGGGTTCAAGTAACATCATATAATATCACGTAGCATGTATTCATATTTAAAGGATACTTTACATGCTTGTATAACTTTTCCAAATCCAATCGTACATGGTATAGGTTCTTAAGTTAATACTTAAAGCCATTCAAGGACACGAACTCATATGGTCTAACATGGTCGCTTTTAAACACATAAGATATTCATATAACTTGTATTAGTCATGCTCATGAGTACTCGTATTGCATATATGTAGCTAGCATTGTTATTATCTTGAAAACATGCTTTGTTTATGCTAAACTTTAATCACGGCAACCAATCATGGTATATATATATGCATGACACATGAATGAGTCTAAGAGTACTATCACATGTGTCCATAAATATCAGAATTTAAATCTCCACGTATCGTGTTAATGCTCATGTGCAAGGCTTGTATTTCTATTAGTGAATCTTACTAATAGAGCCTAACATGTTCATGCTTCCTTACGAACTATATAAACACAAGTTAAGGCTTCATTCATATATTTCAAAGTTATCTAAACATGCTCATAACATCAAAATGACTATATAGCATTTACATGATCATATCCACTTTCAAACTTATATTTTTGTTAGGAATGAGCACTAGTTAGGTTCACATGTTCATATTTTATTACGGAACCAATATAGATAAGCTAACATGCACTTCATGTGTCTCTAGGTGGTACTAACGTGCTTGCAAGGTCAGTATGTAAACATGCTTTATAATGTTAATGAATGTTTATGAAATTTTAAGTTCGTTTCCAAGCTTCATGTCGTTTTGTTAACCATGCATGCTAATACACTAAAACATGCTTACATTGCCTCATTAGGTTTATATATATGTATTAATCATGCTTCCATGCTTGTTTAAACAAAAATCAACAAATTAGTACATAACAGTTTTGTTGCAGAATGCAGAAAACTGAACACAGAGGCCGGCGCTGCGGCGCGGCAACAGCAGCCATATTCTAGCGCTGCGGCGCGGGTGGCGCTGCGGCGTGGGCTACGGCGTGGGTGGGGCTGTAGCGCGGGCTGCGGCGCTGCGGCGCGGGCTGCGGTGCTGCGGCGCTGGCTGCGGCGCTACGGCGTGGGGACAGTTCCTGCAGTTCAGACTGCAGCGAAACCGACCCAAAACCTCCCATTTTATCGATCTCGACATACCCATATGCTATTAGACTAACCTTTTTAACTTACTAACACATATATATGCTTATATAACAGTCAATCGCCCAAACGATTCCCAATTTGATGAACTCCAACTAATTTCACGAATTCGATGCTTTACAGAAATTACAGAGCAACAATGGAAATGAAAGTCAAGAAAGCTATATAGTGGTTCCATCACGTATGTATGTTCATATAACAACAATATAAGGGTTCTACAAACCAATCATGAACCAATTTGGCATAATCAAAAATTTGAAGGAAACTTCGAAAACAGAAAACGAAAATAAAGAACAAAGAAACTGTATTATACCTTCTGTTAGATTCTGAACTTGCTGCTACTCAAGAACACTGATAAATATATATATAACTCTTAACTTACTTAGTCAAAATTCTCAGCAAATGAATTAGGAAGAGGATGGGTTATATTTATAGAAGAATTTCATAACCAGGCAATGCAATTACATCCAAAATCAAACTAACAGATTATAGGAATGTTTGCTAGATAAGAGGGAGTTGGTAATTAGTTGGTGATCTCCACTATTCCACCCACTCCCTTCATGATCATGATGGCTAGAATGCTGAGTTTGAGAGAAGAGAGTAGGCTAGCTTCATGATGCATTTCACGTGTACAAGGTTTGTGTTTAATAATATGGGACAAGGCCATATACTCAGCATTTTATTAGTACACAACACTTAAATTATTACACACACATAACATACTTCCTACTCTTATGTTATATTATATATACTTATTGTCCATACATAGGTTATAACTTAATGTCACAATATAAATTTGCATAAGGAATACTTCAATATAGTGAAGGTGACTTATACGCATATAATCCATGTACCTTCTGTTAATACCGGATATAATTCAATCAGATACTATCACATTATTAAATTCTACAATCAATAATTGATTACAATATATTCATGATATACTATTTTACTGTATACACACTCACCTTGTCACATAGGCATTATCATGAATTCCTAACATATAGTTTTAACATCACATAATCACATTATGCTTTATGTAATATATGGTTTCTATGTGTAATATATTCGCATTGCATTATATAACATAGTTTATGTATATACATGCATGGTCGCACTTAAGTGTCTCTCTACACTATATAATAGTTGTATTCCATATACTTTATATATTCAAGTATTGCACATTTGCACATATCAATTAATATAATCTTATTATATTAATAACTCACTTATTTGTTTTATTATTCATAATGTCAAATAATTAAACTATTTATCTCGTTGATTAATTAACAATAATATTAATTAATTATTCCTCATTGATTATTAATTACACCAAATTAATAATCATAGGATTAATTATCATATTAACAAATATAAATCTCAGCACAATTATAAACAAGTGGATTATTATTATTATATTTCTTGCAATAATAATAATCATATATTATTAATCAATCCTCATTAGTATTTTATAACAGTTAATTAATATTCTTCGATTAACAATTAATATAGATTAATTGTTCGCTTAAATTAATATAATCATTCTTATATTACGTCACTGTGCCACACAAGGAAATCAACGAGTTTATCACAAACTCCACCAATTTCTCAATTATTATAATTATTCAATTATATATAATTGAATTAATTCATCTCATAACACAAAATCATTTATATTCAAATAAATTCTCATTTCCATTAATATATTTATTTAATAATATATGAAAATTCTCGGGTATTACATCCTCCCCCCCTTATAAAATTCCATCCCGGAATTGCTACAAGGTTACACAAATAGATGGGGATAGTCCCTCATCATCCTATCTTCTAACTCCCACGTTGCCTCCTCGACATCGTGGTTACGCCAAAGTACTTTTACAGATGAAATAACTTTATTTCTCAAAGTTTGTTCTTTCCTATCTAATATCTGGACAGGAATTTCTTCATACGCCAAGTTCTTCTCCACTTGAATGGGCTCGTAAGAAATCACGTGCTTGTAGTCGGCCTTGTACGGTCGCAACACGGAAATGTGGAACACGTTGTGGATATGCTCCAACTCGGGTGGTAACGCAACTTTGTATGCCACTTCGCCCAATCGCTTCAGTATCTCGAATGGTCCTATGAATCTTGGACTCAATTTTCCTTTCTTGTCGAAACGGATTTTTCCCTTCCATGGAGATACCTTCAAGAATACGAAACTGCCGATTTTGAAGTCTCGGTCCTGCCGATGCAAATCTGCGTATTTCTTCTGGCAATCTGGAGCTGCTACAAGTCTGGCTCTTATCACTGTCACCACATCTGCTGTTTGTTGAACTAACTCTGGTCCGAGTATTCGTCGTTCTCCGACTTCGTCCCAACATAACGGCGTTCTGCACTTTCTCCCGTAAAGAGCTTCGTACGGTGGCATGCCGATACTCGCATGGTAGCTATTATTATATGCGAATTCTACTAAGGGTAGGTGGTCGTCCCAATTTCCCTTAAAATCCATCACGTAAGTCCTAAGCATGTCTTCTAGCGTTTGTATTGTTCGCTCACTTTGTCCGTCTGTTTGAGGATGATAAGCTGTACTCAACCTCAACTGCGTTCCCATTCTTTTTTGCAAACTCTTCCAAAAATTGGACGTGAAGCGCGGATCTCGATCAGAGACAATTGACACCGGCACTCCATGTCGTGAAATAATTTCTTTTACATATAGGCTTGCTAATTGGTTCAAACTGTAGCGGATCTTGATTGGTAGAAAGTGTGCGGTCTTCGTTAGTCGATCCACGATAACCCAAATAGCATCATAACCTTTCTGTGTAACTGGAAGTCCTACCACGAAGTCCATGGTAATATGCTCCCATTTCCACTCTGGTATTTCTAACGGTTGTAGTAAACCACTCGGCCGCTGATGCTCTGCTTTAACGCGTTGGCAAGTCAAGCATCTACTGACGCACTCCGCGACTTCCCATTTTAAATTGGGCCACCAAAAATGTTGCCTTAGATCTTGGTACATCTTTGTGCCTCCCGGATGAACGGAATATGTCGTATTGTGTGCCTCGTGCAAAATCTCTTCCCTCAACTCGGTTACCGCTGGTACCCACACTCTCCCTTCAAATCTCAAAATACCGTCTTTATCCATTCGAAATTTTTCTTCCTCATTTTCTGTGATCCTCTTTCGGATTTTCTCACACTCTTCATCCTTTTCCTGGGCTTCCTTTACTCTATCCAACAACGTCGGACAAGCTTCCATTACAATTAACTTCTCACCAGACTTTTTTGGTTCTTTCACTTCTATCTCCAATTTCTCCATCTCTCTTATCAACTCTTCCTGAGTCGTCAAATTAAACAACTTCTCCCTTCCTTTCCTGCTCAGAGCGTCGGCAACCACATTTGCCTTTCCCGGGTGATAAAGAATATCGCAGTCATAGTCTTTGATTAATTCTAACCACCTTCTCTGCCTCATGTTTAACTCCTTCTGTGTGAAGATATATTTCAGACTTTTGTGGTCCGTGTATATCTCACATTTTTCTCCGTATAGATAATGTCTCCATATCTTTAACGCAAAAACTACTGCCGCTAACTCTAAGTCGTGAGTAGGGTATCGTTTTTCGTAATCCTTCAATTGTCGTGACGCATATGCAATAACCTTGCCATGTTGCATAAGCACACAGCCAAGCCCCTTGTGCGATGCATCACTATACACCACAAAATTTCCCGCATCATCTGGTAACGATAACACAGGTGCTTTGCTCAATCTCCTTTTCAGTTCTTGAAAACTTTCTTCGCATTTGTCGGTCCATACAAATTTCACCGTCTTTCTAGTCAAATTGGTTAACGGGGTTGCTATCTTAGAAAAATCTTGGATGAATCTTCGATAGTACCCAGCTAACCCTAGAAAGCTTCTCACCTCCGTCGGTGTTCTCGGTTGTTCCCAATTACTTACTGCTTCGACCTTTGCAGGGTCTACTGAGATTCCATTCTTATCCACCACGTGGCCTAAGAATTGAACCTTCTCTATCCAAAATTCGCACTTAGAAAATTTTGCATACATCTTCTCCTTCCTTAGTGCCTCCAAAACAATCTTCAGATGTTCGGCGTGTTCTTCCTCTGTCTTTGAGTAGATCAAAATGTCGTCGATAAAAACCACTACAAATTTATCCAAGTATGGCTTGAAAACTCGATTCATCAAGTCCATAAATGCTGCCGGAGCATTAGTCAATCCGAATGACATTACCAAAAACTCGTAGTGTCCATAACGGGTTCGAAACGCAGTCTTTGGTATGTCCTCATCCCTCACTTTCAGTTGATGATATCCTGTTCGTAGGTCGATCTTTGAGAAACATTTTGTTCCCTTCAGTTGATCAAATAAGTCGTCTATCCTCGGTAGCGGATACCGGTTCTTGATCGTTACTCTGTTCAATTCTCGATAATCGATACAGAGCCTCATCGATCCGTCCTTCTTCTTAACGAATAGTACTGGTGCTCCCCAAGGAGAAACACTCGGTCGAATGTAACCCTTATCCAACAATTCTTGTAATTGTATCATTAATTCCTTCATTTCTACTGGCGCCATACGATATGGAACTTTCGAAATCGGTGCCGTTCCCAGTGCTAAGTCTATTACGAATTCGATTTCTTTGTCTGGCGGAAGACCAGGCAGATCGTCCGGAAACACATCTTGGAATTCATTAACTACGTATATATCCTTAATTTCTACTCCCTTTTTCCGAGTATCAACGATGTAAGCTAAATATCCTACGCATCCTTTCCTTAACAATTTCCTGGCCTGCATCATCGTAACGCAACAAGATTGCTTAAGCGATGAGCTACCATAAAACACTACCTTAGACTTACTCGTAGTCTGAAGGTTCACACATTTGTTCTGACAGTCAATTATCGCAGCATGGTTATACAACCAATCCATTCCCAGTATTACGTCAAATTCTCCCAGTCTAATAGGAATCAAGTCTACGCTCAGTTCATGTTTACTAATACTTGCGCGACAATTTTGATAAACGTATTCTATAGGGATCACTTCCTTATTAGCAACTTCTATGATCAAAGGATTTTCTAAAAGTTCTCGGGGTGTACTAAGTCTACTAGCAAATTCTTCAGATACAAAAGAACAGGTGGCACCCGAATCAAATAATACATAAGCATTTATATCATTGATTGGGATTATACCTGACACCACATCCTTTGCAGCCACTGCGTCTTGGACGGTCATGTTAAAGGTTCTGGCGGTTGGGCGTTGGATTGTGCCGGTCCACCGATCATCAGCTTGTTGCCTCCTTGCTGATTACTACCCCCGCCACTTCCCTTCTTTGGGCAGTCCTTAATTCGGTGCTCCGTCGAGCCACACGCAAAGCATCCTTGTATCTTTTTCGGTTTCAAACAGTTGGGCGAGATGTGCCCTTCCTGTCCGCAGTTGTAGCAAGTGCCACGTCCCTTCCAGCACTCGCCCTGGTGATTCTTCCCACACTTCGGGCATCCTTCAACCCTCTTCTTGAAACCTCCACGAAAATTCCCTGATTGATTATTATTGTTGTTTTTGTTGTTGTTGTTGTTCTCCCATTTTCTCTTTCCCAAGTTGTTTCCTCCGCTACTGCTTCCTCCCGTACGATTCTCTCCTCCGGTATTCTTTCCTTTCTTTTCTTTGTTATACAGACTTAAGGCCTCACTGCCGCCTTCCGCAATGATTACCTTCTCCAGTAATGTTGCAAAGGAATCAATTTGAAGAACTGATACCTTATTGAACAGCCATGGCTTCAACCCTTGTTCAAAGCGTCTAGCCTTCCTCTCTTCATCCCCAACTTGGTGCTTCGCAAATCGCGCTAGTTCGTTAAACCTAGCCGCATATTGCGCCACCGTCATCTCACCTTGTTTTAACTCTAGGAATTTCACCTCCATCCTATTCTTCATACTCTTTGGGAAGTAATTCTCGAAGAACAGCGTCTTAAACTTATCCCAAGCTGTTATCCCTTCTCCAGCTCTTTGTTGATTAGCCTCCCACCAGTAGTTCGCTTCTCCCCTCATCATGTACGTGGCAAACACCATCTTCTGATCTTCGCCTACGCTAGCTATAGTGAAAGCTTTTTCGATCTCTTTGATCCACGTTTGTGCGACGATTGGGTCGGTAGTTCCCTCGAACTCCGGGGGTCCTACACTCTTAAAGTCTTTAAAGGTTGTTACTGGCACAGTTTGAGGGTTCGGGCGAACGGGTTCATTGTTCCTTCCCCTTAAGGCTTCTCCTAACAAGTCTACCAGTTTCTGGATCGGGTCTACTTGTTCTCTCTCATTGTTAACGGATTCTTCGGGTGCAGTCAATCTACGTCTGGGCGGCATTATCTGCATCACAATTTTTTATTTTATTATTATTCAAGTATATCACTTAAGTATTTCTTTTAATACTAAAAGA
Organism: Panax stipuleanatus; assembly: GCA_020205555.1. Taxonomy (NCBI): domain Eukaryota; kingdom Viridiplantae; phylum Streptophyta; class Magnoliopsida; order Apiales; family Araliaceae; genus Panax; species Panax stipuleanatus. Next base: position 76,986,905 of record CM035117.1, read on the forward strand.
ATAAATTTATAACACGTTTCTAAAATCAACTCCATTTATATTCATTTCATTTCATTACATGATTTTCCTAGCGTACTGCTATAAATGTTATCACATATATCCCCTAATATAACAAAAGACGGGGAATATACCAACCTACTACCATACTACCCCTCTAACAAAAGCTAACTCGGGGTTTACATCATCATCCCACATCTTACACAAAAGATCGGGATTACAACATAGTATATACAATACATAAAGACACAACTAGTACTACCACTAGACTGACTAAGGAAATCTCATCCCATCATCCCGCGCTCCACTGCGCTCTTGTACTCCAACTGTGCAATATACGCAACCAGCTCTCGGCTCAAGGTATGTAGAGTCTGTCCCTGTTCTGCCGGGTAGTGGTACACACCATCAATCACCCTTTCAAAATCTGAACGGAACACATACCCCATCTTGTTCATCTTTCTCTTCTTGCACCTGACCTCGTCCTCAAGGTCGTCAGCTCTCTCATTGGACGCTTCCCACTTCTCCTCGAAGTGTAACCTATCCATCACCTCCAACTCTAGCTGAGTACGGAGTGCCTCTTTCTCAGTTTTCTCACTCAGCTCCCTCTGCTCAACCTCTTCTAGCTTCTCTGCCAAATCTACATTCCTAGACACTGACCTGTGAAATAGAGTCCCCATCTGGATCCCTGCCTCCCTACGGTAGGCAATCTCCACCTCTAACTCTTGCATAGCCAGCTTCCTCTGGTGGTCCACGTCCCTCAGCTTCTGGAACTCAGACTCTCTCTCGTGGGCCTCTGCCTCCAGCTCCTGGACTCTGCAGTCTAACTCTAGAATACGCTCCTCGTACTCGCCTAACATCTGTTCCTCTATAGTAGCCTCATCAGAGTCCTCTACTGGCTCATCCTCCATCGGCTCCTCCTCTGGATCAGACTCTATCTCAATCTCGTCCTCGTCGTCGGACTCGAACGGTGCAACAGCCTGCACTGGTGTAGCCTCTAGAGGTGCCTCGTACACTACATGTATATCCCTGGGCTCCTCCTTGGCCACTCTACTAGGTACTCCTGTGTCTGTCATCCTACACTCACAAACACAAGACAAGAAATAGCATCTCCATTAGAATGTTAAACAAAATATAAGTTCATTGTATAAAATGAAGTTACATTTCATAACAGACTAAGCCTCTCAAGGAAAACTCTACATGAGTTTTATCTCCTTTCTAACTTCTAAGTTCGCCTAAGTTATAGTCTAAGGACACTCGTTCCTAAGGTTTATAACTACGACTTTGATACCAACCTGTGACGCCCCCAAATTCCAGGACCGCCACTTGGTCTCTCGAATTCGGTTCATCACGTGCTCATGGTAATACATCGCAATAATGATAACTAAATATCACACAACCACAGCGGAAAATCTATTCTAGAATAATTTACAATGATTTATTATAATTATTCCCCCAAGTCTCGCAACCTACAGTACTTAATAGATTACATAGCAATATCAATTAACGACTTGTTATATAATCTAACTTAAGCTTAAACATAAACAAATCCAGTCTTACTACATCATCTTCACACAATATTAATATATTTGAAACATAACAGACATAAGCTAGTTGGTAGCCTTGCCCTTGCCCTTATCAATGCCCGAAGGTTCGCCATGCTCTGCCTTAACTGAAATATTTTAAGGAAAGCAAGAATGAGCACAAATTGCCCAGCAAGTAATATACAATAAGGGTGAATAATAAGATTCTCAATTCTCGAAAGGGTATAGCAAGATTTGATAGTTCAAGAATAACAAGAATATCAATAGTTCTCAATAACAGTCGCTAAGGACAGGATAATATCAATATGATTCAATAATAAGTCAATTCAAGATTTCAAATAATTGAATACTGAGTAGTCACTACGGACTATGAACTTCTACTAGAATTGACAGTAATAAACTGAAAATCCAACAAAAACAGGTACAACAGGTGATCAGCCTAAAGTACCCTTGTTATGCATAACAATCAATCATACTCAAGTGTACATGTCGGTTCTCCGACAATTATATATTCCCTTCAAAGAAGGTTGTTCTTCTCAGTCAAATACAAGATCCCGCACCAATCAATTAGTTTGGGTTACTTTTCAATAACATAAGTCCAGCCGAATCAAGTGGCATAGACACTTTCACAATATTCAAGAACAATACTATATTCAACATGAATAATAGCTTTAATGAAATAAGAGTTCAAGTATGCTAATTCAATTCAACCGATTAAATAGGAAACTAGTTCGCAATACACAAGATAGGATACTTGCATAGTAAAAGAGTATAAGTTAGGAAACTTTCACAATCATAGCTTTCCTTGCATAAACTAAATGCATCGGTTAGGATACTTGCACTTTAAAAGAGTGTAAGTAAGAGAACTTGCCTTTAGCGTAGTTTATCCACGAAAAGCAATCAACACTTTCGAATTCCTATCGTAATACAGTTACGTATATATATGATATTCATTAGTCATATAATTTAACTTCACATTTTCTCTTTGAATATACGATCAACACATAAGGTAAGTTTTACCTAGCTACACAGTTATATAGAATATAATTTCTATCCTTAACGTTCCTTTTTTAGAGTTTAAACGCATTCTCATATTATATAAGATCTCAACAATTAGCAAACATGCTTGCATATTATTAATATCACATAAGACCACAATCAATACTAAATATATTTTATTTTAGCAAGTTACGACATCTCCTTAAGTTAACCGTCAAAATCGGGTTCAAGTAACATCATATAATATCACGTAGCATGTATTCATATTTAAAGGATACTTTACATGCTTGTATAACTTTTCCAAATCCAATCGTACATGGTATAGGTTCTTAAGTTAATACTTAAAGCCATTCAAGGACACGAACTCATATGGTCTAACATGGTCGCTTTTAAACACATAAGATATTCATATAACTTGTATTAGTCATGCTCATGAGTACTCGTATTGCATATATGTAGCTAGCATTGTTATTATCTTGAAAACATGCTTTGTTTATGCTAAACTTTAATCACGGCAACCAATCATGGTATATATATATGCATGACACATGAATGAGTCTAAGAGTACTATCACATGTGTCCATAAATATCAGAATTTAAATCTCCACGTATCGTGTTAATGCTCATGTGCAAGGCTTGTATTTCTATTAGTGAATCTTACTAATAGAGCCTAACATGTTCATGCTTCCTTACGAACTATATAAACACAAGTTAAGGCTTCATTCATATATTTCAAAGTTATCTAAACATGCTCATAACATCAAAATGACTATATAGCATTTACATGATCATATCCACTTTCAAACTTATATTTTTGTTAGGAATGAGCACTAGTTAGGTTCACATGTTCATATTTTATTACGGAACCAATATAGATAAGCTAACATGCACTTCATGTGTCTCTAGGTGGTACTAACGTGCTTGCAAGGTCAGTATGTAAACATGCTTTATAATGTTAATGAATGTTTATGAAATTTTAAGTTCGTTTCCAAGCTTCATGTCGTTTTGTTAACCATGCATGTTAATACACTAAAACATGCTTACATTGCCTCATTAGGTTTATATATATGTATTAATAATGCTTCCATGCTTGTTTAAACAAAAATCAACAAATTAGTACATAACAATTTTGTTGCAGAATGCAGAAAACTGAACACAGAGGCCGGCGCTGCGGCGCGGCAACAGCAGCCATATTCTAGCGCTGCGGCGCGGGTGGCGCTGCGGCGTGGGTGGGGCTGTAGCGCGGGCTGCGACACTGCGGCGCGGGCTGCGGCGCTGCGGCGCTGGCTGCGGCGCTGCGGCGTGGGGACAGTTCCTGCAGTTCAGACTGCAGCGAAACCGACCCAAAACCTCCCATTTTATCGATCTCGACATACCCATATGCTATTAGACTAACCTTTTTAACTTACTAACACATATATATGCTTATATAACAGTCAATCGCCCAAACGATTCCCAATTTGATGAACTCCAACTAATTTCACGAATTCGATGCTTTACAGAAATTACAGAGCAACAATGGAAATGAAAGTCAAGAAAGCTATATAGTGGTTCCATCACGTATGTATGTTCATATAACAACAATATAAGGGTTCTACAAACCAATCATGAACCAATTTGGCATAATCAAAAATTTGAAGGAAACTTCGGAAACAGAAAACGAAAATGAAGAACAAAGAAACTGTATTATACCTTCTGTTAGATTCTGAACTTGCTGCTACTCAAGAACACTGATAAATATATATATAACTCTTAACTTACTTAGTCAAAATTCTCAGCAAATGAATTAGGAAGAGGATGGGTTATATTTATAGAAGAATTTCATAACCAGGCAATGCAATTACATCCAAAATCAAACTAACAGATTATAGGAATGTTTACTAGATAAGAGGGAGTTGGTAATTAGTTAGTGATCTCCACTATTCCACCCACTCCCTTCATGATCATGATGGCTAGAATGCTGAGTTTGAGAGAAGAGAGTAGGCTAGCTTCATGATGCATTTCACGTGTACAAGGTTTGTGTTTAATAATATGGGACAAGGCCATATACTCAGCATTTTATTAGTACACAACACTTAAATTATTACACACACATAACATACTTCCTACTCTTATGTTATATTATATATACTTATTGTCCATACATAGGTTATAACTTAATGTCACAATATAAATTTGCATAAGGAATACTTCAATATAGTGAAGGTGACTTGTACGCATATAATCCATGTACCTTCTGTTAATACCGGATATAATTCAATCAGATACTATCACATTATTAAATTCTACAATCAATAATTGATTACAATATATTCATGATATACTATTTTACTGTATACACACTCACCTTGTCACATAGGCATTATCATGAATTCCTAACATATAGTTTTAACATCACATAATCACATTATGCTTTATGTAATATATGGTTTCTATGTGTAATATATTCGCATTGCATTATATAACATAGTTTATGTATATACATGCATGGTCGCACTTAAGTGTCTCTCTACACTATATAATAGTTGTATTCCATATACTTTATATATTCAAGTATTGCACATTTGCACATATCAATTAATATAATCTTATTATATTAATAACTCACTTATTTGTTTTATTATTCATAATGTCAAATAATTAAACTATTTATCTCGTTGATTAATTAACAATAATATTAATTAATTTATTCCTCATTGATTATTAATTACACCAAATTAATAATCATAGGATTAATTATCACATTAACAAATATAAATCTCAGCACAATTATAAACAAGTGGATTATTATTATTATATTTCTTGCAATAATAATAATCACATATTATTAATCAATCCTCATTAGTATTTTATAACAGTTAATTAATATTCTTCGATTAACAATTAATATAGATTAATTGTTCGCTTAAATTAATATAATCATTCTTATATTACGTCACTGTGCCACACAAGGAAATCAACGAGTTTATCACAAACTCCACCAATTTCTCAATTATTATAATTATTCAATTATATATAATTGAATTAATTCATCTCATAACACAAAATCATTTATATTCAAATAAATTCTCATTTCCATTAATATATTTATTTAATAATATATAAAAATTCTCGGGTATTACAGCTGCGCCACGTCGCAAGACAGAAACCTTTTTCTTTTGTCCAAAAATGGGATCCAATCGCATATGATACATACATGGAATCAACAAAATCAAAAATTAGCATATAGGTAGGCTCTGATACCACTGTTAGGTTTGTATGTAGCACGATTACGAAATCAAATTACGTAAATAAAGCGAAAGCGCGACAAAGGGGAATTTTAAAATTTTAATATAAACCATCACCATGATCATCCTATATACTTAGTTATCAATTTATACATGAAAGACAAGAAGATGAGATTCATACCCTTGTAGATCTAGCTTCCTCAGGTACGAGTTCTACTCCAATTGCTTTTATGTTCAACTTGAATCCACGAGATTGATTTATTCCTTTGATTAATATAAGCCACCCAAGTGTTTGGCCTCTAGAGGTGATCAACCAAGGAAGAAGAACTCAAGAAGGTGGATGTTTGGCTAAACCCTAGTTTCTATCTATATAGAATATCTGTACTCTCCCAACTCTTAGAATAAAGTGTGTATGGTGTAACCTTGTTCCATAATAAGATTTTCTTATTTATAGATGTAGGCAACCCTCCTAAACTATTTAGGATTAGGGTTTCATATTAATTAATTAAACCCTTTTAATTAATTAGGCTTTCCAATCCTATTGGGAATAATTAAACTCTTTTAATTAATTTGCCTCCTAATCTTATTAGGAATATCTATATGAGAGAAAGTATATTATTAATTAATTCCCAAACTCTTGTAGGAATTAAATAATAATAATTATAGTAATAATAATAATAAGACTCCTCTTATTAATTTATATTTAATATTTATAAAATATTAAATAATAAGTATTAAGCTATTTAATTTATTCTATCATCATAGATTAAACTAAATACACTTAACTTAGTATTATGATTATGCCATTTTCTTCTTAAATACATATTTTTTCTTTAATGGTGTGACCCTTTAGGTTCTCCATATTAAACCGGTTGTGAATATATCATTTAGAACAATTCTAATCTTATTTAAATAAATGAATTAAACTAATAATTTATTTAAATAAAAAATAATTATTCTATAATAAGGGTAAGCCACTTTAGCGATTAAAGAATTTCTAGATATAATAGATTTTAACATTAATCATAAAAAAACCTTTGAGTAAATAGTTACTGTGCAATTCATTCCTTCCACTATACAATGTCTCAATTAAATATAAGACATGGAATTACTTTCAAGTCTTATTTTATTTAATTATATGTATTTCGATCTTAAAATGCACAACGCCAAATAATACAAATTAGAAACTCCTTTCTAATTTTATTCTTCCTTAGCCAAGGACTACTGGGTCGTCATTTATCGAATCAAATAGGGCATTCTCTTCTTTTACTAGAAGCAGTAGATTCTTTATTGATCATTCAATATCTTCATGTAGAATTATCATACCTAAACATACCCTTTGATATACCCTTAGGGTCTTAAGGGATATGTCAAAGTATAACTTATCATATACAAGATACTATAATGATCTCAAGTCTAAGGCTTATTTGTACTACTATTGAAAATAGTATGCATACTAGCCAATCATGTATGACGATAAAACATATACTTTGGAAACGATCTTATTTATTTATTTATTAATAAAAGTATTCATTTATTAAAGGCATGTAATTATTTACATGATGCTATTTTTATAATATGTAAATAACTCATAGTTTTAAGCAATGATTTTAGAATCATGATGTTAATCATGTTGATGAGATCTAAATTCTTAGAAAGCTTAAAACTAAAATAGTTCCCAATCGTTGGATTACTAAAAAAGGGATTAGTAAATCAGGATAGATTGGTACATATGTTGCTTGCT